>OY856411.1:289716838-290291838 GCA_963693085.1 Alisma plantago-aquatica
GGACATATAGTCAACTTAGATAGTTTTGATGAAACTACTAAAGGATATTTCATGCAAATAGTTTATGCTTTATGTTTTTATTTATGTTTATGTTTATATTCCAATGTTATACAATATATTTTTCATATTAGACCTCAGTGCCACTTACTCTAATGTTTGTTTCCTTATACTACATCCACATAGTTCAAGAGAAACTTTAGGAAAGAATAGTACATATTAAGGGGCTAACCAGTTTTTCTTGTAGAAGCTCCTTTAATATAGAATGTCCTTCTACAGTTACTTCATTCCATTATATTTATAATTTTGTAGTAGAACTATTTAATAATTTCATTATGTTTACATTCTATTTTTAGAACATTTATGAGGATAATATAATATTCAATTTTTATTTGATTTTTATATTGTTATGATTATGAACATGTATGTGTGGTGTTCCTTAAGTGATAAATATAATGTTTCTTATTATGCTATATGAAAGTATTTATGGTTTTTCAATCCCTCTCATTTTCCTCATGGTGATCTTATTTCTAACTTGTTGAAACACAAGAAATGTCCTTTGCAAAGTGGTTCACTACCCTGATGTGTGTCACTGAAACCTAGATGGTGAACATAAAACATTGTTTTTTGAGTTGATTTATTCTATAAGAAACTTTTGGGTGTTTCTCCCATATCATATTGTAAGTATTTGAACATATATATTTAGAGTACCTTGACATTGGCTTTTTCAACTTGATATCCATCGTTGCACTTCAGCTTCTAAACTAACACACAATGTTGTGTCGACCATGTTAGTCATGGAGCCCAAATAGGGATTTCTTATGGCATTATTAATATTTTGATAACGTCTTCTCAAGTAATGAAACCAAATTAACTAAAAACTCCTTATTGGCAGCTTGCTTTGGAAACTATAATATTGTTGGTAGTGGATTAAATATTCTTTCAAGGATAGTGATGACACATTCACTAGTTTTTCAAAGGAACCACTTACATGCAATAGTAATCCTTTACATAATTTATAAGAAAATAAAAATTGATCTAATCCATCAGGAGGACATGTAGTTTGCAATTTATCAAAGTGCTCCTAGTATTGTAAACATTGTTCATTTTTCTCAAATCAATTGGATTGTCTTTAAGGAGGATAGAACTTTACTACAAAGATTAAATGACAATTTTTTAATGGGAAATGGGACCTTGAGAAAGTGAAAGTGAAAAGTGTGATCTTTCTCTCTAAAGGAGAATAGGAGAAAGCATATGTATAAATTTCCTATGGAATTTTTTATCTTTGATGTTTAACAACATCCAAGAGCACCCATGGGAGTAGTTTTGGTCTTCAACAACTATCCCAACCAATTAATTGTTAAAAACATTATTAAATAAGGATGGACTAAAATACAACCTAGATTCAATACTTGGACCTATCTATGATGCTAGATAAAAATATCATATATGGAATCTTAAGAAAGTACCTTTAGCAATCAATTTGCTCTTTTTATGAATAGGATATATTCAAATCTTTGAGGAATACCATGAATGATTACCATAGATTTATTTTAGGCATAGCTTGAGTGGAATTAGATTTATGTTGTTTGCCACATTTTCAAGTGAAAAAAAAGAACATGTGCAATGGTAGAAAGAAAGTGGATTAATACAAAATAAGGAAGAGAATTGTTTGCAAAATTGATCTACAGGGCCACATATGCAGCCACTTATTGCTAGTAGTCCACTAGGTGGTTATGGGTTGTATATGCATCCTCCTAGCCAATTATGTGTTTGATAAACCCTAATTTTAAAATTCCATTAATTAGGTTCATACATGCACACACATATTTTCAAATATGAATAGATAAGTTTCAGTATATCTTGTATTATATATACATTTTGGTACACCGCCATACATATACATGTAATTCATACACACATAGTTTTTCATACTTTTGTATGGTTTTATGTATATTATTATATATATACATACATAGAAATATGTATACATATAGACACATTATGTATAAAAGGTCAAAGATAATAATTCCATCTTGGTTTATATCTAATTATTAGAAATTTTGAAAACTTTCCTCTCGTCCCTAGTCTAGTTATAATCTTAATTTTTGTTGTGTATGTTTGATGAGGATGAGAACTCCTAATTTTTCATTTATCTTTTCTTAGAATGTAGTTGTGTTTTCCTTAGTCGGCCTCATTCTCATGGTTTTGGGGCATGTATAGACCATTAAGTTGTGGAATATTCATGGAACCCCCAAGATATTATTGATGTTCTCATGTACCATTAAACTAGTTACTAATTATAGAATGTACCTTGGGTTGTACCTGTCATCTCATCATCCAAGTTCCAACATCAAATAGTTGAGGTACAAGTCAAAATAAAAAAATCATAGTATTTTGTAGTCAGAGATTATCATGCATAAAGAGATGATAACACAGGATTATAGGATTTCAAATGATATCGATATATTTTTGGACTAAAAACAAGATATTTCATTTCCATTAAAAAGTTAGACACCTGAGATAATTTGTGTCACAAGTATAATTCATGGAATACAAGGTTATAACTAAAGGAAGATGAATCTTTATGGAGAGTAGACCAATGTCATATTCCACTTGAGATAGTAGGCAGTAATACTTCAAAAGTGACATTCTCTTTTTTCATCTATCTCTTGTTATATCTTGGAGGGTGCAATAACTAAGAAGAACATTATTGTGACTAGCCTCCTAGTCTTAAATGACCTAAACTTGCTTTGTGTAGGCATGTCCATCTTGTATTGTTGTGGACACTTGGAAGATGGTTATGATTAGTGAAGAAGTACTATTGTAGGGTTTTTGGGAAGGGTGCACAATAGTAAAAAAAATCCCAATAAAACCCTATGACACAGATCTATCTAGACTTAAACCTAGATATATCAAATATAAAGAAAGGATATCAAATATACCTTAACACAATTTTGTATTCAACAACTATACATGTTATGTCAATATCGTTTGCATCCTTCTGTGACTAGATCAAAAATCAATGTACTATAGTGACATGGTTGTCCTTGGAGCAGTAGCAGAGATAGAATGCATCCTCATTGATGTTGCAATTTATCCTCGAAGCCTTCACACACGTACCTCAGCCTCTATGTAGTTCATACAAATGTAGGGAACTCTTGAGGTGCCACCTTGTCCTCCAAGAAGAAATGGATTGGATATTTTGATGTGCTAGTTTGTCTCTCTCTTTTCCTCTTATTCTAGAATGTTGTCCTTGGAATTATTTTCACTCCCTTAGAGAGAAAAAAATCATGAGAAACTTGTTTTTTTATTCCATGGACATCCACCACTTTATATAGGGGATTCATGGGTTTCTATTTTTCTAAAAACCAAATGATTTCCTGGTTCCAATCTTCAACCAGACCCAAAATAGGCAGTACTTAGTTAGCAATACAGCTGGTCGGTCAGGAGTCTTGTCGATTGTCTTGATTGTTTGGGAACATTTTAACTATATGAGTCCTTTGATCTAGTGGAATCCCAATTGATCAACTTCTTATTTTTATCTTTCCCAATCTGAATACCCAGTTGAAAGAGTAACTTATTCAGTCAAATGGTTGGTTACTTTTCACATGATTAATTTGTTGAAAGATTGACATTAAGTTCAACATTTTGCTTAGTCAAACCTTAATTCAATTGACTAACTTGTTCAGCCAATTGGTTTGACAGTATTCCATTTTTGCGTAATTTATAACCATTCTAGTTATGAGTGTGATTGTAAATTTCTTTTTTGTTGATCATTCTTTTGTGTTTGACCCCATAGGTTCACATTACATTGGCAGTGATGTCAAAAGAACTCGGAAGAAATGAGAACTGTCTAGAAACACTTCATCGATATCTAAGTAAATGGAATAAGTTGGAGACTGTAACGCCTCGGCCCACTACCCTAGACTCTAGTAGAGTTTCAGGAATGACGACTGGCCCCACAGACCACCACTAGCCTTAACTGCACACTTTATTCACACTGACGCGCAAGCCAGGATCAACTTCTCGACTTGTCACCCATCCTAGTACTACTCCAAGTCGAGCATGCTTAACTATGGAGTTCTTTAGTGATGGGCTCCCAGAAAAGGAGGTGCACCTTGGTGATATGGGTAGTCCAATCATTCCTTTTAAGATCATGTTATCCGAGGCCTCAAATCCTGGGATGTTACAATCTCCCCCACTTACACTCTTGACGTCCTCGTCAAGGCTCAACTATATGACCTCATAATCTGACCCCATTTCAGTGCAGACCCACAATGTCCGATGGACACCCAGCTCCTGTCTACGGCTACCAGTGCAAGGGCGGCTCCATCTCGTCTAGCTCCTGTCTACGACTACCAGTGCAAGGGCGGCTCCATCTCGTCTCTACGGATAGCCCTTTCCAACTTGCCTGGACCGCACGGCTCAAGACTAGCATGCCACATGCCCATGTGGGCCCCACCTACTGGAGGGGCTATGGCTCTGATACCATTTGTAACACCCAGGCCCACTGCCCTAGGCTCTAGTAGAGTTTCAGGAATGACGACTGGCCCCACAGACCACCACTAGCCTTAACTGCACACTTTGTCCACACTGACGCGCAAGCCAAGATCAACTTCCCGACTGGTCACCCATCCTAGTACTACTCCAAGCCAAGCACGCTTAACTATGGAGTTCTTTAGTGATGGGCTCCCGGAAAAGGAGGTGCACCTTGGTGATATGGGTAGTCCAATCATTTCTTTTTAGATCATGTTATCCGAGGCCTCAAATCCTGGGATGTTATAGAGACCAACTTCAACTTGTGAGTGAACAACGCTATCATGATTGTATAATTGCATTGTCATAAATATCCATATTGACTGGAGGCATGAAGTAGTCATACTCTTAACACTCGATCTTATTTCTTAATCTAAAGTAAATTATTGAGATTTTGTAAGCTCAATATAGTATATTGAATCACATGAACATGGCCATGCATTTGATAGTCTCACTCATCAAGTTGAGGGAATATAACTCTAAAAGGAGATTCAAATTCCATCTACGTGACTCCCTATGATGCATTAATGTCATAGTTTACTTGATCACTACTTTTATGGTATCTCATATCCAAGTCGTGTTGGGTAGTGTTGAAGTAACAAAACATATGATGATTGTAGTGATTTCATGTCCAAGGATCAAAGTCTTCATTGTCACATTGAGATTTTACTCTGAGTACACTAACATGGCTTCTAATGTGTAGTTCTTAAGGTGAGTCTACCAAGTATAACTTGTTCCATAACAAGTACATATGTGTTTGACTTGATATCCATTATCATTGCCAAAGATATGTAGTCATCATTCATCACACACACACTAGTATTATATGTTATTTTTATCTTATAATATCCATAATAATATCTTACTGAGTAGATTAGAAGAATTAATACTCCAAGTATATATATGATCCCATGTTTAGGTCCTCAATTCAAACCATATGTCATCAAGTCAAAACACTCTTAGGACATTGTTACATGTAATCATATATCAATAAAACATAATAAGAGGAATCACCTTCTAATAATAACCAAACCATGTTCAAAGTATCCCATTAAATATTCACATCATGGATCTTAGAACATACCACCAACATTCTCCCACTTTCATTAAAGCCAATAACTCATGAATCTAATTCCAAATGATCAAACATGGTCATCATGCTTCTTCTATGAAAGTTCTTACACAAAGAAATAAGCAACATTGCTTTCAATTGATATTGTACAAATCTTTACGTCTAGTCATTGTAGAATCTCTCATATGAGATGATAACTATGTAGTATGTGTTTTGAACATTGATGTGATATGGGTTCCTTAATATGTGCAATGTCTCCATTGTGTCATATTAAATCTCTATTAAGTTGCTATGGTAGGATCATGCCAAGTTCACTAATGAAAATATTGATTCATACTATTTCATTTGTTGCATTGGTTGTGGCAATATACTTATCCTAGTTGTATAATTATCTATTGTCTCTTTCTCAAACTCTTTTATCTTATAGCTAAAACATAATTGTGATTGGTAATATCCTTTCTAGTTTGGAAGTATGCATAAGTATAACCCATTAGAACTAACTCTTCCTCTTCTACATATATCAAGAATTATCCTTAGTTCTTCTCAAGTACGTCATAATATTCTTCATAGAAATCCACTATTCTTCACCAAGATTTGGCTGATATCTTCTTAGTTTGCTCAAAGCATACAAAATATTAGGATTTTTGCTTACATGATAGATCCAATTGATGAGGCACATGGAGTCTTACACATGGGTTCCATCTATTAAAATAACTAGGACATTGGATCTAGAGAGACTTACTTAATGATACATGGGAAATTTTCCTCGTTTGAAATCATGCATGTTGAACCTCTTCAGAAATTTTTCAATGTATGTACTTTGACTTAGACCAAGAATCCTTCTAAATCTATCTCTATAGATCTTGATTCCTATTATACATGATGTCTTACCTAATTCCTTCATGGAGACAGTATTTCTCAACCAACTTTGAACGAATTGTATAGTAGGTAACTCATTTTCCATCAATAGTATGTCATCTACATACAATTCAAGAAATAAAATTATTCTAATGTCAACCTTCTTGTGAATAGAAGGTTCATTTTTATTTTTTATTAAGCCAAACTAATTGATTGACTCATCAAAATGAAGGTTCAAGCTTCTCGGACTTTTTTAAATCTATAGATTGACCTTTATATCTTATAGACTTTATTGGCTTCACTTGGAGTAATAGAACCTTTTGGTTATGTCATGTATACATCCTCTAGAAGAATCCCATTAAGGATGTGGTTTCAACAACCATCTTCCAAATTTCATAGTCTTGATAAATTACAATTTCAAGCATGATCATGATGAAATTTAACCATGGAAGCATATGTTAAGTTTCATCATAGTCCTCATCTCGAACTTGTCATACTTCTTGTCAAACCAATCACCCCTTATAGGTTTATATGTTACCATCTAGGTCAATATTCTTATTGAAGACCCATCTACACCCTAAGGGTTTTATCCCTTCAGGTGTATCCATCAAAGTTCATGCTTTGTTGACATACATGGAGTCCATCTTGAATCTTATGTATTCAACCCATATATTATAATATGGTCCCTCAATGTCACCATTGTATTTGTTGCCTCATCTTCATTCATGACCAATTAGTTGTTTGATTGAGTCATGAGAAATACAAATCTTTCCAGATCAAGACTGTCCTACTAGACCTTCAAGATTTTTGTGCTACTTGAGGAATTTGGTACTCCACAAAAACTTGTGGTGCTCTTTGGTCTCATATATCTCCATATATCAATGTTATTTTATTGGTCTCAAACTTATTAAAGATCCATTTTCCTCTCACTAATTATTTTGGGAAATAATCCTTTTCAAGATAAATAACAGATCTAGAAACAAACTTGTATGTTATATAAAATATAGAACTAGTATACCTTAGTTACCCTAGGATATCCAACAAAGTCGAATTTATCTGATTTGGGTCAATGCTTTCAGAAAACTATTTCCTGACATAAGCTTCACATCCCCAATTTTAGTAGAAGACACATTGGGATGTGTCTCACTCCATATCTCGTTTGGTGTACATTTAATCAATTTAGAAGGTATTGGTCAAGTGTAAACTTTCTAGTTTCAAGAGCATATCCCCATAAGAAAGCCATAGAATTAGATAAACTCATCATTGATTATACCATGTACAATAAGAAGTGATTCCTTCTTTGGGTATGTCATTATGTTGTGAACTTCCATGTTGAGTCAATTGTGGTGTAATACCAAGGTCTCTCAAATGCCTTGTAGCTCTTGGATTAAACATTATCCACCATGGTCAGACTATAATGCCTTACCAAGTTGGTTCTATACTTATTTCATTAATTCCTTGAACTTTTCAATGAATTTTAATTTGATTTTCATAAGATAAGCATATCCATATTTACTAAAGACACCAATATATGTGATGAAGTATTGGTGCCCACTCTAGGACTTGTGCTAAAAGGTCCACAGACATCACTATCGATGAGTCCTAATTCACTCTCTCATTGTTACCAGTTAAAGGTGGTTTTAACATATTTCGTGATAAATAAGACTTGTATGTCTCAACTAGTGAGTCTAAATAACCATATTTATGGAGTCTAGATGCACTTCTCATTTATGTGCCCTAGAATAAAGTTTTAATGGATTGGCTTCAATTGATTCAACAAATTTTAACTTGGTGGTGTTTACATTGTATACACTTGTCTCAATATCCAATACATAAAAACAATTAGACTTTAAGGCACTACCATAAAAGATATCATGTATTGATATAGAACTTTGATCATTCTGTATTATAATTTCAAAATTATTCTTGTACAAACAAGATGCAGAAATAGTATTTCTATTTATGGCATGTATATAATAGCAATTCTATAACTATACTACAAATCCATTGGGATAAATAAACTATAGGTTCCTATTTTTGTGGCAACAACTCTTACTCTATAATATATGTGTAGATCCACATCTTCCATCAATAAGGATTTACTTCCTTTTAGGTCATGAATGAATATATGTGAGATCCATATCTGGTATCCAATACTCAAGATGAAGAAGTATATAACTTTGTCTCTATGACAGATATACTTGAAATGGAGATCTATATCCCCTAATTCTTATGTATTTCCCCAAGGTAAAAATGGCAATTTTTTTCAATGTCTAGCATGTTGACAATGATGAAATATCCTTCTTTTCCTACTACTCTTTTAGCTTTCAGTGTAGAAAATTATTCCTTTGTCTAGAATTAGAACTTTTATTAGCTTTGCTTTTTCCCTTTCTCCTGCACTTTCCTTTGTTAACCATCAACACAGAGATTGGCTTGTTTTTCTTAGTCTAAGTCTAAGTTGTTATTCATATTCCACGCAACTTTGACAATGATCAAAAAGTTGTTCGTATTGTAGTTTATGACAAACTAGTTGTAGATTCTAGAAACAATTGCAAGATTACATTAGTGTCCAACTCTTATCCAAAAAGAAATCTCACTTTTCCTAGGCTTTTTGCATGCCCAATCAACTTTAGTCATGATGCACTTGAACAAGGCCTTTAAGACATCATAGTGCTCTTGTCTTGATTGTTATTTGTATGAATTCCTTATATGGGAGGCCACATCTCATGTTTCATGTTGCTTCTGAAGCTCATGATTCATAGAGCATAACATGAGGCACTTGGTAGCTATGGAATCATTGACATGCTTACAATAAAATTCCATGTCTTTCCTATGTGCAAAGATGGTACTCATGTAACATTTTTACTAAGAAATAGAGTTTATTATCAAGACTAATAATATTTTCCAACATCCTATACTAGTCAAGGAACTATTATCATTCAACTTTCTTTCTTAAGGAGTGGTCTGAATGAGAAATTGTTATGTGTGTTTTCCATTTTATCTATAAGAAACTATTTGCATGAGTCAAGAAATGGAAATAAATATTATTGATATTTATTTGGAATTTAATTAATAATGCTCCCACAATTTACATAAATTAATAACCCTCACTATAAATTTATAAGATTACAACGAGCTATGCTTGTAGCATGTCAGATCCATATTTCATTAGGTCATGAGTCAAGTTTAGTTGATCGCCATGAAATTCTTAGATGGATAGTTGTGCAACTCCGTTGCATAATTCATCTATTGAAGGACATGCCATATAATGCCTCTAGGTGCCTAATCACATTTATATTACCTAGTTAAATCCATCACAAGGGACAACTTAATAAGCAAAACACACTGCTTTGGATGACATGCATACTTATTATCACACTTTTCCAAAATATACGGTGTACAATGTTTTGGCATTCACATGCATTATTGAACGAAGTTTACATGTGTGTTTCACAATGGAATGCATCTTAAACTTAATATTACATTGAGGACTAAATATAATATTTATATGTATCTAAAAACCATTACATTTACATTATTATATGTATCATGTACTATAAAAGTCATCATACGTCAAATAATGATATTGAATCATGAAAAACTACTGGAGACAACAAGTTTTGAGATTAAACACCAAACACATCACATGTTTTGATAACCCTAAGTTGATGTGTCATGGTTTCTAGTCAATTGGGTGGTGAATCAGTTAATAGACTTAAAACTCTATTTGGAAATATTAGGTTTCTTGATGACATCATTGTGTTTTCTTCATCAGAAGTGCTCCAAATACCTTCCTTGTTGATGTAATCTATTCATCATTCCCACATATCCACCATTTTGCACTGGTGATGTCAACATATCATCCTATTTTAGTTGCATATATTGAATACATAGTGAATGTAGAAAGGGAGGTATGTCATGCATGCTAATATACATGTTACAAGTTTTTTATCATCTTCAAAACCCACAATTACATGTTTTATACATCATGCATACATAACAACAACCTAGTTATTATATATAAAACCACCAAAGAGAACTGATTTTCTAGGCATCACATTGGTTTATGTGATATACATATATCATGTCATATATGATAGTGGTGATTATTGTGGATACACATTGAAGAAGTTTTTGAATGACAACAATAGCGGTTTAAAACCCAAAACTAATGAGAAAGGTGTATGATGTGGCTTTGATGCCGCTATAGGGTTTTTAGGAAGGGGGCACAGTGGAATAACAAACAATTTCACAAGAACAACCTTAAGACACATATTTTTCATAGCATAAGATATCATAATATTATATATAAATAAGGTATATCAAATAAACCTTAATGCACACTAAATTTCCAACAACTAGGTGCATTATTTTGATGTTGTTTGCATCCTTCCATATCTAGATCTAAAGTCAAGGTAGTACAGCAACATAGTTGTCCTTGCAGCAGTATTAGAGAGAGAACATGTCCTCCTTGATGATGGAACTTGCCCTCCAAGCCTCTGCATACATGCCCATGACACTACATCATTGATGCATATGAAGGGGGCTCTTGGGGAGATACCTTAGCCTCCCAGAGAAATGTGTTTGACTTGTTGGTGTGCTAGCATCACTCTCTCTATTCCTCCTCGTGTCAAGGGGTGTTTTTTTTTGGGATTTCTATCTCTCTATGAAAGGGATAATTTCATGGAAATATGTGTGGTGCCCATGGATGTCCACCCCTTTATTTACAAGAGTCATGGTTACATTGTCCTAAAGCTAAAATAATTATCCTAGTTTCAATCTTCAACCAGACCAAAAAACGAAATATTTGAGTGTAACCAATCAATTCGATTGGGAGGTTGTGGGCCTTCTTGACTATGCTATAACATTGCAATTATGAGATCAATTGTATCCCAATCGATGTACTTCTCTAATTTGATCTTCTCCAATCTAAATACCTATTCGACCATCTGGTTACTTACCCAAAGGACTATTTAGTTGATCGATTTACAATCAACCAATGTGTTGATTTAATAATCATTGATTTGATTGACTGACTTGTTCAACCAATTGGTTGGGTCAGTATTCATACATTGCATAATTTAGAAACAATTGATATGTGTTTGATTGCAAACTTCTTTTCCCTTGATCATCCTTATGCTTGTGATCCTATAGGTTTCACACTACATTGGTAGTGATGTCAAAAACTTCACAAGTAATGAGTGGTATCTATAGAAACACTTCAATGTACCCAACTAATTAGAATAAGTTGGAGAACAACTAAAACCTATACGTAATGGAGAACCTAATGAATACAATGTAAGACTATTTATCAAGATCTAAACTAATCTAAAATAACTAAACAAAAGGAATAATATTTATCAAAAGATTTCATTCATCAAGTTTGTTTTGCAAAGTGCTTTACAAATATGGGCACTTAAACTCGACTAACTACACAAGTATCCAATGTGGGACTAAACCACGGGATTTACAAGAAAACTGGGAAAATATCAAATAACTCCTAAAATATGATGAAACTAATAAAACATTATAAATACTACTAAAATAGCTATTTCAAAGGCTATGCTTGTCCTACATCAATAAGTCACTGATGTTTCCATGAAAGATAATCACTTTGTCACATATATCTAGATTTTGAACCTTGTCATGAAATAATTATCATCTTAACATTCAATATAATTTTGGTGATCTTATGTAGAGTATTGATATTATGTGAGCTCAATATCATATATTGAATCACGTGAGCATGCCATGCATTTCTTAGTGTCACTCATCAAGGATGGGGATGTTACTCCAAGAGGAGGGACAAATTTCATTTAAATCACTCACAATGCTGACATGTGTAATAGTGAACCCGATCACTACTTGTGTGGCAACTCTTATTCAGAGTCGTGTTGGGTAGTGTTAAAGTACATAGAGCAACATGTAATTATTTTGGTCACTTCAAGTCTAAGGATCATTGTCGCCATTGGCACATTGAGACACAACTTTGACTTCCATCACATGACTTTCATGTGTCATTTTCAAGGTGTATCTATCAATTACCAATTTTTCTATAATAAGTATATGTTGTGTTTGACTTGATATCCAATACCATAACTAAAGAGACATAGTCATTAGATAGAACACACACTAGTCTTGTGTATTGTTGTTGTCCTAAAATATCCACTGTAATATATGATTGGGGACATAACAAGAACGAATATGATCTATGTTTACATTTGATCTTATGTTTAGGTCCTCACAAGTCTAAATATTTTAGGACATTATTATATTTAACAGTTATCTCAATACCAAAACAAACACAATAAGTTGAATTGTCTTCTATTAATAATCAAATCATGTGTAAAGTATACAATTACAAGCATCACAAGATGTTTGTGTGGGCATACAACCAACATTTTATAGTAATGCATAGACTTGAAGTAGTTTGTGTAGCTTAGAGTTGCCCTTCTTGCATGATCCCAAAACATCGGTAGTGATGTCAAAGACCTCACAAGCAATGAGCAGTAACTAGCAACACTTCATTGTACCAAGTAATCAGAATAAGTTGGAGAACGACTTCAACATGTAATCACCAATGTTGTTGTGACCATATAATACCTTTGTCAAAAATATCCAAATTGAACTGAGGCATGAAATAGTTATCCTCTTAACATTCAATCTATGTTTCTTGATCTTGAGTATACTGTTGAGATTCTATGAGCTCAATATCATACATTGAATCACATGATTATGGTCATGCATTTCTTAGTCTCACTCATCAAGTGGATGGGGATGTTATTCCAAAAGGAGGGACAAATTCCATCTACATCACTCACAATAATCACACGTGTAATAGTGCACCCGATCACTACTTGTATAGATCTCCTTATTCAAAGTTGTATCATTCTCAAAGTCTACATGTCTAGTCTCTAACAAGTATATGTTGTGTTTGACTTGATATCCAAGATCATAACTAAAGAGACATAGTCATCAGTCAGCACACACTAGTCTTATATATTGTTGTTGTCCTATGATATCAACGATAATATCTTACTAGGAACATAACAAGAATGAATACTCTATGTATACATCTGATATGATGTTTAGGTCCTTAACCCAAAACATATATCATCGAGTATAAATATTTTAGGACATTGTTATGTTTATCCATTATCTCAATATTAAAAATAACACAATATGAGGAATTGTCTTTTATTAATAATCAAATTTTGTAAAAAGTATACAAAATAAAATCATCACATTATGTCTTTTAGGGTAGACAACCAACACTTATTAATATTACACAAACTTGAAGTGGTTTGCGTAGATTATAGCTACACTTCAGGAATAATCCCAAAGAAGTATGTTTGGGTTGTTGTAATTCCACAATTAGACTATAAAGAAGGAGACCAAGATCGTTCCATGCCATATTTTGTTGTTTATATATTGGAGATTACAATTATGAATCTGTGTGTGTAATTTCAATGTAAATGTATTGGTAGTTTTATGTGTGTGCATGGATTCAAATGTTATTGTGACCACTTCTGTAAATCCTTATATCTTTGCATATAACGCATAGACCTAGAGAAGATTGTACAACTATTTCTTATTGTACCTTGGCTAGTGCACATAGTGAGAGAAGACTGTGTGGATTTTTTCTTATACTCATCAGATTGGGATATTTTAGGCTAGAATGTATCTTGTGTAGATCATCCTAGATATAGTTCAGTTTACCTCAAATGAGATATGTTTCTTCTCCTTCTGCAATACAATGGTTAGAATATTCATAAAACTCAACACAAGAAAATGCTTTGATGTACGTTGAAGATATTATCAATTCACAACATAAATCAAAATAATTTGTAGGAAAACTAGATAAAATAAAAATGCAAAGTTGTCTTTCATAGTGAAAATATTATGAGAAGATGAGTTCTTCCTGACAATCTTGAGGGCCTATTTGAGACCTTGGTCTTTAAGAAAATCCATGATGTATTGTTGTTGAACTTGCCTAGTTTCCATGAGCCTCTCGAGTCACCCAACATGTCAGTGGTAACTCTTGTAGCAAGCATGCACCAATAATAAATTATTCATTCTCTACCCAAGTATGTGGTTCTGGTTACAATTTTGAATGATTTTACCACTTTTTATCTATATTTTGAGCCTTATTTTGGCATGGATGAATTATTTCCACCTCATTTTTGCAATGTACTTAGTCTTTAATCTGGATCCAATCAGGGTCTATTTCCGATGCATGAATGCCCCATAATCCCTCTACATACCATGATATCAGTTTCTTAGCCAAAGAATATTGAAGTTAAGTTAATAAGTTGATTTGGTTAATTTCCTTAATCATTTCATCTATCCACTAGTGGTAAAGTTAGATTTCAAATCCAATTTCATAGTTAAATAAAATTTCATGAAATTTGTGCCCTGGAATCTAATGGATAATCCCAAAAAATGTCCTCAAACATGAACTCAGAATCCTAGACTTAGGCTTATGCTATTGAGGATTAGGCAGGCCATCTCATGCACCACCACAATGTAAAACCATATATCCTCATATAAAAATCAATTATCAGGCACCCATGCCTTCTAGTAAAGCCATTTCTCATTTTTAATTCTTCCTTTTGCTCAATAAGGCTGTTTGCAACCCTTACACTAGGTCATGTTGACTAATCACATATACCATCACAATGGACTTCCTCCCTAGAGACTCTTAATGACATGTGGGAAAATCATTGTACCTAAGAATCCTCTTATTTGTCCCTCTCTTTTACTTGCTCCATTCACATCTAGATCTATACAAGAATTTGGAGTAAGTGTAAAAATCATCATCTATGAATAAAATCTACATGAACCTCGTCACAACCAAAACTACATGGATGAAAGATTTATGTGTGGACTTCACTACCCACCCACACATCCAAACACTCCTTGTGTGTTATCTACAGATGATTATTTTTATACTCAAGTTCCATGAACAGTATACATCTTTTGCACAAAACTTATTTTTTAACATAAGTTTTTTTACATCACTTTTTGGTATTCTAGTGGGATTTAACACTATTGAAAAATATCATCTTTAAACATGCATGATGTAAGGACTAAGTCCAACATATCTTAACATGCTCTTACCCATAAGTTTCTACTTTATTACGTGTTTTGGACGTGGTGCAAAACTACTAACCTGCCTATGACATGGCATGAGGCATTGCAGGACATGTTGCACTGTTTTCTCTCTCACACTTTCTCGCTCAAACTTCCTCTCTCACACTCTCTCAATGGCTCTGTGACACTCCCTCTGCTACTTGTTCATGTGAACCAGCCTGGCCAGTCACAAATATGTGGACCACATTTCCAACCAACTGGCCAATTAACTTTTTGGATTTGAAAGAACTGCTTATATATCGGGTATTGGCCATAATTTACAAGAACATTATGTAGTATTAGTAAGAGGAGGAAGGGTTAAGGATTTACCCAGTGTGAGATATCACATTATTCGAGGAACTCTAGATGTTGTCAGAGTAAAGGAACGTCAACAAGGGTGTTCTAGTGTGATGTAGATCCAGCCAACTGGCTACCCCCCCCTTCAGCGCTCATTCTCCACTCCAGCCAGACACAAACATTATGTGATACATGTATGACAAACTTAATTGTATGTCAACCACAAACATTATGTGATACATGTATATCAATGTGCCTACTTGTATGGTAAAATGTGCCTACTTTTATGTAAAATGTGCTTAGGTGTACGTCAATGCATCTACTTGAATAAAAAATCACCTATTTGTGTGATAAATGTTGGTAATGGACTTCTTGTATTGCGAATGTGCCTACTTATATATCAATGCCCCTGCTTTTATGCCAATTGTGCCTACTTTTATGCCAATTGTGCCTACTTTTATGCCAACTTTGCCTACTTTTATGTACTATGTGCCTACTTGTATGGAAAATGCACCTACTAGAATATCAATGTACCTACATGTATATCTATTTCTATGTAAATTGCCTTGTTATGTCAAATGTGCCTACTTGTATGTGAATACGCCTACTTATACATCAATGTGTCTACTTGTATGGCAAATGCACCTACTTGTGTGATACATACTCCTAAATCAATAACCATGTGCCTACTTGTATTGTGAATGTGTCTACTTGTATGGAAAATGCATCTTTTTCTATGATAGATACTCCTAAATGAATAACCATGCGCCTAATTTTAGATGTAATGGTTTTCTTGTATATCAAATGTGCCTACTTGTATATAAATACGCATAATTGTATGGAAATACACCTACTTGTATGTAGATGTGCCTACTTCAATAACAATGTGCTTACTTATATATAAATGCACATACTTGTATGGCAATGTGCCTACTTGTATATAAGTGTGACTACTTGTATAGCAATGCGCCTACTTGTATATAAATGCGTCTATTTCTATAGCAACGCACCTACTTGTATATAAATGTTCCTACTTGTATGGCAATGCGTCTTCTTATATATAAATGCGCTTACCTCTATGGCAATGTGCCTAGTGTATATCAATGTGCTTACTTATGGAAAATATACATACTTGTCTGGTAAATGTGTCTACTTGTAAATAAATAGGCATACTTATATACCAATCGCTAAGGCACCTACTAGTATGCCAATACACCTTGTATATCAAATGTGCCTACTTGTATATAAATGTGCATACTTTTATATCAAATGCGCTTTTGGATGTAATGGCCTTCTTGTATATCAAATGTGCCTACTCTTATATAAACATACTTGTATAGCAATCCACCTACTTGTATATAAATGTGCCTACTTGTTTGGCAATGCGCCTAATTTTGGATGTAATAGCCTTCTTGTAAATCAAATGTGTCTACTTGTATAGAAATGCATATACTTGTATAGCAATGCGCCTACTTGTATATAATTGTGTTTACTTCTATGGCAATGTGTCTATTTGTATATAAATGCGTCTATGTGTGTATATAAATATGCCTACTTGTATGGCAAATGTGTCTACTTGTCTGGCACATGCGCCTACTTGTATATAAATGTGCATACTTGTATACCAATGGCTAAGGCACCTACTAGTATACCAATGTGTCTACTTGTATATAAATACGCTATTTGTATAAAAATACATCAACTTGTCTGTCAAATATACCTATTTGTATATAAATGGACATACTTGTATACTGATGCGCTTAATTGTATATAAATATGTCTATTTGTATGACAAATGAGCCTACTTTAAAAAAAAACTCATAGTAAACCAAATGTGCTTACTAGTATCTAAAACTTGTCTACGTCACAAGTTATTATGACAAATCCGCCTATTTGTATGTCGAATGTGAATACATGTATATCACGTGCGCCTATTTTATAGAAATGTGCATATTTTCGTATGGTACATGTGCATACTTGTGTGAAAAAGTCCCATTTTGAACTACGTCGCATTACAGCGCACGAGCAATATTTTCCCTCTCCGATTTTTAGATGTATATGGACTAGTGGATGCATTGTCAAACAAAATGGGACACAAGTAATATTTTCTATTTGCAATACATCTCCAGCCAACAAAAACAATTTTTCTCAATTTCCAACCTATGTCCTCCATTTTGCTCCTTAAAAAGTCATTGTACTGCAATAAATGATCCATGTTACATAAATGATCCACGCTACAGTGCAACCGGCAAACCAGCGAACAGAGGAAAAGAACTAAGCACACGCTCATCGTGGCAGATTACGATTTGTTAGTTTTTTTAGGATTATAAAACAGGCAAATAAATTTATTTCGCTTATAACTTTTAAACCCTAATGAATTTTTCAATAAAACAAAAACTATTAGATTCGTTATGAAAAATGCAATCTAACAAGACTAAAATTGACATACGTTTGAAAAAAAAATAGAAAAATGATATATATATGTTAATTAACACCCAAAGATGTCATTTTTAGATGTTATGACGCCCATAAATGGCTATTGACACCCAAAAATTGTTAATTGACGCACAAAATAGTTCATTCACACCTAAAAGTATAAAGATGACGCTCAAATAAGGTATTGACAACTAAAACAACATAACGACATCCAAATAGGTCAGTTTGACACATAAGAACAACTCAATGACGCCCAAAATAGTTCATTGACACCCAGAAGTATAAAGACGCCCATAAATGGCTAATTGACACTCAAAAGTATAAAGATGGCGCCTAAATAAGGTATCGACAACTAAAACAACATAACGACGCTCAAATAGGTCTGTTTGACTCCTAAGAACCACTTAATGGCGTCCAAAATTGTTCATTAACACCTAGAAGTATAATAACTCCCATAAATGGCTATTGACATCAAAAAATAGTTAATGGACGCCCAAAAGAGTTCATTGACACCCAAAGTATAAAAATGATGCCTAAATAGGTCTGTTTGACACCTAAGAACAACTTAATGGCTCCCAAATATGATTGTACGCATTAAATAGGTCTGTTTGACACCTAAGAACAATTTCATGGCACTCAAATATAGTTGTACGCATTAAATAGGGTATAAGGATACTTCATGCACAATAATAACTTATCGGTGCCCATAAATGACTAATGACACCCAAAGATGATTAATTGACGTCCAAAATAGTTCATTGTCATCCAGAATCATCTATTCATGTCATTTTTATTTTATTTTTATTAAAATATATCAATATTAGTCTTGTTGGATTTTTTTAAACGAATCCAATAATTTCTATTATAACAGTTCAAAAATTATAAGCAAAATAAATTTATTTATCAATTACACAACTTACACCTACGCATCCAATAACCAATTACAACCCACCACGTCATCACTCGAAATCAACTCCTCCCCCCCCCCCACCCCCACAAAACCACCCAGCCGCCATGCGTGATGCGCTTGACGGAGGGGCACGCGTTACCTGATGATTTCCGGAGGGAAAACTGGTCTTTAGAGGTCAATACCAGGCAACTGGGGCAAAAAAAACCACCAAAACCAACGCGTAGCGTGAGCCTGCACCGCACGTCACGCTACCATTTTCGAATGAGATTGTGATGTGCAGTACAAGCTCCTGCGACACCGGTGACCACTGAATGGCTATGGTACAGATTTTTTGGGATTTTTAGCAACCCTACAAATAATGCAGCTGGAATAGCCAGGCTTAGGGCGTAACCCAAGGACCACGTTGACGATGATGGGAGGAGGTTAAAGGTAGAGCCTTGGGACTATCGTGAAAAGCACAGGCCATGTGAGCATGCCCAAGCCCATAGCTAGCGCAGTCACCAATGGCCCATGTAGAAGGTTATGAGGAATGCCAGCACTGCCTCTTCTGCTTGCTTCAGTGTCAATAGAAATTGTAGCTAAAGCTGGCTGCAGTAATTGGGTAGATCGACTCGTCAAGATTATTAGCCGATCCTTCCATCCCGCCACTAGCCTTAAATCACTTTTCCGGAATTTAGACCAAATACCATCAATACAAAATATCGAAGGCAATTATCCCAACACATCGTGTGGGGAAGGACTTAAACAACCCAAGACTCATTTTTACAATCACAATCTACTAGAGAATGTAGAAGATCCGCCACCTCACATGATTAACAGATTCTAAACTTCGTAAGATGCACTCGGAAACATATCTGTCCACGCATTCTGGACGAGGCGCAAAGCTATGTTGGATATTGTTTCATGCCGATCCACCAGGTGGCAAGTAGCAAAAGCAACTTGAGAAATCGATCGATACCCTTCTTGCGTTAAAGTAACCAGAATTCCATCTAGTGCAGCAAACACCAGGTGCTGTTCTTCATCACTGCAAACAAATTTTGGTGTGAATTTTTTTGTACCCTTGCTAGCATAAGTTAGGAAGACTACCTACTCTCTCACTCGAGGTGGTTGGGAAAAAGGAAAGAACAAGTAGTAGAATTCTTAAACAAGTAAAAGTATATTATTAGGTCAGGCCAGTAAGGCTGGTTATTAACATTAGTCCAGCCAAAAGAACATCGTCCGAGACCGCCACTATATTTATTACACATGAAACAATGACGCAGGCAGGCCTCCCTCTCATCTACAAAACTAACAGTCAATCAAGGTGCAGGTGCCAAGAGGGTAACACGATCACTGACTGCAGCACCAGAGTCTGCAACATGTGTTTTGTTTCAGTTTTTAAAAGCTGACCACAGTTTGGCATACAGAATAAAGCGTAGACTACATTTCAAGAGGATATGGTTCCATCACAAAATGTAACATATAGATGATTCACGTCCATCTTTATCATTGAAATATAAAGCAAATCCTGAACTTAGATGCGGGGAGCATATAATATTGAGGGCTAATGTCTGACCGTTTGAAACCCCCAGCTAGCCATATCAGCATGTGCAAAATTGCTAATACAAGAACTCAAAAATTCACAATCGTTCTCTACTAGAGAATGTAGAGGATTCGTTACTTCAAATTATCAGACATCAATTTTTTTGAAAGCCGATCATCAAACTTTAACGACAGACCTGATGGAACAAATTTCAAATACTTTGTAGCAAACATTTCAGAAACATAATTGTTCATGCATTCTGGACGAGGCGCAAAATTATGTTGGTTATTATTTTCATGCCGATTTACCAGTTAGCCAGTAGCAAAAGCAACTTATAAGATCGGTTCTCTTCTTTCATTGAAGCAAATGCCAGAGGCCGTTCTTCACCACTGGAAACAAATTTTGGTGCGGAACCTGTTACACCCTTTGCTGACATAAGTTAGTGAAACTACCTACTCTCTCCCTCGAGTGGTAAGAAAAAAGAAAGAACAAATAACGAAATTTCTCAGAAAAGTAAAAACCTATCATTAGGTCAGTAAGGCTGGTGAAGTCCAGCCAAAAGAACTCCCCCTCTAAGATTGCGACCATTCTATAATATACATGAAACAATGAGGTAGGCAGACCTCCATCTATAAAATAACAGTGAATCAATGTGCAGGGTCCAAGAGGGCAACACGATCACTGACTGCAGCACCAGAACCTGCAACATGCGTTTAGATTCAGTTTATTAAAAGCTGACCACAATTTGGCATACACAGAAAAAGTAGAGTATATACAAAATTTCAAGAGTATATGGTTCCATCACAAAACATGAGATACATATGATTCACGTCCATTCCGATAAAAACGAGAATTGAACGTAGAAAATGATTTACGTCCATCTTTATCATTAATATAAAAGTTAAATCCTAAACATAGTTGCGGGGAGCATATAATAGTGAGGGCTAATGTGTGACTGTTTGAAACCCCCAGCTAAACGACCTCAGCATGTGTACAATTACTTTGACCAACAACTGGCTGTACAAGTCGAAAATCATTAGTTTCCTACACCAAAAGTCTAGAGCCATGAAAAAATATATCTGGGCATCCACAGAGTGAAACGGACCCCGTAATTAACTCATGGATCACGAACCACAACAACTTGTCAGCCAAAATTCCTCAGAACCCAGCTAGAAATAGCTACACAATCAAAGGAGCAACCAAGTCAAAGAAAAAGTTTATTGGAATAAGTAACCCTGGGATTTAATCCAGAGCCTCCGATGAGAAGTTAAAAGTCTAGAGCCATGAAAAAATATATCTGGGCATCCACAGAACGAAGCGGACCCGTGATTAACTCATGGATCACGAACCACAACAACTTGTCAGCCAAAATTCCTCAGAACCCAGCTAGAAATAGCTACACAATCAAAGGAGCAACCAAGTCAAAGAAAAAGTGTATTGGAATAAGTAACCCTGGGATTTAATCCAGAGCCTCCGATGAGAAGTTAAAGTCTAGAGCCATGAAAAATTATATCTGGGCATCCACAGAACGAAGCGGACCCCGTAATTAACTCATGGATCACGAACCACAACAACTTGTCAGCCAAAATTCCTCAGAACCCAGCTAGAAATAGCTACACAATCAAAGGAGCAACCAAGTCAAAGAAAAAGTGTATTGGAATAAGTAACCGTGGGATTTAATCCAGAGCCTCCGATGAGAAGTTAAAGTCGAGAGCCATGAAAAATTATATCTGGGCATCCACAGAACCAAACGGACCCCATGATCAACTCATGGATCACAAACCACAGCTTGTCAGCCAAAATTCCTCAGAACCCGGCTAGGAAATAGCTACCCAATCAAAGAAGTAACCACGTCAAAGAAAAAGCTTATTGGAACAAGTACCCCGGGATTTAATCTAGAGCATTTCCTGATGAGAAGTTACCACCCTTAACAACTCACCAGACAGTCAAGAAGGATATAAAAGTTCTCTTTCCCTTGAAGGTACAAGGAGGTGATGAGAAAAAAACACTATCTTCACTAAGAATAAATGAAGGGAATCGTGACTGATCATTCAAATACAGAAAGTGCACAACCATAACTAAATTCACAATACAAGCAACTATACGTCATTATATGAATATATACATTTAAATCAATTAATAAAAGCATTACATCCCTTTTGTGTATTTACTACTTCCAAGTTGCAATCATAGCAGTTGAGAGAAATGTGTTACACGGATATTTAAGATTTACAAACCAAGTAACACCCGTACATACTTGTTTGGAATTTGCACTCATATGTGTTAAGTCCGTAAATTAAGAAAACAATCATTTCTAGCTATACTACAACAAAGCTTGCACTCTGATCTAATTTGAAAGTAGACGTCAACAAACAAATGTGTGTACTCTGGAAATGCACAGAGGGTTTATTTATTCATAACATTTAACTCTGGCTTGTGTACACTCCGGATATACATATATTTAGTTCAACTTAAGTAAGCATCTCAAGTAGGTTATCACTGACATGCAATTAATTGTGGTGCAACATAGCGCCCAATGGAACAACGAAAATGCATATAGTCAAAGCCAAATACAACATATCCGTATATATGCTAATTGGCCTGGGTGTGTAGCTGTAGTTGTTCTATGTTCAAATTTTTGATATTTAAGTAAAACTGCTTTTTGAAGGATAATTGAATAGTAATATGTACTACAAAAGAGCCGTGCTATGTTCAAATCAATTCAATTTGGAATCAAGGTTTCAAAGTGTGAGAGGCGTACCGAGGCGTTTTAGTCTTAATAAGGTGAGGCGTAAGCCCTCAAGGCGTTTGTGGCATAAGCCTACATACATATATACACATATTTATATGTATGTATAGTTTACATGTGTAGTAATGAGGTGCGAGTATAAGACAAAGACCTATCTATATGAAAAAGTAAAACTAAATAAAGAGTTTTTACCTAAGTTAACAAAGAGAAATAGGGACTAAGAGCAATGTTAATAACAGAGATCGTCAAATTAAGAAAATTAGCCAATGAAGTGGCACCGGAGTGGTAAAAGTGATGTTGTATGACCAAGAGGTCATGAGTTTGAACCTCCCTGGCGAAGGGATGAATGAATCGCCAATTTTATAATTAAAAAAACTAAATGTAGAAGATTCGATGATTTGTATTATTACATTCAATCTTTTAATTTGAAAGGAAAAGTAGGGCAGACATAATTTGGAACTAGTAGAAATCATAATAGATTAAAAAGTATATTTGAAGTCACCATTGCGATGAAGTTTGATAAATCTATATTAAAAGTAATTTAGTCATTAGTCAAAACAAAAAAAGTCAAGTAAATTCACTAATGAGTGAATGATAATCAATTACATGAACAAGTGTATATGTTGTTATATTGATATGTACACCCATGTTCTACATATAGGAAAGTAGGCAATTTCAAAGAAGCGCACAAAAGTGGACTAAACCCTAATGGACCAAGGGCTAACATGACCATGTACATGATAGACTTATGAACCTATTAACTAAATAGGCCAATACTTTCTAACACTCCCGCTCAAGATGAAGCATGGGTGAACACATGTCCAAGCTTGGGAGTTACATGACTTTATTAAATGATAAATGAAAGATATATATGCCACTCCCCATACAAAAATTGTAACTCCCCCTTAAACAATACTTTCTAAATAAAAACATATGATGACGCCTCTTTGAGATGTGTTCTGCGGGATGGAAACGCTCGAGCTTTTGGAGAAGGTCTTCCTTTTGAAGTGCATCTGGAATGAAGAATATCTGAAGCAAACAATCATAAATACCACGACTACGCCACCTTCACATGAGTGGAATAAGCGCACATCAACACTTCCCACGTACATAACGCGGCACAAACGCGGAGACAACGATGTTGATGTAGCAGTGGTGGTGTCTTCAATTTGTCTGAGAAGTGTAGCACTAGAATTAGCGCAGAAAACTACAGACGTGCACAACGTGGCACGAACACGTTGCACGAGGTGTTGAAGTGTCAACACATAGTAGCAGATGCAACTTGGAGAAGGCGTGATGAAGTAGCTCGGTGAAGATCACTCTGGATGCATCCTTACAAATACAAAATTTGCACAGGCTTGAAGATGACGAGCTTTGTAGATGAAGAAGCAACCATCTGGAACACCATCAACACCGTAAAGAACAAGAGGCCGGAATTAATCGTAGGAGCTCTTGTCCTGTCTCAAGAGGACGCAGCATGGATGATCAACTGGAACGTCATCAACACCAAAGGGAACAAGAGGCTAGAATTAACCGCGACAACTTTTGTCCTGACGTATGTAATGCGGTACAAATGCGAGAAGCTTGGTGTCAATGTTGTAATGGAGATCCTTGAAAGTTGCCTAAAAATTGTGAGCAGATATGCTGAATAATATGAAGCTCCATGAAGATAGCCTGGAATATATCACCTCATCTCATGTCTCTTCCTTATATGCTCCCTCTCATGTTCTCCCCATACCCTCCTCTCTATCTCTCTCTCATGTATCCCCCCGGACATCAAATATGACGAGAGTGAGTAGATTGTGGGGGTGTGGAGGTGGAGCCCCCGTTAAAAAATTTGGGCTAGGTCAAAAAATAACAGGATCTAATGATCATCAAGTATAGGAAGAGAGATAGACCTTTGGAGGACGTCATAATTGGAATTGGAAGTAGTTAGACGGCTTCAGACACGCCGTGTTTGGAACTTTTTTTATTTAAGTGGGTTCAATCGTATTCATCCCGCCCCTAGAGCAAGCAAATCATCGGCGATACAACTTGACACGCATGTAGATTATCAAGGGTGAGAGACAGACTCCTAATGACATGCCATGTGAGGCTGCCGACACACCATGTAGCTCCTTAGCTCAAAAATGACAGACTCCTTGCAACATGTCGTGTAGTGGTCCTACACTGTACGATGTCGGAGGCATAACTCAGATCTCCGTCGACAAGCAGTGTTGGTCTGCAACACGCCGTGTAACTATCAATCTGGACAAAGTCCAAGATGACAGACATGTGTCAACACACCGTGTAGGTTGGCCAACATGTCGTGCAACATGCGATCTGGACGAAACCTTGTGTTGTCGAGTGGCTTTTGGGCTACTACACGTCGTGTTGTTGGACCAACACGTCGTGTGTGACATCGAGCATGATCATGATGGGAATTGGTGTCATCAAGGAGACAAAGACCCTGGGAATACACCATGGCCAACGGCAATTAGAGTCGTCTTTTGCCCTCTTGTAGCTCATGATGAAACGAAAGGGTGTTAATCATTGTTGCTCCTTGTAGGGGATGTTCTCGCTGCTCCTTGCAGGGGATGACGAGACTATTTGGAGTGGACGGTGTGGAATGATTGAGGCAGCTCCTTGTAGTGGTCGTTGTCACTGCTTCTTGCAGGGGACGATGAGACTACTTGGAGTGGTTGATGTGGCTGCTTCAATGGTTGGTGTGGCGGATGGATGCGGACTCGGTAGAGAAAAGCGTGGTTAACATGATGGCAGTCGCTTGAGACGATTGCTTGAGCGACAGGCAGGAGAACGGCACGTGTGGATGCTTCATTGGTGACTTCTACGTGCACAGTTGTGTACTTGTGTGATGAACTCGGGGAAAGTGCCTTGACAATAACAGCTACGAGGGTGGTTGATTCACTATTGATAATCGTTAGAGAGGAAAGTATTGATGTATGGATAGATTCATGGAGATAGCCAGGAAGGATGGAGTCGGCTTCTGGATGGAAGATTGGATCTTTAAGGAGAAGCCACGGAGGCCGAGAGGTGCCTGGCGGGCGGGCGGGCGACCTAACTAGGGGTGAGCATCGGTCCAAAACCGGACCGGACCGAGGACCGACTGTATTAGAATTTATGGACCGTAGACCAGACTGTTTCTTAGTAGGATCGGACCGGGACCGGACTGTGACGTGGTAGGACCGGACCGTTTGGACCGCAATCAGCATTTTTTTCATACTTTACAACTTATTTAATTGTAGAAAGTGATAACATTAGTCACTTCTAACAATTATATAATATTAATAGCAAACATTTACACTATTAGTGCTTATATATGTACTTTATTTGTACTTGTTACATAATATACCTATTTATACATGAATTTTATATAAAATTGGTATGCGGTCCGGTCCACAGTCGGACCGGTTTCGGACCGGACCAATGATCGAACTCATCAAAAATCTCGGACCGAACTCATAATGGACCAAACCGGACCGAATTGAGCAGTCTGGTCCGATTTTGCGGTCTGGATCATTATTTGCTCACCCCTAGACCTAACCACAGAGACGGCAGCAGCCGCCTGCAAGCAGAGACGCCCCGTTTGTTGCTCTTTCTAGGAGAGGGAGAGGCGGCGGCTAGGGTTGGAGGGAGCGCTGAGAGAAGAGAGAATCGAAACAGTGGCTACAGTTCTCTCTCTCTCTCTATTGCTCTGTTACCATGTAAACAAATGTATATGTCGTTATATTGATATGTACACCCTTGTCCTATATATAGGAAAGGAGGCAATTACAAGGAAGCACACAGCGGCAGCCGCCTGCAGGCAGAGACGCCCCATTTGTTGCTCTCTCTAGGAGAGGGAGAGGCAGCGGCTAGGGTTGGAGGGAGCGTCGAGAGAAGAGAGAAGCGAAACAATGGCTAGGCTTCTCTCTCTCTCTATTGCTATGTTACCATGTGAACAAGTGTGTATGTCGTTATATTGATATGTACACCCCTATCCTATATATAGGAAAGGAGGCAATTACAAGGAAGCACACGAAGGCAGACTAAACCCTAATGGGCCATAGATTAATAGGCCCATGTACATGATAGACTAATTAACCTATTAACTAAATAGGCTAATACTTTCCAACAAATTACAACAAATCTCAAAGGGAAAACTTTTGAAGAAAGTGTGTAATTGTCTCAAAAAAGGCAAAAAAACTTGATAGTTAACATAGGACATCATCAATCGGACCCAAGGCTTTGCGCCTTAACTAAACCTCAGAGCCTTGGTGCTAAGGCGAGTCTCAAACACTTTGATGAAGCAGTGGTACCCCATCTACGTGATGAATCTTTAGATGAAGCGGCTGGTGAATTTGTCATTAAAAATGTGTTTATTCCCACTTCAACCCACTTTGTCCGGCCAATTAATCACCCGCTTGGCAGCGCTTAATTACACCAATGTATGAGATAACAACAAATATATATTGCTGGATGCCTACTATGTATTACAAGCTATAAAGGTAAGAGAAGCATACCATAGTATAGAATTCTCCTCCTACCTATACGAAACTTGTGTACCAATGTTCTATCCATTTCTACCACTCAACCTGTTATAGATGCAGTGCTTTAGAGCTGATTGATAAAATCATATAAGACCTATATTGGTTCTAATGTGTAACAATCCTATGTTAGTATTGTGAGAGTACGATGTAAAAATATCACACAAGTACCACAAGAGTACCATAAATATATAGAAGTACCATCTACATTATACAAACCAGAATATATGTAGATGTTATTATATTAAATTTGGAGCATTACATAATGTAAAATATAGTATACATGTGTCCTAAAATGGTTAGTTGACTGCTATGATATGTAGGATACCCTAGTATGATCTAATGTTGAGTTCATCATTCAATAACTAATGTGGTTTAATAGTTAAAATTAAGTTAGTAACACAGTATGCTTTTAAATTATAAATCCATGAACATTAATAAATATAAATATTTACATATACACAATACCTTATCCTATTCTAACGAATATTGATCATGGATTGGTTGTCGTGTGGTCTGTCAATAATTTTGTTTTGTTGTATTACTGAAATGCAAATATCTACATTATTTCACTGCATAGTCGTTTTTCCAGAAAGTGTCCGCTTAATTATATGCTTCATGCTTAAGCAATAAGGGAAGGTTGGCCGCTCACTTCCCAATTCACACTTTCCAAAACCTAGCTCAAAAGCATTAAAGCGAGTGATTTGATATCAAGTTGGGAACTTAGGGAACAAAAGTACCATACTGAACGTTTTTCACTTGAGTATGATTTTTGAGTCATGATTGCCAATCATTTAAACATTCTAGGAAAGCCAATCAAATTTATTTACCATACATCAACCATCAACCTACTTTTAGCTTGCAGACACTATATTAGGCGGCCATATTCATTCATTATTGAAACTGTTAATTCAAAAAAGCAACTGTACATAACCTCAATAATACTTTTAGGGAACTATATTATATGAGCGGCCCAACCCACTATTCAGCGGAAAGTGGATTAGTTTCATATAGATGACTCTTGATGTTGACAGGCCATTATAAGATATTGACATAATTCGTAAAATAGAATGCCAAATGTTCGGGTTTGCCATTATAAAACTCAGTTACTGTTGTGGAAAGGTCACTAGCAAAAAATGTCAGATTATGTAAGGTTAGCTATCGCAGTACTTCAAGCCAATTCCAACAGATTTAACTGACAAAATCAAAAAGCAGTTCTCAAACGGACAAGAGTAACATCATAGATGATACTTTTAGAAATTATATTACCTGGTAATGTTCATTCTCAAAATTCCACAAAATACTAGCAACTCCCCTATTTAATCACAGCACTGATGCATTCAGTAGACAACAGGTCTTCCAGCAAATGCTTCATCGTCGAAATTTTCACTAGTGGAGTTCTCCTGACAGAGCAATCTTTCATCTTCTTGTCTTGAATCCGTGTTAACTGTTTGCCAACGCACAGGGTGTGGTTGGTGCATTCCACCATGTCTTGAATCAATGAAAGGCTCAACATTCTCTGTATTTGGCCTCAAATCATTATATACAAGTTCTGGTTTATCGTCATTTAAGGAAGGATCAGCATTTGGATCAGAGTTAAAACCATATCCAGAAACACCCACAGCATCCTGTTCCTCGTTCCCAGCATCAGGATTATCGTCGTCTTTTCTTGGCTTCTTCCACTTCTTGGTAGATGATGTGCCATCATCCTCAAAGTCTTCTTCTTCTCTTTCACGATGCAAATAAACCCATAATTTTTTTTCGCTGTCGTACTGAACACAAGGATCTCGTTCATAATGCAGGCGGTCAAGAGCTCCACTGACAACTTGGTTGACTTGAGTATCAGTAACATCTTCCACAATATATTGAGAGTCTCGTAGCAAGATACAAACGTCCGCTCTGGTTCCGATACTTCCAGGGAGCCTGGCAGCTGCATCTCTCACTAAACAAAGGATGGTAACATGCGGAGGGCGGTTCTGTTTGAGCATAAAGTGATCACGAGCTTTTGATGTGGGCTTTCCTCCACCTCTTCTCAGCGGAGCAACTATAGATTTCTTACCATCAGCAGCAGTATAGGAAAAAGCTCTATCAGGAACTTGATACCTTAAATACTCCTCCAATCGAAAATAGGCCCTTATTTCATCAGTACTTGGAACAATGGTGACAAGACTCTTCTGAGCCCTCAAATCTCTGAATCTTTCCTTTTCATCTAGATAAGACAAGTCAGCAACTGGCGGTGGTGGAAGGCTACCAATTTGTCTAAGGGTCTCCTGCCCACTTTTTAGCCAATTTGCAAAAGCATCAACCAACTTCACAAGCATCTTGTGTGGGATATCCCAAGCTTCAGCAGAGGTTTCCTCCTCTATAGGATCAGAAGAGCTAGGAGTAACTGGTCCAGTCCAATACCAACTTTTGTTTGACTTCTCATATGCCACTAGTTGCTTCCAGCCTTTTGCCCCTAGAGGTGCTGTTCTTGATGATAAAATCTTCAGTACTCCTCTGACTAGATCTTGAAGAGGCTCCTGTGTCTCAAGAATGCAGGGATCTCCAGGATTTGATTTCACAAGGTTTACAATCTCTTGAACAGTGAGTGGGGGTAAGTTTCTTTGCTCATCCGAACTATTTCCTTCAAGGCTGTTAAATGGCTGGGAAATGTTTGTGCCATTTTCTTCCATATTGACAGTAATCATAGCCTTCCTTACCGCAGAAAGAAGATGAACAATGGAGAAAGAGAAGCCTGTGTGTACAGTGGGAGTGATCAGGGTAAAGGGTTTTCGAGCTGGTTTTGTTTCAATTTCAAAGCTTTCTCTCTCTGGAGACATAGGCATAGGATCAGAAGGAAAGTCAGGCAAAAGACCAGATTCGGCTTCCAATTTCCTTTTCCCTTTCTTCATCTCAACTGAAACATTAACCTGACTATCAGGACTCGTCTGCTGAAATTGTGGTTCTTCAAATGCACTAACATGAGCACTGCTCGTTTTTCCTTTCCGCTTTTTCGATGCTGATCTGGATCCTGAGGGTGGTATGCCCATATGCCCTTGGTTATCAGCCTCAGCTGCATAAGCATCAGGATCTTGATTATTGTTCTCAGTATATCTGGCTCTAAAACCATCTGCTCCATCTGCATCATCCATCCAAACACCAGGATATTCCCGCATATAATCAGAATGAGGTGATGAGTATTCAGAAAGTAGTCCTTTTTTCTTTTTCTCTGTGACATAAGGCTTAACTGGAGGCAGCTGAGGAAACCCATGAGGACTTGGCCCTTCTTCCCTCTTATTCATTCTATAGTTTTGTTTCTGATCATCTATAAACTTTCCAGTAGGCAAGACAAAATCAGGCAAAGGATCATTCATATAATTGTTTGTTCTTACTTTGGACTTCTGTTTGCCTTTCTGCTTATAGAACTCGACCCCTTGCATCGGGGACCCGTCTCCATCAAAAGCATCAGCGAAATCTGACTTGCTGTTTTTTGCATGTTTCTTAGATTTGACGTGTGGATATATTGTCCTTACATCAGCATTCTGGTGGTTGTCAAAGGATGTTTGATACTGCAACTTTCTAGACAAAGGAACATCATCACTGCCTCTCTCTGCTGCTTCAGATGAATCTGACTGTGTATCCTCAGCTTGGACATAAGAAGATCTACGACCTTTTGCATGTTCCGAACCTCTCCCCCCATTCTGATAGGGATTTCTTTTCACATTGTCAAGCTGAATGTCAGAAGCACTACCAATATGTCCTTGATATGTTTTTGAGGATTTATTCCCTTTTTGAGGAAAGTCAAAAGAAGAACCTTTGGAAAATGAACCTTTCTCCATGTTGCCTGCATATGCACGGCCAGACCAAGCTCCTTTAGGAATCAGTTGCTGATCCTCGTCTTCATCCATACCTTCCCAATCTCGATAAGAAGGCCTAGGTTTCTTGTGAACACGAGAGTCGTGAGAAGGCATGCCCATAACTTTACTAGCATCCCTTTTCCCTTTTGGCAGAGTATAATCATTGTAAGCATTAGCATCATCTGCATAATCAAAATTCACCGGAGGAGCCTGCTTATGTCTTTTCAACTTATTATGTTTCCTAACTGATTCCATCCTTGTCCCGTGGTGTGTTGTCCCCATTTCATAGCTTGGTCCCTTTGCATCATAATTGTCTTCATATTCATCAACATCATAGCCCTTCATCTGGTTCCTGAGCCCCGTTTCAGATCTGTAACTAAGTCCTGAATACCTGCCGTCATGAGGAGGAGCCAAACCCCTGTGATCCATCTCCGGAGCACGGTCGACAGAAGGATGAACTTTTCCAGTCAGTCCAATGTACCCTTTCTTAGAGCCCGAAACCTTTAATGTCCCCTTTGCATTCTCTTTGCCATACTTTGATGTCTCCAATGGAAGCCCTGTGCCATAAGCAAAAGACTCAGCAGCAGGTCTTGGTGGGTAGACAGCCCGGCGACCCATCTTAAGCCCATTCTTCCAGGTGATGAGCCGATCATCCTCCTCCTCTGAATCAGTCTCAGATGCAACAACTTGACCATGCTTCCCAAGCCGCAGTGGCCGTTTTTGGTCCTTTGCCATCTTCACTGCCTGAAGTCTCTCCTCAATCCCATACGCAGCACTGTTCTCCCAGACATCCTTGATCACTGCAAGCCGCCCGATCATTCCATTGTGGTACTTTCTCAGCCAGTGATAGTGTTTCCGTCTCTGCAGATAATTCATCCCGCGCCTGTATAGCACTACCCTCGGCTCGCACAATCCACCCTTGAGCTGATCGAAAAGCTGCTTCACAGGACTCCCAAAGTAGAAGTTGTCCCCGGAGAGGACCTCTGTGAGTGTCCGCACAAACGTCTCCTGGTCCATGTCAGGCAGGTGCTCAGCGAGTGCAAGCCTCTCCTCCTCTGTGAGACTCTCATTCCACGTGTCCACTGAAAGGACGGAGGACAGCTCTGGGAGATCGTAGAGCTCATGAGGCACCAAACATGTCTGGTTCCCCACCTGACAGAACTCCGTACCAGGCTCACCTAGAGAAGCATAATCACAGTCATCTGATTCCATCCCTGAATCTACTTCAGAGGCACCGGAGGACGCCTCTGACGAGGCCGCACTAGCTGTATGCACCTCATCATCTCCGCTGTCTGTAGATGAGGCGTCAGCTGTCGCTGGAGATGGCTGACGATCTGCCCGAGCATCCCTAGACCCCAGGCCACTCTTGACGATTGCCATCAAGGGAGAACCGGAAGACTATGAGATATATAGAAGTGCCAATCGCAAATAACCACTCCAAACAACCCTGCGAACGAGAAGAAACGGAAACACAATGCCAACCTGATCAGCCGATCGATTCATTAATCTGAGAAACAAGACCAGGATATCAGACATCGAGCAAAAACTGAACTTTCGAGTTGAAACCCAACAGGGGGGCACCGCGGCCGGAAAGTAAGCTGTCAAAGAATTGACGAGAACGATTGGCGAACATAAACAAGGATTTCAACGGAAGGCGATGCACAAGGGCCGGCGGCGAGAGCACTTACCAGCGGATAGCAGCTCGCGAGGGCAGAGACGGACTCAAAAGCTGGATCTTGGGCTCCGCGAGGAAACCCTAGAGGGCACACGAGGCGAAAAGGGTGGCCACAAAGCGGAATAAATAAGGAAAGGGGTGTGGAGCGTGGGGCGAGAGGAAGACGACGGGGACGTGGACAAGTACGAGTCGTCGGATGGTTTGAAGCGAGGGGGAGATAGGGTTGGGGAAGTCGGGATAGAGAAGGAGCGGAGAGGAGACGGGAAATAAAAAAGAAGGGAAGGGGCAAATACGAAGAGATGAGTGGGGGAGAAAGAGGAAGAGGGTGGTGGGGGTTAGGGAAGAGGAGGGGGTGGAGGAGAGAGAAGGGGAAAGAGAAAGAGAGACGGTGTGTTGGGGTGCATCTCGGACTCAGGCGGAAGAAGGAAGAGGCGCGGGGAAGGAGAGCAGGACGGGTCGAGAGGGGGGCAACCCCCTCCCGCATCCGAGATGAGCCTAGCCGCCCTCTCAAGTTATTATAACTTCTGTAAGTATAGGGGTCAGGGTTAGTCATTTTCCTTTAGAAGCCGATACATGCAGGAAATTTAACCTGCTCCTTTTACGAATAAGGAAAAGTGAAAGTGAAAAGATGGAGATTGTCACCAAAGATGACACATCTATTAAAATGAACTTTCCCTATAAGATAGACTACCATATTAAGCAACTACCGTATTGATATAATATAAGATTGAATAGAATAATATATGCAATAAAATATTCATATCTCGTTTAAAAATCCATCAAATGGTTAAGCAAGACATCTCAACAAAAGAGAAGTCACTCTACATCTTGAGAACCCAATGGCACATGAAAGAAATAGACATATGGTCTAAAGATTCGTCTAGAAGTAGTACACGGTGGTGTTAGCTATGCCATCATAAGTGTTATAAGGGCCAAAAGTTCACATTTGTGTGGAAAAACAAGTGTATGTGAGGTACGAAGCAAACCGAAAAAGCAAATGTGACCATTCTCATAGAGTTGTTAGATCTGAAAGTGAACATCATGGTAAAAGATAATAGAAAGTGGGATGAAGAGATTGTAAAGCACTAGTTTGATGATCAGATCGTCACAATGCACAAAGAGTGGGGGTGAACATCATGGTGAAAGATAATGAAAAGTTGGTAAAGAGATTAAGGAAGAGGCAGGGGAAGGAGAGCATGATGAGTCGAGAGGAGTGAAAATCCCCTCCCACATCATATCAGCCTAACCGCCCTCACAAGTTGTTAAAGGTAGTTCAAGTAGTCCCACTATGCTGAAATAATAACATGATAGGGGGAAATATGATGATTTCATGAATTTATCTCACTAGTCAGTTAGAAAAATGATGTGTTTGATCTCCCTCAATTCCTCAATACTTGTCATCTTTTCTATAAAATTGTGATGTTCGAGTTTTAAGCTAAATAGGATGGTTTTTAGTCATTGCTTAGTTTCAAAAATTGGTCGATCTGAGGCGTTGCGGCGACTAATGGGAGTTAAATGATAAAACATGCATGGATGCAAATAGGAAAATTGAATTTAATCTACATAGATAATGGAGCTGATTACTTTAGAGAGAGAAAAATTGAAACAAATTAGCTAAATGCAAAGTGGAGATGCAATTATGAGATCATAAGTAAAAAAGGTAAGTGTGGGAGGGAATAGAATACATATCACCCACACTCTACCCCGAACATAGGTATATTATTGTCCTTGAGCAAACATCGCATGCAAGATGGGGGGGAAGAACCATGATGGTTGGGCTGTGAGCCATGGTGGCTTTTCATTCAACAAAAGTCATCTTCCTAAAATCAAATTATTTGAACTAGTGATATTATCATGAGATGCACTATCTTATTGATGCAATGTTGATGCAAAGTGACAGTGTAACTAAAAATGAAAGCAATACTTGGGTTGCCTCTCGATAATGTATTTGTTTGAGAGTTCCTCTTGATCCCTGAAGCTCAACCATTATATGTAGGGGAGAGGGCCATGAGCGGTTGGTTGGCCTACATATCATCCATTGTGAGGTTGTGTTTGAGATGATGGCCATTGACTTTGAACTCACTAGTCTTCTTGCTCCAATGTAACAACTCCATGAGGGAAGATGTACTTGATGGTGAATGGACTCGACCATCAAGTCCTGAGCTTTCCTAGGAAGAGTATGAGATGACAATTGGCTAGTAACACTTGATCTCCAACCTACATATCTTTCCTCTTCAAGTAGCTATCATGTCACTTCTTGGTGTGTTCCTTATAAATTTGTGCATTTTCATGCTTTATTAGTCATAGCTCTTTTAGCTCCTACAATTGAAGTTATCAGTTTTGTTTTATTGATTAGAGGTTAAAGTTGAGTTGTTTGATTACCCATGGTGCATCGTATTCAAGATCCATGGGTAGGTGACAAGATCTCTCATCATTCAAATGGAAAGATGCAGTACCTAGGAGAGTCTTGTAAGCAATTATATAGTCCTTCGATGTGACATCAGTTGTCACACAAAATGAGATTACTCAAAACAAAACCACGGAAGAGATATTAACAAACTTATTAGTAGAGAACACTAAGAACTAAAACCATTTTCATAAAACCACAAGCAGCTAGAAAACTTTGCACATAAGTCTTTTCATGCCTCAAAGAATACTCAAGGCATGTCATCAACTTGTTATCCAATGGACTGTTCCAAAAGCACATATACATATGTCCACCAGAACTGTTCATCACATGTATACAAACAAACCACATAAGAAAAGCACGATCACAAAATATCTTCAAAATGATTCCCAAAGACCCGAGTGTACAAGGACGACTCTAGGACTCTAGCTATCAGCAAAAGACATCCAACAGCACTAGCAACCTCGTCAGCTGCTAGCCCTCCTGCTGCTTCTCAACCTCTGCCACACAACCTCTACTCCTTCGTGCACGACCACCTAAAAAGGGTGTGGATATAACTCACCACCAACTCTATTATCATCACAGATAGATAAAATAACATATACTGAGCAGGTTGAGCAAGATTAATTAAAAAGCATATATCTAAACGATAAAGCAATTAGATCAACACTATCCACTTGCCATCACTTAGTAGAATATTTATCAATTTAAGAAGGAATATGAAGAACGTGTATCATTGTTAATAACTAAATAATATAAAATCAAAGCAAGGCCTCAACCAATGTTTTCGTGTTTGATCCTAAACAATCATACTACATGGTTGTTTACATATTTGTTATGCCTTGAGGATTTGAGTCGTACCACCCAAATCCAATCGACCACTATATGTATATAGTCAAAATTAGTGCCATACAAGGTCTAATAGAAGAGTTGGAATCCATGACCTCACCTTCCTCGGTTAGTATGAGGGAACACACTATAGATACATATTATTCAACTACAATAATGACACATATTTAAGCTCAGGGGTTGGATCACGCATGGCCATCCACATATATAAAATCATATCTAGCCCACCTTGGTACATGTACAGCGCTAGAAGAACAAGCTCACGGATGGCCGTTCTAAGGAGTGGCTCACGCATGTCCATCCATATAATAATGAGACTGTCTCCACATCATTTAGGGTTAAGGATACAAGGAAGTTTCTCAACGTGTACCCCACATATTAAAAAATATACGCTTCGAGTTAAACTCGTTCACCATCCAGCTATTGCTAACACTGAATGGGTCTATGACACAGGACAAACTACACTATTAGATTCCACTTATTAATTAGACCAATTAAGATGACATGTAGCATCTATCAAGTTAGAATGTACAAACCAGAAACAAATTCTACAAAAATAGGGTTTGAGGTATCACTAAAACATTTGGAAACATATATAAGGACCACATCATCACTTTATGCCAGTTATTCATCACATGTCCATCACAAGGACCAATGTCCATCACTAGGACCAATATCCATCACAAGGACCAATGTCCATCACCAGGACTACATATCTTAGGGTATCAACCCCTCATCTCATCTTTGAGAGAAACTATCAATTTCACATAAGGCAAGTAGCCATCATCAGGTCATAAGACCATTAACTCTTCTCTTGGGGTTATCACAACACACTTGCTTCTCAAGGCTTATTCCAACATATTATAAACATCATATCTCATACCTTGCTATGCAAAACATTGTTTACATGCATGGTTAGAAACATATAACAAGATAAGCAATGCATCATTGATATTGTCAACTTGTAAGATCCATGTCCTATAAAGCACATCACATCTTTTAGGGTTAGGGTTTCCTCTTTTAATCGATCAGGGTTTGTAAGGTTGGATCAACAACCATCTTTAGATCATCACTTCCTTCATCACTATGAAGTATATTTAGAAGATGTGGAAACATATTTCTATCATTATTATGAAACATGTAAAGAGAGAGTTAGCTTTCAACATCATACATATGATTGCACCATAGGGTATCGCATCACACCATGTGACCCTATCATCAACAAGATGCATCACTACACATCACATAGGGTATCGGTTAGACTTAGGGTATCGGTTAACCCTAGGTATCGGGCAACCAACCAAAGTAGGGTATCGACCTACCAACCTCAAGGTGAGTATCAGTTTATCATCACTTAGTATCATGCACCACAAATGATATTGATTAGAGGTACATAAGAGAGTGTATCGACCACACTATCTCAAAGGGTATCAGCCTATGTATCGCCTTAGATATTGAGCACCTTCACCATCATGGGATATCAGCCATACCAACAACTAGGGTATCGACCTCAAAGATCACCAAGGAATATCGACCACTTTCACCATCATGGGATATCGGCCAAAGCCTCAAGGGAAGGTACTCCTCACTTCTACTCTAGATGTATCGGATTGCATGTGTGTCAGATTAGGGTTATCCATGTCGACTTCCATACTCATAAAAGCCTCATGATACAACACTCTTCCTCACTAGTCACCACTGGGTCATAACAAGACACATCATGATAGGTATATCAGTTTAGCATGTTGGTTTAGATATCATATCAGTTTAGTCATCTTCTACCTCAAGATGACGTTACTAACAAGGCAAAGAAAAAATGGGTGTAACTTATGGCAGCAACTTCACAAAGTTCTATTCTCAAAATAGAACACAAGGCTACCAAATAAAGCTACTAACAAGTAAGAAATAACGAGCTAAGAACAACTAGCAAGTGTAACATCCTTGACATGGGTTATGTACTAACCCTAGGTGTTTTGCTTAATTAAGTGATTAGATGCTGGTGTTTATCTTGTGAAATGTAATTAAGGCTTTTGAGAAACTTATATTTCTATTTTAGTCCTTTTTGAATAATGTTGCAACTTTGTTTTGTTAATAATGGACTAAAGTGCAAATTACCCAAGTTGAGGGGTTTAATTGCAATTTGCACATGTTAAGATGTTCCTCTGATGATGAGACATCATAAGAATGTATATGATGTGGTGATATGGATTCCACAAGCTTGAGCACCAAGATATAGCTGATAGAGCAATCCTTGTGCTTTAAAACCTAGTTTTGGTGTAATGTGTAATTTACCCAAAACCTAGGGTCCAACATGTAAAATATACCCTCTAGATGATCTCTCATGTTTCTTGGTATCAAGTAGAGCAAAGAAAATGAGAAGGGTGCCTCATTTGAATGATCATGGTAGAAGTGGAACTACCCACACTAATATATATTAAGCAGTATCCAATAAAGGTGGATATTATTATATCTTTCTTTAAGGTGTTAGTTCTTTTCCTTTTTAACATTGGATAATGGAGGAGTTTTGCATGAGATTATAAGGTGGCCACGTATCCAAAAGATGGATCAAGCTTTGGTGATTTAATTTGGGAAATGAAAGAAGATAATTCTCTTTTATCTAATTACCTTAAATACCCATAAATATATAAGCAACCTTTTCTACACACCAAAGGATCGTTCCTTAGCTTCTTTCTCTTACCACTTTGCTTGGACCGACCAAGAAGGAGCTCTAGACCAGAGGAAGGACGATCAAGCTAGTTTGGTAAGCTTTGATCACCATCTACCTCGAATTCCTGGTGGAAACCATAAAACAAGGTTGGTTTATTGGTGTTTTTCACATGATTCTTCTTTCTAGCCATCTTCTCCATCCAAAACTTGAAGAACGAAGCTTGGAAAACTACTGGAGCTTCATCCATAATTAAAGCTACGAAGATTTGAGCTCTGGATCAGTCCTATAGGTGGGTTTTATAACTCTAAACCTTGAGCTTTGTTTATGCATCTTCATCTCCAAGAAAAATCGTTAGTTATTCTTCTTCCTTTGTTACTTTTGTGTTCTTGCTAGCAATTCTGTGAAGAACAACCTCTGTTCTTGAGGTAGAAGGTAATGAATTTAATTCCTATGTTTATCCAAAAACCTACTTTAGCAAATGGTCTCCAACCCTTGCTCAAACGGCTTCTCAAACCGTTTGGGAGCAAACGGTTTCAAACCGTTTGAATGCAAACAGTTTCAACCAAACTGCATAGAAGCAAACGGTCCAAGACCGTTTGGGTGCGTGGACCAGGCGTTGACCGTTTAGAGGACTGTTGAGAGTAATGTAGACTAATTTCCTACCAAAAATCATCCATTAATTCCCAGTGAATCACCAATTGAAGGCCCATTAGTCACCTAAACCCTAATCGGGTCATTTGCTGATTTTAATAATAGTATCATGTTGAAGTTTGGGTTGAGTGGCCCAAACGGTTTCAAAACCATTTGGGTATCACCCAAACGGTCTCAAGACCGTTTGGTGATCACCCAAGACCGTTTGGAGGTCTAGGGTTAAGTAGGGTTAACCAATTGAGGACCCAATGATATCAAGTTGATGAGTAATCAATTGTTGATTTTGGTGACCAATTCCAATATCTAAACCCTAAATGAATGGCTTGGTTTTTGATAAATTAATGGGCAAACGGTCTCAAGACCGTTTGGAGGTCATCCAAACGATCCTAAGACCATTTGGGGTCAGGTCATGACCAAATTGAATGATGGTTCAATGATTTTAAATCAATTAGACTCACATTGGAACATGTTGAAGGGTAATCGATTTCAAACCCTAATCCAATCGATTCAAGCCCTAATTGATGATCAATTGAGGGTCAATTGAGTGTCAAATCAGTTGAGGGTTGACCTAATTGACTCAATTGATAAGTGGATAGCAAGTGCATGACTAATTGAGGGGTTCAACATTGGAAACCCTAATTCAATTGAAGTGGTTGAGACACTTTTTGGTCCTTGCGGTTTTGAGGTGGTTTGGACCAAACGGTCTCAAGACCGTTTGGGACCAAATGATCCCAAACCGTTTGGTGTTCATGCGGTTTCAAGGTCGGTTATGTCCATGCGGTTTCAAAGTCAAACTTGACCAAACGGTCTTTATGACCAAACGATCTTCACCCCATCTTGGGCAAACGGTCTTGAGTGTGCACTTTACCAAATGGTTTCAAAAGTCAACAAGACCAAATGGTCTTCAACACCAAACGGTTTCAAGGTCTGTCCAAGACCGTTTGGGAGTTTAGTATGCAAAACCGTTTGAGGTCTAAAAAGGTCAAGATCGTTTGATGCCTTAGAAGTCAAGATGGCTTAGTGGTGGATTAACCTAAACCTCATAGATACCTAAAGTGATTAAGGGACCAAGTAATTAGTTGATAAATGCATGTGATAATCAGTGGTGATCATTATAAAGGTACTTTTGATGGGATAGAGTGATTAGTACTCTTTGGATAAGTAAGACCTAATGATCATAATAGTAATGACATAACCCATGATGTCAATGTTGAATTGACTTAGCCTAATTAAGGGTGATGCAAATATTATCTGATAGAAAGAGGAGAAAGAAGACTTCTTATATAAATGATAATCAAGTAATAAACTTCCAATATGTATGAATACATATAATTAGGGTATGATCCTTCATAGTGAGATCATGAAAACTCTAATTATGATGGTTAATGAATCTTAACCCTAATTTGGGGGCATTAATGGAAGTAATTCTCATACATGATGATGGTATGATCTTAATTCATTATAATGTGAATAGTAAACCCTAATCTAGGGTAATATGATGTATGTGAATAGTAAACCCTAATCTAGGGAAATGTGATGATATGAACAGTAAACCCTAATTCAGGGTTATGCTTGTATGCATGAAACTCTATGATTGAATTATGAAATGAGGAATCACTATGCCTTTTTAAGCTAAAGGGGTTGGATAACCTTAATTGAATTGAATAGGAAACTCTAACCCTAGAAACCAGCCGTGGTAATGTAAAACGCTCGTGGTAATCTTCTGTAGCACGACCATGCAAGATAGCACGGTCGTGGTGTTCTAAACTTGACTTGGAAATAATTTGTATTGAAATGGTTCAGATATAATGTGCATGTTATCATTTGTATTAATCATGCAGGTTCTTATGAAATGGTGAACATAGCCAGGTAAGAGCTATGATGTCATATTCATTGAAAGCACTTATAAGCTGTGAAAGTAATGATATGTTATGTTGCCCAGTGATAGGTAACATAAGAGATTGACAGGCTATACGAGCCATAGGAGATATCAGCATTGCTATTATTCTGTTCATACTGTCAAATGATTCAATAGCAACATGTTTTTTGGTAACAAGTGTTTGATGATCTAAGGGTTTGAATACCCATATTCCTAAATCACAATGATGAGATGGTTAGGGATTGAGATCCTAATGTTAACTAGATGTGAAATGAACTTGATATAATCAGTACTCTTTCTTTATAGCAATTGTCTTATTGGTCTATGATTGAAAACATGCCTGATGCTAAAAGAATGACATAATGTACTTAAATAATCAAGTATAATGATATCATGTAGAGCCCTGACCATAGATCCATCATTGTCAGAAATTAAATGATGGTGAAACAGGTTTTCCTAAGGGAATTCCTGGAGAGCATACTTGTGAGTATGTGGGGGTTATGGACGCGAATATCCTTATGTCCTAATGGAGGAATTGATGTGAGATAAACATCAAATCTCTCAATCCTTCATTATATGTGTAAGTCGGGATGATGTATCACTAATCTCCCGATGATGTTGTTAATGCCGCATCGATGAGAGATAAACAAGAAATCCCTCAATGGTAAGGAGAGTACAGTATGCCACTGTAACTCTAATAGCGAAGTTGCCAGAATACCCTGGAAAGCTATTTAAGCAAAGACACAAGATGTCCTGCATGTTGTACCTCACACTGACTGAGGAAGATGAGGTCATAGAAATCCAGCTCTTCTGATGACCTATGTATGGTACCGATTGCGATTTAGTAATGGTCGGTTGGAGAATGAGTGGTATACCTCATCTCCTCAGGGCATAATCATGTTTGAAAAATGTAATCAGTCATATAGCTTAATTGCTTAGGTTGAACTATGAGAAACAATGATTGATGATACATTGTTTATAGTGTTCTAGTTGAATAACTAGTATACATGTTTTTCATGTTCTTTATTGATATAAGTCTTATCATTCAATCAAGTTATAATTGAAATGATTTCTTAGAGAATGCTGCTCTACTTAGTTTAATCAATGAATTGCCTGCTATTAAATAATTATAGTTCTACTGCTCATTGTTTTCTTAATCTTTGCAATAACAATGCTTGTGGCGAAGAGTTATAACTCTCGCTGGGACAATTATTCAATTGTCTCACCCCCGTGGGATTCGACTTTTTAGGTAGACGCCGAGGATGAAGAAACCCTTCAGTGGGTGAGCAGCAGCAGCAGCAACATCAGGGACAACAGTGATCCTCAGGTGGAGGCACCGTCTGTCAAGTCTTGTAGATAGAATGTCCTATGTGTTGTCTCTGTACTCTCAGGTCCTAGGAGTCTTTAGATGTTTTAAATAGATCTGAGATTTTAGCGTAATGCCTCAAGATTTTTTTGTATCTTGCCTTGTACAGTTAATAGAGCAGTTGATGTTGTGACTCTCGAGATGTGATATTACAGAGATGTAATGGTGAATCAGTTTGTAAATAACTTATCTTGTTCTTTTATGAAATAGCCCGACAGTTTATGGATATTTGTGTAAATTGTTTTAAAATTTTGTGATTTTCAATAATTTCGCTGCTAACGAAACACTTCCGCATTAGTTTAAATTCGTTGATCTTGTTTTTGCGAGACGGTTGTCACAGTTTAGTGGTATCAGAGCTCTAGGTTCGCCGAGTCTACAAAGATATAGGACTTAGGTTGTTGAGTCTGTTCTAGTGTCTTCCAGTATATCTGATAGTGTCTTCTACTCATCAGGAGGAGAAGAGAAACTAAGGATGTCTGGACCACATGAGGAACATGTGGCAGAGAGTAGTGTCGTTGCACCCAGAGGAGGTGCAAGAAACCAAGAAAGGGAGGAACATGTACCTGAACCACCCCAGTTCAATCCAACTAACATGGGGAACCCAGCCGTCCAAGCCATGTTTGGGCAGTTTATGACTTCCATGACACATATGACTGATAGGATGCCTATACCTGCACCTAGGGCACCTACCCATCCTGAAGGACAAGGAGTCAGCAAGATGTTTGAACGACTTCGCCGAGTTGGAGCCACAGAGTATGCTGGAACAGCTGACCCTGCAGATGCTGACCTGTGGTTAACTGAACTAGAGAAAGACTTTAGAATCTTGAACATCCCAGAAGCTGAGAAGGTTAGACTGTTGGTATGTATGCCCTGAGAGCCAATCATGGGATGATTGGTGGGATACATTAAGATTGATTTGATAAACATCAAAGGCAAGCTTCCAATTCTTTCTGGTTCAGTCATATGAGATAGTGATAGAACAGATTGAATGTCTAGAGAATGACAGTACTCAATGACGTATGCCTTCAGGTTCATGACCTGGACGATGAGATCATACGGATGCTAAGAGTTTGTACATTCTTGTTATGTCCCTAGTCGGATGTCATTGTGGAAGGTAGATAGACAACAATGAAACACAAGACTAGATTGTGGTGTTGGTTGATGACAGAATCTCATTAGTCATGATATAGAGATATCAAACCAAACACATAGGTACTTGTTAGAGAACAAGGTACCGGACAGACCCACCGTGAGTTTGACACATGGAACCATGAGATGGTAGTCACAGTCAGTACTCACAGTGATGGTGGTGAGTGTGATTCTTTGACCTGAAATCACTACACTCAACACATGTCGTTGGGCACACTTTGACATCATTAAACGCAGTCCTGAAACATGGGTTGTTATAAAGGTGATGATTGGGTGGCTTTGACACATGGGGCTTTTGAGGGGTGAGTGATAGATATGGGATTTGTCCCTCCTGAGGGAGTTTGATATCCAAGGCCACTTGATGAGTAGGATTGAGATAGGCGTGCGCACGCATGTGTGAATCAGTATGTGATATTGATGTCATACATATCTCCTTCAATCTACTCTGAGATCAAGAAAGTGAATGAACGTTGACAGGATGACTGTTCCATGCCTCGAGTTCATTCGGGATATCAGTGACAAAGGAATTATACATTCACTGTAACACCATTCACAGATTGTAGGATGAAAGTTGTTCTCCAACTTTCTACTTTCACTTGGGTAGCACTGATGTGTGATTAGGCACCGCTCTTTGCTTGTGAAGTCATAAGTGTTATGGACTTTCACTGCCAACGTGAAATGGACATGCAGGGTCACACACATAGGATTTAACCTGGAAGAGGAGTTTTGTCCACAAAGCAATGTTTATATTGATTACTAAAGGAGTTTAGTAGTTCAATTAAACACTCAATCAGTCGATAGCTCAATATCGTATGGTTCAAGGTGTTGGACGCATTGATTGGAGTATCGGATTGATTGAAATCGCATTTGACTGATTCTGCACAACCTGTACTCCCAACCGATCGGTTCAAGTGTTGAACCGGTCGGCTGAGGTTGCTGAACCGGTCGGCTCAAGTGTTGAGTCAATTGGCTCAAGCCCAGGGTGAAACGAGCGGTTCAAATGTTGAACCGATCGGTTCAACTGGTGCAACCGAGCAAGTTGGGAAAGTCAGGTCGGTGAGAATTTTCCTTGCGTTTCACTTGCCCAATTTGATTGGGAATAGGATTGGTATTCGATACCAATTAGAAACAAAAGAAGGAAAGTCAATCGGGAACCGACCAGGACCACGAACCGACCGGTTCAGAAATGAACCGATCGGCTCATGGGTCCCAACCGATCGGTTGGTGCTCCAACCGACCGGTTCAGGTCCCCAACCGATCGGTTCAGGTTGCGAGTTGGTTGCTTTTTGTGGAAAATCTCGAACCCTTCTACTCCTACTTTAGTCCCATATTGCCGGGCACAGAGAACCCTGTCCCATGACCCGCCTATATATATAGGGGTATTGGGGGCTTCTCAGAGCACAACTCAATGCAAGCTGGTTGCTTTGCGAAGTTGTCGTTCTCTCTGGTTTTGGTAACCGTGAGAGATCCCAAGCAAGTGCTTCCCGCAAAAGGGAGGTGCAGCAAGGGAAGGACAACTGCAGTTGCAACCGCTAGTAGGAGAGTGTGTTGGCGACTAGTACGTCAACAGGAGGGTGCGACTCCTTCCACTTCCTTGTGGGACAAGGAGAGTGGAGTTCCAGGTGGTCCGTGTGGACTACTACAGAGGCGGGAGGACACTTCCGCTCAGAAGGACAACTGTCATCCGACAGTCCGGAAGGAGGAGGAGTCGTCAGTCCCGGTGCGACCAGGAGCTGCACAGACACCGTCCAAGACCGGAGTTGAAGACTGCGCATTGCGCGAGGTATTGTTGCCGAGCAAGCCTCGGGACAAGGTATGATTCCACAAACCATCCTTTCCTATTATATAGACGTTGACGCGTTTCCTCGGTATGGGTTGGGGGAGAAAATTTTTGTTTCCGCTGCCTTCTCCGTCTCCCCAAAACCCAACAGTGGTATCAGAGCCACGTCAACTGCTCTATGTTTTAGGAATATCGATATGATCGATTTTGGTTTGTCGCCTTTATTTATTTCATACGATGCGAATAATATCGGCTTTATGCATGTCCAATCCTAAATCCACAAATCCCTTATTACATATATGATATGTATTATTAATGCACTCGATACGCGTCACCCTTAAACGAGTTTTGTGGTGGATGTGTGTAGCGTGATTATGGCCTATAAACCCCTATCTGTGATTGGTTGTTTGTGGTTGCTTGCATCTCGGTCTGCGCACCGATCTTCCCTCTCTTATTCCTGATGTAACTCGAAATAATTCGAGATTCTTTCCTACCTTTGCTCCCCCCGAATGTAACTCGGGGTTTCCCTTTTAAAGAAAATGTAATAAATAGAATAGGATTTTATTTCCTGTTATGTCAAAGACCAGAGGACATCAAGATGACTTTTCAGACGGTCGGTTCAAGGAGTGAACTGATCGGTTGATGACCTGTTCGAGGAGCGAGACGAGCGGGTGGCGGACATGACGAGATGCACGACGTCCAGGCGAACCGATCGGTTGGAGGAGCCAACCGATCGGCTGGTGGCACCCAGACGACCAGCTGGAGAGTACAGATCATTCATGTGATGAGTTGATCAACTCGGATGGCAAGGCACAGAGTTCATCTTGTACAGGTTGCATATGATGTGGACCTAGATGATCGTGATTCCTCTTGGCTCGAGGAATCACATTAGGATGGCCATAATCATCGCTTTTTATTGTTTGTGCATGTTTTCTGTGGGATATAGCATGTATATGATACGTACTATGTATTGTGGTGATTGGATATGTATATGTATATAAAAACCAAATCCCTCATTAAAATATTAAGTTTTAGATGCCTTCCAAATGCGACACACGTGAAAAGCTTGTTCGACCAAGTGTGGGCACGCCCTAGCGTGGTGCACCGTCTACCTCGTGGAAGCGTGAAGGATGAATGTGTGGGTCTGCCCTAGCAGGGTGCATGTTCATCGTGTTTGCTTTGGGTCAGACTTAACAAGGTGGCCTAGATAGGATCTAGCGCCTTGAGGCATGGAGATGATCATTACAAGGAGTTGTATATGACATCTTATCAAGAGTTGCATATGATGCAATTGGCAAAAGTTGCCTACCTGAGAGATCTATGTTGTGGGTGACAGCCCTAGCTGGTCCATGGCTTAGAGGATTTCAGGTTCTTGCCCACTAGAAGGTTGTATGCTGCAATCTTCCGAATTGATGGTGAGGGCTATCAATTTGAAGTAAAATAGTGGGAGCGATAATTAATTAAAGGCCTAATTTTATCGTCAACTTTTCAAATCAATCAAACAAGTCAAAAATGAGTTTTTGGACTAAAATTGCATATATTTTCTTTTGTTAAAATAAATGGTTAATCAACAAATCACTTTATTTGCGATCGGTCTTTGAGACCAACAAATTAAATGGGAATAATTCCACGACTGGTTAGGACGATGAGAAGTGTTCTCAATCAAGGAGCGAAAGCTCTAAGTCCTAGTTACACCAGAACCAGATGAACTCGATCCCACCACATTAATGCCTGAAAGTATGCTTATGGAAGCATACTGAGAAAGACATTGATGAGGAGTGCTTGATGTTGTGTTCTCTGAACTATGAATTGCAGAGACAAAATGAGACATATGATGTTTCCAAGACACTGTCCTAGTATGTCATGACAGAAGGAGATCCAGTAAGGTATTCACACACTCAATGTGATTGGGTATGTGGAAAACCTGACTGAGAAGGATTCCCTCTGAGCCAAGGGTTGGCTATTGGTATGATACTGCAAATGTTGTAAGAATCATACAATTCATGATAAGCTACAACATGAACAACTTTGACAAGTGTTGACATAGTTGTTGGACATGTTGAGGATAGTAGAGGCAAAGATGAAGAAAGACAAACCATAGTCTTTGATGTGATCAAAGAAAAGGTAATTCTTAAGGGCAAGGACAAGGGCAAAGCTAAGAAGTGTTCTGATGCTAGCCAGAAATCCAAGCCGTCTTCAGCCTCAAGGCACATGGGGAAAGGGTGTATGAGGGATTGCCCTCTATATCTGGAAGAATAAAAGAAGATAAAGGAGGGGATGGAGATCTCCACCTAAGGTATCACGAAATGAACCGCTTCTTTATCCGAGGTATATGATACCAAGATATGGATATGTCATATATGATATGCAATATCCGCAAAGAAGTGATGGCCTTTGTAAAAGGACCAAGAAAGAAGTACCCATCATTGGAGCAAGTGTTGCTGCCATAGATAGGAGTACCTTTCAGTTCATTTCAGCATAAAGGGCACGAAATAGAGTTGAGAACTGCTATTTCATATATTGCCAATAGATAGAAACACTTTATTTTTGGCATATTGTATGACAATGATGGCAATTAATAAAGTTGATGTTTCAATCTTAAAGATATGATCTTTGTGGCAATGCCTTGTTTATCTTGTGATACATGGTATGCATAAGATAAAATGATACCTAAAGTTATAGATAACTCAAACAATGAAATTAGCATCAATCATGAGAAATTCATTTCTAGTTTCCATGTGATGGATGCATCTAGACTCTTTTGGTTAGAGAACCAATAAGAGACATGAATATCTTGGACATGATTAATCAATCTTCACTAATGTAGTGGGAGAGTGATTATCCTATTAGGTATAATACATGTGATGTATTTACATACCTATTGGAACAAATGCTAATACTTCAAATGGTGTTTAGAGAAATACCAATATGAATATCTTGAAGTGTTCAAGATTATCATAGATGAAGTACAAATTTGGTAAAGTGTTAATTCTTGATGAGATCAATGAATGAAATACTTGGACCAAATGTTTGAGATCCTTATGAGTGATCATGATAGTGTATCATAGTGAACTCATGATTAAGGCATGGTGATGTCTAAATCAAGAAGGAATCATACTCTAAGGAGTTAGAGAATGATTATCAAATAACTGAATTCTTCTTAATAAAAGAATACCCCACACTAATAAAGGACATTAAGAATCACAAGGGTTGTGAGTTCTTATATCCTTAACAGATACACCTCAATTATCTATGTGATGAGTTGTTCATGTGATGAGTCAACTATCTAGATGAATATGGGGAACCGAATTTTGAGTTATGATTTATGATCATTACATCCTAAATGATTTCCATGTGAACCATAAGGTATGACCTTGATGGTAGCACTCATTGGATGAAATCCATAAGTGCAAATAAGTCTTAAGTGTTAAGACACATGGATAACATTTTGAGAAGGATGATACTTGTTGATTGCAACTTAATGACTGAGACATTTGGCATATGGATACTAAAACCGCATTCCTATAAGGAATAAAACAAGGATGTGTACGTGACACAACCTATAAGGTTTATGAATCCACTAGTGCAAATGAAGTCTATAAGTTACAATGGACTAATCAATGTGATTGATTGAGTACAAGCAACTCAAAATTGGATATTTACTTTGATGATATAGTCAAAGGGTTTGACTGATATGTCAAAGATAAAGAAGGATCTGTGATTTAGTGGGAGCGTGTTCACATTCCACATATTGATGTGAAATGGAAATGTTCTAAAATGGAAATCCAAAAGTGGAAATTATCTTTAAGGAAGATAGAGATGTTTCCTATGTGATAGGAATAGAGATCTATAGATATAGTTCTCGAAAACCTCTTGACCTGAAAAGAGAGAGCATACATTGGTAATCTGTACTGAAGTGTTCAGTATGCACAGATTCAGTGGGAGAAAACTTGTCCAAATTATATGGATATTAGTATCCCGAGGCCAAGTGTCCAATTCTTATGAAGAATGGGAACACTAAGAATAGATATGGATCTATCATGTATGCAATCATCCCATTGTCTTGCATGTATGACATGGCAAGAATAAAATACATTCATCATCTTGTATGTAGGACATAGCAATATGATGTGCTCATCCTGATAACTCGTATGTAGGACATGACGAGTGGATGTCTGTCTACTTCCAGTAAGGGTTACTGGAATACCATAAGAACTTGATAAGTACTTGGGAAGTACTAGTTCTATGGAGATAAGGAAGAGTTCGATGTAAAGAGTTACATTGATGCGAACTTCTGAAAGGACAGAAAATTAATCGCAAAATATATACATAGGATGTATAAAAGTGAAAGTTTGTTGATTATTGGAAGTGTTCCAATAAAACCATTTAAAAGGGAAATGTCGAGTATCTGTGTGTTAGTGAACAACAGTGGATACTATATGGATCTAAAAGTTCATGAGATGAACTTATATTCCACTCATTGATGACAAGTCTGGAATCCTTGATCATGCAATGTGGCTAAAAGTTAGCAAAGGAATACTAGATCGCATATTACAACAACTCCATCTCATACGTGTGACGTACAGTGAAGAGATGAGAGACATGCAATTTATACTGACTTTGGCAAGGTGTTGCCATTACTTACTATGTTGGCACTAGAGCACAATAACATGTGGGACATGTTTGAGGATCACTATGAATATGATTCAAGGGTGATTGGCTCGCAGTGCAAGTGGGAGTCTGTTGGTATGTATGCCCTGAGAGCCAATCATGGGATGATTGGTGGGATACATTAAGATTGATTTGATAAACATCAAAGGCAAGCTTCCAATTCTTTCTGGTTCAGTCATATGAGATAGTGATAGAACAGATTGAATGTCTAGAGAATGACAATACTCAATGACGTATGCCTTCAGGTTCATGACCTGGACGATGAGATCATACGGATGCTAAGAGTTTGTACATTCTTGTTATGTCCCTAGTCAGATGTCATTGTGGAAGGTAGATAGACAACAATGACACACAAGACTAGATTGTGGTGTTGGTTGATGACAGAATCTCATTAGTCATGATATAGAGATATCAAACCAAACACATAGGTACTTGTTAGAGAACAAGGTACCGGACAGACCCACCGTGAGTTTGACACATGGAACCATGAGATGGTAGTCACAGTCAGTACTCACAGTGATGGTGGTGAGTGTGATTCTTTGACCTGAAATCACTACACTCAACACATGTCGTTGGGCACATTTTGACATCATCAAACGCAGTCCTGAAACATGGGTTGTTATAAAGGTGATGATTGGGTGGCTTTGACACATGGGGCTTTTGAGGGGTGAGTGATAGATATGGGATTTGTCCCTCCTGAGGGAGTTTGATATCCAAGGCCACTTGATGAGTAGGATTGAGATAGGCGTGCGCACGCATGTGTGAATCAGTATGTGATATTGATGTCATACATATCTCCTTCAATCTACTCTGAGATCAAGAAAGTGAATGAACGTTGACAGGATGATTGTTCCATGCCTCGAGTTCATTCGGGATATCAGTGACAAAGGAATTATACATTCACTGTAACACCATTCACGGATTGTAGGATGAAAGTTGTTCTCCAACTTTCTACTTTCACTTGGGTAGCACTGATGTGTGACTAGGCACCGCTCTTTGCTTGTGAAGTCATAAGTGTTATGGACTTTCACTGCCAACGTGAAATGGACCTGCAGGGTCACACACATAGGATTTAACCTGGAAGAGGAGTTTTGTCCACAAATCAATGTTTAGATTGATTACTAAAGGAGTTTAGTAGTTCAATTAAACACTCAATCAGTCGATAGCTCAATATCGTATGGTTCAAGGTGTTGGACGCATTGATTGGAGTATCAGATTGATTGAAATCGCATTTGACTGATTCTGCACAACCTGTACTCCCAACCGATCGGTTCAAGTGTTCAACCAGTCAGCTCAAGTGTTGAGTCGATTGGCTCAAGCCTAGGGTGAAACGAGCGGTTCAAATGTTGAACCGATCGGTTCAACTGGTGCAACCGAGCAAGTTGGGAAAGTCAGGTCGGTGAGAATTTTCCTTGCGTTTCACTTGCCCAATTTGATTGGGAATAGGATTGGTATTCGATACCAATTAGAAACGAAAGAAGGAAAGTCAATCGGGAACCGACCAGGACCACGAACCAACCGGTTCAGAAGTGAACCGATCGGCTCATGGGTCCCAACCAATCGGTTGGTGCTCCAACCGACCGGTTCAGGTCCCCAACCGACCGGTTCACTTGTGAACCGATCGGTTCAGGTTGCGAGTTGGTTGCTTTTTGTGGAAAATCTCGAACCCTTCTACTCCTGCTTTAGTCCCATATTGCCAGGCATAGAGAACCCTGTCCCATGACCCGCCTATATATAGGGGTATTGGGGGCTTCTCAGAGCACAACTCAATGCAAGCTGGTTGCTTTGCGAAGTTGTCGTTCTCTCTGGTTTTGGTAACCGTGAGAGATCCCAAGCAAGTGCTTCCCGCAAAAGGGAGGTGCAGCAAGGGAAGGACAACTGCAGTTGCAACCGCTAGCAGGAGAGTGTGTTGGCGACTAGTACGTCAACAGGAGGGTGCGACTCCTTCCACTTCCTTATGGGACAAGGAGAGTGGAGTTCCAGGTGGTCCGTGTGGACTACTACAGAGGCGGGAGGACACTGCCGCTCAGGAGGACAACTGTCATCCGACAGTCCGGAAGGAGGAGGAGTCGTCAGTCCCAGTGCGACCAGGAGCTGCACAGACACCGTCCAAGACCGGAGTTGAAGACCGCGCATTGCGCGAGGTATTGTCGCCGAGCAAGCCTCGGGACAAGGTATGATTCCACAAACCATCCTTTCCTATTATATAGACGTTGACGCGTTTCCTCGGTATGGGTTGGGGGAGAAAATTTTTGTTTCCGCTGCCTTCTCTGTCTCCCCAAAACCCAACATAGACATGCTATATACCTTCTCAAGGGGAGTGCTGGTCACTGGTGAACCATGGAGGAACAGAAAAGGCCAGGTGTGGAGATTGCATGGGAAGTTTTTCGACAGGAATTTATCAATGGATACTTCCCTAAGATGTTTCTGTACGAGAAAATCTCTCAGTTTGAGAGGTTAAGGCAGGGACCTATGAACATTAGTGAATATGAGGCTAAGTTCATGGAGCTTTTATGGTTCTGTCCGCACATGGCAACCACAGATGAAGAAAGGATTAGACATTTTGAGAAAGGGTTAAACGCTGAGTTGACCACCCCTGTGTCTACTCTAGAGAACAGGGAAAGGTTTTCTACCTTTGTGGAGTCAGTCAGGAGGATAGAGAGGTCTGTGTTAGAGAAGAGACAGACCAAAAATAAGAGGATGTATCCCCAGTTCCAAGGATCCTCATCCAAAGATGTTAAGAAACCTAGGTTTTCTGCACCTACACCACCACCTAGATTCAGTACCCAGACACAGTGGACGTCGAATAGGGGTAGAGGATGAAGCTTACCGCTAGAAGGAGCTCGCAATTCAGCATCTATGTCGGTTACAGGACCACCCAGACCACAACAATTGAATAGAAGTTATTATATATGTGGGAAGATGGGACATCTGATGAAAGATTGTAGAGCCAGAGAAGTGAGTGTAACTCAACCTCAAAGGCAGAGTCAGCAAGGATCTCAAAGGCGACAGTTCCCAGGAGGAGCAAGAGGACGTGGACAAGCGTCCCAAGCTGGATCATCGACACCTAGTCATCGAGCACCGAATCAACCACAGGCAACAGCGAGATTTTATGCGATGAATCCACCTGAGGCAGTGATCAACCCTTGGGTTGTGGCAGGTCAGATGGAGTTGTTTAATTCTAATATGCCTATATCTTGCGTTGTATATGTTTTAATTGATCCGGGTGCTACACACTCCTTTATCACTTGAAAAGTGATTCGTGACTGCAGTTTGACTATAATTCATAGAGCAGATAGCTTGTTGCTAGAAACTTTGTTGATGGGATCTGCTGTATTGCAGGAAGTATGTTCTCCCTGCACCCTCTTCTTTTCTGAACATCGCATTCAAGTGGATCTTATACCACTTGAGATGCATGGATTTGATGTAATCCTTGGGATGGATACCTTATAAAGATATAAGGTTGTCTTGGATTGCGAGTCCAAGCAAGCTGTGTTCACTGATGAAAGTGACACATGGATCTTTCAAGGAGATAGAAATATTCTTCCAACCTGTTTGGTGTCAGCTATGGTTGTTGAGAAGCTGATGAGGCAAGGATGTTATGCATTCTTGGCCCATGTGGTAGATACTACCATGGATAGTCTTAACCCTGTTGAATTTCCAGTAGTCAGGGAATTTGAAGATGTATTTCCTGAAGAACTTCCAGGTGTACCACTGCCCCAAGAAATAGATTTTGAAATTAATCTAGTCTCGGACACGCAACCTATAGCACAAACACTGTATAGGATGGCGCCTACTGAAATGGCAAAATTCAAGAAACAACTGCAAGAGTTGCTTGAGAAGGGTTTCATCCGACCGAGTACTTCACCCTGGGGTGCTCCGGTCCTTTTTGTTAAGAAGAAAGACGGGTCAATGCGGTTGTGCATTGATTATAGACAGCTAAATAAAGTAACAATAAAGAATAAGTATCCTTTGACAAGGATTGATGATCTCTTTGATCAGTTGCGTGGTGCAACTATCTTCTCAAAGATAGATTTGAGGTCGGGATATCATCAACTACGTATTAAGGAAGGTGACATACCTAAGTCTGCCTTTAGGACAAGGTATGGTCACTATGAGTTCACGGTTATGTCATTTGGACTAACAAATGCACCAGCTGCATTTATGGAACTCATGAATAGAATCTTCTGACCTTTTCTCGATCAGTGTGTTGTTGTCTTCATAGATGACATCCTGATCTATAGTAGAGATGCTCAGCAACATGAACAACATATTTGTCAGGCTCTTACTTTGCTAAGAAAGTATAAGCTATACGCTAAGTTTAGCAAGTGTGAGTTCTGGTTACCAGAAGTTTCTTTTCTTGGACACGTAATATCTGCTTCAGGTATACGTGTTGACCCTAAAAAGGTAGAATTTGTCCTGCAATGGGAGCAACTGAAGATGCCAATGGAGATCCGTAGTTTCTTAGGGTTGGCAGGCTATTATCGAAGGTTCATTAAGAACTTTAGTTCTATAGCCTTACCCTTGACTAAGTTGACCAAGAAGGATGTTCCTTTTACCTGGAGTGACAAGTGTCAGCAATCTTTCCAGCTGTTGAAGGAGAGATTGACAAGTGCACCTGTACTTGTGTTACCTGAGCAAGGGAAAGGATATATAGTTTTATGTGATGCCTCTAAGAATGGACTAGGATGTGTGTTGATGCAGGATAAACAAGTGATTTCTTTTGCTTCTCGACAGCTTAAGAAACACGAGGAGAATTATCCAACACACGATTTAGAACTAGTTGTTGTAGTTCATGCCTTGAAAATCTGGAGACATTATCTTTATGGAGAAACATTCCAGATTTTCACAGACCATAAGAACCTTAAGTATATCTTTTCTCAGCATGAGCTTAACATGAGGCAACGCCGCTGGATAGAGTTAATCAAGGACTACAATTGTACAATTGATTACCATCCAGGAAAGGCCAATGTAGTTGATGATGCTTTGAGTAGGAAATCAGCAACACCAGCCTTAAATAGAGCACAATAGAATTCTTTGGTATGCCCTACAAGGGATATGCTTATCTCCTTAAGACAAGACAATGTATAGTTGAGAGTATCATTGTTATCAGGGTTGTTAGCTGAGATGCACATAAAACCTACTCTGAAACAATAGATTAAGAAAGCACAACAAGTTGATGAAGTAGTTCAACAGATTAGATCAGAGTATGGTAGTGAGAAACGAGAAGGTTTCCATGACTCAGATTGTAACATCCCTGACCTGGGTTATACGTTAACCCTAGGTTTTTTGATTAAGAAAGGTGATTAAATGCTTAATATAATCTTATGAAAAGTAATTAGGGCTCAAGAGGAACCTATGTTGCAATTCTAGTCCTTTTTGAACATTGTTGAAATCAATGTTTTGTTTGTTTTGGACTAAAGTGCAAATTACCCAAGTTGAGGGGTTTAAGTGCAAATTGTGCATGATAATATGTTCCTAATGTGTTGAAGCATCATGAGAATGAAGATGATACAAAGGTATGGCTTATGGTAGCCTGAGTACCAAGAAAGAACTGATAAAGCAAGGTTTGTGCATTAAAACCTAGTTTTGGTGTAAAGTGCAAATTACCCAAATCCTAGGGTTCAATATGTAAATTACCACTTCAATAAGGTCCCTAATGTTTCTTGGCATCCAGTAGAGAAAAGAAAATGAGAGGGGCGCCTCATTTGAATTAAGTTGGAGGAGAGAGAATTTTGATATTAAAATAATCAAGATTTAATCCTAATTGAAACCCTAATTTGATTTAGGGCAAAAATAAATGTATTAATTAAAAGGCCTTCAACCAAAATTAAAATGGTTGAATTCAGATGTGTGTGTGACTTCCTTGAGCCTTGCAAGGACCACGAAAATATACAAGGGAGTGGATAACTCACACACAATTTTATAAGAAAAAGAAATATCCACTCACATATGGATATTAATATAATATGATTTAAGGTGCTTAATTTGCTTTTCTTTAAATCATGTATAATTGAGAGGAATAAGAGGACAACAAGATAGCCTCGTCCCTAAGGAAGATAAGGGGGAAGAGGCAGCCACATTTTTTGGATTAATTGGATTTTTGCAAAGTACATTCTCTCTCATTGAATTTTTATAAAAGAACCTTTTACAAGCCAAATGGAAGGCTTTTTCGACCCCACTTCTTCTCCTTGCTTGGGAAACGACCAAGGGAGCTTGGTAGGATCAGGAGGACGACCCCCAACCTGTTGGTAAGGTTCTTGATCCATTTCACCTTGATTCCATGGTGGAAATTGAAAATAAATTATGGATTTCTTCCTATTTCGATCTCCTCTTCAATTCTAACCATTCCTTTTCACTCAAACCTTGAGGACGAGCCTTGGAATGGTGAAAGGAGTTGCATCCACCATTGTTGCCATGGACATGGAGCTTTGGAGCTCAATTGTAGGCGGGTTTTATAACTTGAACCCTTGATTTTGTTATTGCAAACAATTCCTTATCAAATAATGATCATTTCCATAATTGCAATAATTGACTTGGTTGATGGATGCAATTTCCATGGAAACCATAGAAGGTTTCGTGAGTTCAGAGGTTGAAGATGATAAGAACAAACCTCTCTAAATATCCAAAGCAAACGATCTTGTTTGGGTTGCTCAAACGGTTTCCCAAACCGTTTGGGAGCAAACAGTTTCAAACCGTTTAGAAGCAAACAATTTCACCAAGCAAACGGTTTCACCAAACCGCATGAGACCAAATGGTTTAAAAATCGTTTGGGGGAGTTGACCAAGGGTTGACCGTTTGAGAATACTGTTCCTAATTATGTTGGTTGATAACCCACCAAATTTGATGGATTAATTCCAAAGGAATCATGAGTTGAAGGCTAATCAATTAGGCAAACCCTAATTGGATTAAGTGCTGATTTTCAACTTGATTGATTTGACTTTTTGGGTTAATTAGCCCAGACGGTTTCAAAACTGTTTGGGAATCACCCAAACGGTCTGAAGACCGTTTGGAGGTCAACCAAGACCGTTTGGAGGTCTAGGTTTGAGTATGGTTAAGTATTTGAAGATCCAAACATATGGTATAAACCCTAATTGGCTAAGTGTTGATTTTGCAATTGAATGAGTTGATGCCTTGGGTTGATTGACCCAAACGGTTTCAAAACCATTTGGGGATCACCCAAACGGTCTCAAGACCATTTGGGGATCACCCAAGACCGTTTGGAGGTCTAGGGTTAAGCATGGTTGACCAATTGAAGGTCTAAAGGTACCAAATCACTTTGCAATGAAGTGTTGATTTGATGATCAACTCAATAGCTCAAACCCTAATGATTTTTCACTAGAATCCAAGGGTTGGATGAGCCAAACTGTCTCAAGACCGTTTTAGCTCATCCAAACGGTCTCAAGACCGTTTGGAGGTCACCCAAGACCATTTGGAGGTCTAGGGGTGAGTATGGTTAAGCAATTGATGATCAAATGCTACTAAGTTAAAGTGTAATCTATTGCTGATTTGGTGATCAATCCAATGATCCAAACCCTAATTGGTTGACTTGAATTTTGATGATGTGATGGGAAAACGGTCCTAAGACCATTTGGGGTCAGGTCATGTTCAATTTGGATGATGATTCAATGGTTTCAAAGTAACTAATCTTGCATTGATTAGTGTTGAAGGATCATCGATTCCAAACCATAATTCAATTGATCCAAACCCTATTTGAGGACTAATTGAGGGTCAATTGAGGGTCAAATCAGTTGAAGGTTGACCTATTTAACTCAATGTAAGTATGAGTATAGGTCCAATTGATGATTAGTTCCATGAATTTAATGATTGAAGGAATCAATATTGAGAACCCTAAACCGATTCGTGTAGTTGAGACCATCTTTGGTCCATGCGGTTTTGAGGAGGTTTGGACCAAATGGTCTCAAGACCGTTTGAGTCCAAACGATCCCAAACCATTTGTGCCCATGTAGTTTTAAAAGTCAAACTTGGGCAAACGGTCTTCACCTACTACTTTAGCAAACGGTCTTGAGTGTGCAACTTTACCAAACGGTTTCAAACCGTTTGAACCTAGAAGGACCAAGACCGTTTGGGGCTCAAGTAGTCAAAGTTGATTGAGGATTAAATTGGTTAATCCACTTAGACACTTGTTGTAATTTATGACTCAATTGATCAATTCAATTGGATACCTTATGTAATGGAGGTCCAAGGTGATTGAATCTCTTGAGAATAGAGATGATGAATGATTCATTGATCCAATGATGATTAGTAATGATGATCATTGAAGGTACAAAGGTTGAAACCCTAATAATACCTAAGTGATTAGTGCCAATTAAGGGATGAACCCTAATTGCCTATAGGATCAATGACTTGGTACACTATGTCATTCATAGTTGTATGTACTTGATTGAAGGGATGATATGACCTTATCAAGTTGAGATGATGTTAGCATGAATTCATAACATGAATATAATTCATGTGGTGATTAAGGGTATGATCCTTAAGTAGAGATATCATGAAACCCTAATCATGAATATATACCCTAATTGACAGGGTTATTGAATTCTAACCCTAACTGAGGGCAATTCTAAATGTAACCCTAATCCAGGGTGAGGATATAACCCTAATCTAGGGTAGTGATGTGTGAAACTCCAATTTAGAGAAATGAGATGTAAAACCCTAATTGGGATGAATAGTGAATCAAATATGATACCTTTGAATGCCCCAGAGGTATGGATTAATGAATTAAGGGTTGGATAGATTATATAATCATGAAACCCTAATTAATGAGAAAAGGGGAACCCTAACCCTGACTTGGGTAAAGGGAATGATAAGCCCTGTTTGATAGTAAACCCTAATTCCTAGAAAAGGAATAATGGTGTTACTATTGTATCACATGATGTGATGAATATCTTGTATGACTGTTATCATGCCTAATAACCATGTAGGTATGATGAGATAATGAACATAGCTAGATTTGAGATGCAACATTTATATAATAAATGTGATTGACATTATGAGCCTTAATGTTGTTGTTGCTTAGTAAAAGTAACAATGTGTAAGGATTCTATGAGTCATATGAGAAAGTTGTTGCCTAGAAAGAGGTGACAAGATATTTCATGGCCTTGTAAGCCAGGTGTGATGCTTGTGTAACAAGTATCATGAATGCCTTGGTCAGATGACCTGAAGGTGATAGTTACCTAATAAATGGTAATGACGCTCAATGATGAGTTAAGGGTTTGAATACCCAGAACCATATGATTATGGAAATGAGATTGTGAAGGGATGAGAATCCCTAGTTTTGAAATGAGGGACTGAGTTCCCAAGGTCTTTGAAGGACTGATAAATATCTGATGAAAGTAGTACATGTCTCTTTATAGCATTGTTGTAATAAGTTATGTTTGAGAACTTGACTGATGCTAAAAGAATATGCTAATGTACTTAATTTAATCAAGTGAAATCATATCATGTAGAGCCCTGACCATAGATCCATCATCGTCAGCAAATTGGTGATGGTGAAACGGGTGCTCCGCGCCAAAACCCAGAGGGCATACTTTTGAGTATGTGGGGGTTATGGGCGTGAATATCCTTACGCCCTAATGGAGGAATTGATGTGAGATAAACATTAAATCTCTCAATCCTTCATTATATGTACCGGGATGGATGTATCACGAATCTCCCGATGATTGGGTTAGATGATGTACACATCTCCCAATAATGTTAATGTTGGATCGATGGAGATAAACACGAAATCTCACGATCACGAAGAGAGTGCATCATTCCACTGTAACTCTGATAGTGAAGTTGCCAGTATACTCTAGAAAGCTATATTTAGCAGAGACACAAGATGTCCTGCATGTGATCTTGCGCTGACTGAGATGTGGGAGGTCATGGGAATCCGGCTCTTCCATTGACCTTGTATGGTATCGATTTCGAATTCACAGTGGTCGGTTGGAGAATGAGCGGTATATCTCATCTCCTTAGGGCATAAGTGTGTTTGTAAAATGAAATTAGCCGTATAGCATGTTTGCTTAAGGATTGAATACGGAAATTCATTGGCTGATGTAACATCCCAAGATTTGAGGCCTCGGATAACATGATCTTAAAATGAATGATTGGACTACCCATATCACCAAGGTGCACCTCCTTTTCCGGGAGCCCATCTCTAAAGAACTTCATAGTTAAGCGTGCTCAACTTGGAGTAGTACTAGGATGGGTGACCAGTCGAGAAGTTGATACTTGTTTGCGTGTTAGTGTGGACAAAGTGCGCAGTTAAGGCTAGTGGTGGTCTGTGGGGCCAGTCGTCATTCTTGAAACTCTACTAGAGCCTTGGGCAGTGGGCTTAGGCGTTACAAATGGTATCAGAGCCATAACCCCTCCAGTAGGTGGGGCCCACATGGGCATGTGGCATGCCAGTCTTGAGCCGTGCGGTCCAGGCAAGTTGGAAAGGGCTATCCGTAGAGATGAGATGGAGCCGCCTTTGCGCTGGTAGCCGTGGACGGGAGCTGGGTGTCCATGGGCCATTGTGGGTCTGCACTGAAATGGGGTCAGATTATGAGGCCATATAGTTGAGCCTTGACGAGGACGTCAAGAGTCTAAGTGGGGGAGATTGTAACATCCCAGGATTTGAGGCCTCGGATAACATGATCTTAAAATGAATGATTGGACTACCCATATCACCAAGGTGCACCTCCTTTTCCGGGAGCCCATCTCTAAAGAACTTCATAGTTAAGCGTGCTCAACTTGGAGTAGTACTAGGATGGGTGACCAGTCGGGAAGTTGATCCTGGCTTGCGCGTCAGTGTGGACAAAGTGCGCAGTTAAGGCTAGTGGTGGTCTGTGGGGCCAGTCGTCATTCCTGAAACTCTACTAGAGCCTTGGGCAGTGGGCTTAGGCGTTACAGTTGATGTTACATTTCTGTTATATATCTGTAGTTCATTGATGTTGTTCATATATGTTGTATTCATTACAAGTAGATGGATGAACTATGAGTCTACCATGAGTAGATGCAACGTTATCCTTGAAAAAGGAGATTACTTCACTTTGTTCATACAAGTGATTTACATGATGTTAATTATATATAAATCCTTCTGCTTAGTTTATTTTAATAAACTGCTATAATAATGTTTTGGCGGAGAGTTATATCTCCTACTGGGGCAATTTACAATTGTCTCACCCCCGTGGGATCCAACTTTTTAGGTGGACGCGGACAAAGAAGCAGAATCCCATTGCAGGGAATGGACAACATCAGTATCAGCAAGGACAGTAGTAATATCTCAGGTGGAGATACTGCCTGTCAAGTTATGTAGTTAGAAAGTCCTATGTGTCGTCTCTGTATTCTCAGGTCCTCGGAGTTTTTAGTCAGTGTTTTGTGAATCAATCTGAGGTTTTGGCTTGATGCCTCGAGATTCGTTTACTGTCTATATATAATGTTTATAAGACAGTTGATGATGTAGTCTCTAAAAAGAGATGGTACAAGTTATGTACGTTTGAACCAGAATGTAAATTTTATACAATGGTTCTTGATGGGAAAGATTTCCTATGTATGGATCGCTTTGCAAAAAGTTTTATTTTTTAGTGATTTTCAGTAATCCACTGCAAATAATTAGCTTCCGTTTAAGTTACTCTTGTTTTTGTGAGTTGGATGATACAATTAGTGGTATCAGAGCTCTAGGTTTGCTCAGTCTAAAGAGACATAGGACTAAGATAGTAGAGTCTATTCTGGTGTCATCCAGTGTATCTGATAAGTGTCTTCTACTCATATAAGAGAAGAAGAACTTAAAGATGACTGGGTCACATGAAGAGGTTGTTGCTGAAAGTAGCAATGTTGCACCAAGAAGAGGTGTATGGGAACAGGAAAGAGAGAGACAATTGCCTGAGAATCCCCTAGATGATCCAACTACAATAAGAAAATCCTTCTTTAAGTAGTACTGTTGGAGAACTTAGGGCAACAGTAATGTATACAGTGGATCAAGTTTTGGCAGTGTAACCTAGATTACCAGTCCTAATGATGATGTATTAGATATCAACAGGATTTGTAATTAGCATCAGCAGGTTGAAGCAAAAGGAAATGATGAATTTCTGGACTTAAATTGAGTCTGTTCTCAACCATAGCCTGTTGAATCAATCTTTGAGGCAGAGTTAGCCTGAGGCAGTGAATAATTCATGAATTATGACAAGTTAGACAAGATAATGTCATACAAATATGTTAATTTATGAATTACTGGATTAACTGAGAAAGGCAATGATTGAACTTTCCTTGCTTAGTCCTGTGAGGACTTATGTTTTGCATAGTAAAACATTACAAATGTTTTATGTTGTTCTTACCTCTATAAGGAAGATGAGGTATATAAGAGATGCCTGAATGAAATTTAGGGATGTTAAGCTTTATGCTTGTGATAATATGAAAAGAAGGAGTATGATAGCATACAAAGTGCACACCACTTGATCTCAGTATTTATATACCCTGGCTAGGTATACAACTATTGATGATATAGTGGGTATGGAAACTCTTAGATTGTTGTCTTTTTGATTGCTCTGATCAAGTAGTCATTCTGAGACAATCTAATGAGTATCATGAATTAGGAATATGGAATGAATAAATGTGTCATATCCTATGCATATAAGAAAGAGAAGTCTAAGATAATCTCAGATGAGCATGTTGTATGAGGAACTAAAAGTGTACTCCTCATAAGATAAGAATAAGAATAAGGGAGATGAACCCTGTTCAACAATGCTGCAAGCATAATAAAGATCTTTCCCATAATGAGGAAATGGGAATTGTGATGAGATCATGAGATGATAAAAAACATGCTAGATAATAATAAAGAAAGGGATAATGACATGTAATCATCTTTACAAATTCCAATGCTAAAGGCAAGGAACCTAGGATGAGATAAAGAGTAAATGGTTCATGAATAGTTGAAAATACATGAATTAATAAGAGGAATATGAATACTTGTTTTCTTTCCTTTCAGGGACATGGCAATCAAGTGGGTCTTAGGACACTCGATGTGCATAAGATAAATATGTTCATGTGATGGATACTTAGAAAAGTATCAGTTATCTTGGACTTTGGTCCTAAGATGAGGACATATGAAACAATTAATGTTCCAAGATGAAAGGAAGAGATGTATATGATGTGTTTCCAACACATGTGATAGATACCAAGGTGAAAGATTCTGGTATCTGAGAGTTATCAGATGGGTTAGGTTGGCTACCAGGAGTGGTCAACTGTGAAATTAGTCTGAATATATAAAACAGTATGAACATCATATGTTAGGGGTTTATGCTCTACATAAACATGATATTAATAAAGAATGCATGATGTTCCTCTGAACAAGAATAGTGTTATTTGACACAAAGTTGACTTTATAGTCAATGATGAGGAACAATGGAGCATGTGCCTTGTGTGTTGATTCTATGAGAATCTTGTATAGAAACACCTTGCACTGATTAAAGTTTGATGGTGTCTCCATAATAAGGAGATGATATGTGAGACTAGATAGTATGATGAATGAAATACATCTGTCTTCCTTATCTGGATTTCGAGGACGAAATCCTTGTTAGGGCTTTATGAATTGTAACATCCCTGACCTGGGTTATACTTTAACCCTAGGTGTTTTGATTAAGAAAGGTGATTAAATGCTTAATCTCATCTTGTGAAAAGTAATTAGGGCTCAAGAGGAACCTATGTTGCAGTTCTAGTCCTTTTTGAACATTGTTGAAATCAATGTTTTGTTTGTTTTGGACTAAAGTGCAAATTACCCAAGTTGAGGGGTTTAAGTACAACTTGTGCATGATAATATGTTCATCATGTGTTGAAGCATCATGAGAATGAAGATGATGCAAAGGTATGGCTTATGGTAGCCTGATTACTAAGAAAGAACTGATAAAGCAAGGTTTGTGCATTAAAACCTAGTTTTGATGCAAAGTGCAATTTACCCAAAACCTAGGGTTCAATATGTAAATTACCAATTCAATAAGGTCCCTAATGTTTCTTGTCATCAAGTAGAGCAAAGAAAATGAGAGGGGCACCTCATTTGAATTAAGTTGGAGGAGAGAGAATTTTGATATTAAAATAATCAAGATTTAATCCTAATTGAAACCCTAATTTGATTTAGGGCAAAAATAAATGTATTAGTTAAAAGGCCTTCAACCAAAATTAAAATGGTTGAATTCAGATGTGTGTGTGACTTCCTTGAGCCTTGCAAGGACCACGAAAATATCCAAGGGAGTGAATAACTCACACACAATTTTATAAGAAAAAGAAATATCCACTCACATATGGATATTAATATAATATGATTTAAGGTGCTAAATTTGCTTTTCTTTAAATCATGTATAATTGAGAGGAATAAGAGGCAAACAATATAGCCTCGTCCCTAAGTAAGATAAGGGGGAAGAGGCGGCCACATTTTTGGGATTAATTGGATTTTTGCAAAGTACATTCTCTCTCATTGAATTTTTATAAAAGAACCTTTTACAAGCCAAATGGAAGGCTTTTTCGATCCCACTTCTTCTCCTTGCTTGGTAAACGACCAAGGGAGCTTGGTAGGATTAGGAGGATGACCCCCAACCTGTTGGTAAGGTTCTTGATCCATTTCACCTTGATTCCATGGTGGAAATCGAAAATAAATTATGGATTTCTTCCTATTTCGATCTCCTCTTCAATTCTAACCATTCATTTTCACTCAAGCCTTGAGGACGAGCCTTGGAATGGTGAAAGGAGTTGCATCCACCATTTTTTCCGTGGAAATGGAGCTTTGGAGCTCAATTTGAGGCAGGTTTTATAACTTGAACCCTTGATTTTGTTATTGCAAACAATTCCTTATCAAATAATGATCATTTCCATAATTGCAATAATTGACTTGGTTGATGGATGCAATTTCCATGGAAACCACAGCAGGTTTCGTGAGTTAAGAGTTTGAAGATGATAAGCACACACCTCTCTAAATATCCAAAGCAAACGATCTTGTTTGGGTTGCTCAAACGGTTTCCCAAACCGTTTGGGAGCAAACGGTTTCAAACCGTTTAGAAGCAAACAGTTTCACCAAACCGCATGAGACCAAACAATTTCAAAACCATTTGGGGGAGTTGAACAAGGGTTGACCGTTTGATAATACTGTTCCTAATTATGTTGGTTGATAACCCACCAAATTTTATGGATTAATTCCAAAGGAATCATGAGTTGAAGGCTAATCAATTAGGCAAACCCTAATTGGATTAAGTGCTGATTTTCAACTTGATTGATTTGACTATTTGGGTTAATTAGCCCAAACGGTTTCAAAACCGTTTGGGAATCATCCAAAAGGTATCAAGACCGTTTGTAGGTCAACCAAGACCGTTTGGAGTTCTAGGGTTGAGTATGGTTAAGTATTTGACGATCCAAACATATGGTATAAACCCTAATCGGCTAAGTGCTGATTTTGCAATTGAATGAGTTGATGCCTTGGGTTGATTGACCCAAACGGTTTCAAAACCATTTGGGGATAATCCAAACGGTCTCAAGACCGTTTGGGGATCACCCAAGACTGTTTGGAGGTCTAGGGTTAATCATGGTTGACCAATTGAAGGTCTAAAGGTACCAAATCACTTTGCAATTAAGTGATGATTTGATGATCAACTCAATAGCTCAAACCCTAATGATTTTTCACTAGAATCCAAGGTTTGATGAGCCAAACGGTCTCAATACCGTTTGGAGCTCATCCAAACGGTCTCAAGACCGTTTGGAGGTCACCCAAGACCGTTTGGAGGTCTAGGGGTGAGTATGGTTAAGCAATTGATGATCCAATGATACTAAGTTAAAGTGTAATCAATTGCTGATTTGGTGATCAATCCAATGATCCAAACCCTAATTGGTTGACTTGGATTTTGATGATGTGATGGGCAAACGGTCCCAAGACTGTTTGGTGGTCATCCAAACGACCTCAAGACCGTTTGGGGTCAGGTCATGTTCAATTTGGATGATGGTTCAATGGTTTCAAAGTAACAAATCTTGCATTGATTAGTGTTGAAGGATCATCGATTCCAAACCCTAATTCAATTGATCCAAACCCTATTTGAGGACTAATTGAGGGTCAATTGAGGGTCAAATCAGTTGAAGGTTGACCTATTTAACTCAATTTAAGTATGAGGATAGGTCCAATTGATGATTGGTTCCATGAATTCAATGATTGAAGGAATCAATATTGAGAACCGTAAACCGATTGGTGTAGTTGAGACCATCTTTGGTCCATGCGGTTTTGAGGAGGTTTGCACCAAATGGTCTCAATACCGTTTGAGTCCAAATGGTCTCAAGACCATTTGGGAAAAAACGGTCTCAAGACCGTTTGGGACCAAACGATCCCAAACCGTTTGTGCCCATGCGTTTTTAAAAGTCAAACTTGGGCAAACAGTCTTCACCTACTACTTTAGCAAACAGTCTTGAGTGTGCAACTTTACCAAATAGTTTCAAACCATTTGAACTTAGAAGGACCAAGATCGTTTGGGGCTCAAGTAGTCAAAGTTGATTGAGGATTCAATTGGTTAATCCACTTAGACACTTGTTGTAATTGAGGACTCAATTGATCAATTCAATTGGATACCTTATGTAATGGAGGTCCAAGGTGATTGAATCCCTTGAGAATAGAGATGATGAATGATTCATTGTTCCAATGATGATTAGTAATGATGATCATTGAATGTACAAAGGTTGAAACCCTAATAATACCTAAGTGATTAGTGCCAATTAAGGGATGAACCCTAATTGCCTATAGGATCAATGACTTGGCACACTATGTCATTCATAGTTGTATGTACTTGATTGAAGGGATGATATGACCTTATCAAGTTGAGATGATGATAGCATGAATTCATAACATGAATTCATGTGGTGATTAAGGGTAGGATCCTTAAGTAGAGAGATCATGAAACCCTAATCATGAGTATATACCCTAATTGACAGGGTTATTGAATTCTAACCCTAACTGAGGGCAATTCTAAATGTAACCCTAATCCAGGGTGAGGATATAACCCTAATATAGGGTAGTGATGTGTGAAACTCCAATTTAGGGAAATGAGATGTAAAACCCTAATTGGGATGAATAGTGAATATCTAATTATGAATAATTGAATGAAATCCTAATGGAGATGGATTGTAGACCCAAATTGTGGGTGACTATAGTGGAAATCTTAATTAAGGATGATTCCATGTGAAATCCTATTCTAGGGTTATGTTATGAGAAACCCTAAGTTAGAATGAGGTATATGGAACATTGATGTGGTGATGTGATATGAGAATCAAACTTAAGGTGATGTCATGTAATGACATGTAAAACCCTAGTTGAGGGTGATTCCATGTGAAACCCTAATTGAGGGTGAATCCATGAGAAACCCTAATTGAGGGTGAATCCATGAGAAACCCTAATTGAGGGTGAATCCATGTGAAACCCTAGTTGAGGGTGATTCTATGAGAAACCCTGATTAAGAACTAACATCACATAATGTTCTGATGTTATGTTGTGATGAGAGGCCCTAAGAAGGGTGAAGGAATATGAGACTCTAATGTAAGTCATTATACATAAAGCGCTAATCCTGGGCAATATGACAATGAATCATAATTCTAATTTTAAATAAGGATGCAAGGAAATCCTAATGATGAGATAAAAGAAATGACCTTATAAAGGTGAAACATTTCATGTGGTTGATTATATGTAACCTAATTGTAAACAATGTCTTTAGCATTAGACAAGTCCATATCATTAAAGATAGATGGACAATTCTAATGTGTGGCCTATGCATTATATGCTAAAGGTGAGAGTTTAGTGATGGAATGTATTAAGAGGGAAATACCTTAATACAAGATAAGTTGGTTAACTCAAGAGAATATGATATAATGAGAAAGTGATATATCAAGATATGATAGTTATCACATTCAGCACTTCAGGGTTTATATACCTTGATGTACTCCAAATCCAATATAATTGGGTAAGAAACATATGAAGTGTGTTATGCAACTATTACAATGAAATGTAATGAGTTGTTGCACTTGATGAGTGTTAATTAATGTACCTTGAGAATGGGGTTAAGCCCAAATGATGTGTATGATATAATCATACCATGATGAGGATGAGAAATGAACTCATACCTTGAATTGATGATCATTAATGCTATATGATGAAAGTAATTTTCTTGAATAATCAAATATGATACCTTTGAATGCCCCAGAGGTATAGATTAATGAATTAAGGGTTGGATAGATTATATAATAATGAAACCCTAATTAATGAGAAAAGGGGAACCCTAACCCTGACTTGGGTAAAGGGAATGATAAGCCATGTTTGATAGTAAACCCTAATTCCTAGAAAGGAATAATGGTGTTACTATTGTATCACATGATCTGATGAATATCTTGTATGACTGTTATCAAGCCTAATAACCATGTAGCTATGATGAGATAATGAACATAGCTAGATTTGAGCTGTGACATTTATATAATAAATGTGATTGGCATTATGAGCCTTAATGTTGTTGTTGCTTAGTAAAAGTAACAATGTGTAAGGATTCTATGAGTCATATGAGCAAGTTGTTGCCTAGAAAGAGGTGACAAGATATTTCATGGCCTTGTGAGCCAGGTGTGATGCTTGTGTAACAAGTATCATGAATGCCTTGGTCAGATGACCTGAAGGTGATAGTTACCTAATAAATGGTAATGATGCTCAATGATGAGTTAAGGGTTTGAATACCCAGAACCATATGATTATGGCAATGAGATTGTGAAGCATATAGACTCCCTAGTTTTGAAATGAGGTACTGAGTTCCCAAGGTCTTTGAAAGACTGATAAATATCTGATGAAAGTAGTACATGTCTCTTTATAGCATTGTTGTAATAAGTTATGTTTGAGAACTTGACTGATGCTAAAAGAATATGCTAATGTACTTAATTTAATCAAGTGAAATCATATCATGTAGAGCCCTGACCATAGATCCATCATCGTCAACAAATTGGTGATGGTGAAATGGGTGCTCCGCCGCAAAACCCAGAGGGCATACTTTTGAGTATGTGGGGGTTATGGGCGTGAATATCCTTACGCCCTAATAGAGGAATTGATGTGAGATAAACATTAAATCTCTCAATCCTTCATTATATGTACCGGGATGGATGTATCACGAATCTCCCGATGATTGGGTTAGATGCCATATACATCTCCCAATAATGTTAATGTTGGATCGGTGGAGATAAACATGAAATCTCACGATCGCAAAGAGAGTGCAGCACACCACTGTAACTCTGATAGCGAAGTTGCCAGTATACTCTGGAAAGCTATATTTAGCAGAGACACAAGATGTCCTGCATGTGATCTCGTGTTGATCGAGATGTGGGAAGTCATGGGAATCTGGCTCTTCCATTGACCTTGTATGGTACCGATTTCGACTTTGCAGTGGTCGGTTGGAGCATGAGCGGTATATCTTATATCCTCAGGGCATAAGTGTGTTTGTAAAATGAAATCAGCCGTATAGCATGTTTGCTTAAGGATTGAATACGGAAATTCATTGGCTGATGTTACATTTCTGTTATATATCTGTAGTTCATTGATGTTGTTCATATCTGTTGTATTCATTACAAGTAGATGGATGAACTATGAGTCTACCATGAGTAGATGCAACGTTATCCTTGAAAAAGTAGATTACTTCACTTTGTTCATACAAGTGATTTACTTGCTGTTAATTATATATATAAATCCTTCTGCTTAGTTTATTTTAATAAACTGCTATAACAATGTTTTGGCGGAGAGTTATATCTCCCATTGGGGCAATTTACAATTGTCTCACCCCCGTAGGATCCAACTTTTTAGGTGGACGCGGACAAAGAAGCAGAATCCCATTGCAGGGAATGGACAACATCAGTATCAGCAAGGACAACAGTAATATCTCAGGTGGAGATACTGCCTGTCAAGTTATGTAGTTAGAAAATCCTATGTGTCGTCTCTGTACTCTCAGGTCCTCGGAGTTTTTAGTCAGTGTTTTGTGAACCAATCTGAGGTTTTGGCTTGATGCCTCGAGATTCATGTATTGTCTGTATATAATGTTTATAAGACAGTTGATGATGTAGTCTCTGAAAAGAGATGGTACAAGTTATGTACGTTTGAACCAGAATGTAAATTTTATACAATGGTTCTTGATGGGATAGATTTCCTATGTATGGATCGCTTTGCAAAAAAGTTTTAATTTTTAGTGATTTTCAGTATTCCGCTGCAAATAATTCGCTTCCGCTTAAGTTAATCTTGTATTCACAATTCGGTCATTACACAGATGATCAAGTAGCCCGTTATCATGGTAGGATGATAGTACCGGATGTGGATAACTTAAGGAAGTTAGTCCTGGAAGAAGCGCATTCTTCAATGTATGCTATGCATCCAAGAAGCACCAAGATGTATCATAACTTGAAAGATATGTATTGGTGGTCTGGTTTGAAGAAGAACGTTGTTGAGTTTGTTATGCGGTGTCCTATGTGTCAGCAAGTTAAAGCTGAACACCAGAAGCCTGCAGGAACAATGCAACCTTTACCCATACCACAATGGAAGTGGGATCATGTGACCATGGATTTTGTGGTTGGTTTACCTAGAACATCCAAAGGTCATGATTCCATATGGGTAGTAGTAGATAGGTTGACAAAGACAACACATTTCTTACCTGTCAAAACAACCTATTTGTTGAGAAGCTGGCACAGTTGTATGTAGATGAGATAGTACGACTGCATGGAGTTCCAGTTACCATTGTTTCTAACAGAGGTCCCTAGTTTACGAGTCATTTTTGGGAGCAACTTCATAAAGCCTTAGGCACACAATTAAGGTTTAGTACAGCCTTTCATCCTCAGACTGATGGACAATCAGAAAGGACCATACAAACTTTGGAAGACTTGCTTATAGCATGTGTTCTTCAGTTCACAGGGAGTTGGGATTTGCACCTAAGTTTGATAGAGTTTGCCTACAACAACAGCTATCAACATAGCATTGACATGTCACCTTATGAAGCTTTGTATGGTAGACATTGTAGATCACCCCTATGTTGGTATGAAACTGGTGAATATCAACTCTTGGGTCCTGATCTTGTGCAGCAGACCACTGAGAAGATTAAAATCATACAACAACAGTTAAAGACTGCACAGGATAGGCAAAAATCTTACGCTGATAAGCATCGTAGACCTTTAGAATTCCAGGTTGGAGACAGAGTGTACCTCAAGGTCTCACCTTGGAAGGGAGTTCTTAGATTTGGAAGGAAAGGAAAGTTAGCTCCTAGGTTTATAGGGCCTTATCCAATCATAGAACGAATTGGAAAGGTATCTTATAAGCTAAAGTTACCACCAGAGTTACAGAAGTTACATCCAGTATTCCACATTTCCATGTTAAGGAAATGTCATCCTGATACAGAATCAGTTATGCAACCTATGGAAATAGAGTTGAACAATGATGCATCTTATGAAGAAGGACCTATGTCGATTCTTGATAGGAGAATTAAAAAGCTGACAAAGAAAGATATAAGTCTTGTGAAAGTCCTCTAGAATCACCGTGGTTTTGAAGAAACCACGTGGGAACTAGAGGAAGAGATGAGAAGGAAATATCCTACTTTTTTCTCTTAATATGTTTTTGTTGATTTTGGGGATGAAATCCTTGTGAGGGGTGGATAATTTGTAACATCCCTGACATGGGTTATGTACTAACCCTAGGTGTTTTGCTTAATTAAGTGATTAGATGCTGGTATTTATCCTGTGAAATGTAATTAAGGCTTTTGAGAAACTTATATTTCTATTTTAGACCTTTTTGAATAATGTTGCAATTTTGTTTTGTTAATAATGGACTAAAGTGCAAATTACCCAAGTTAAGGGGTTTAATTGCAATTTGCACATGTTAAGATGTTCCTCTGATGATGAGATATCATAAGAATGTATATGATGTGGTGATATGGATTCCACAAGCTTGAGCACCAAGATATAGCTGATAGAGCAATCCTTGTGCTTTAAAACCTAGTTTTGGTGTAATGTGTAATTTACCCAAAACCTAAGGTCCAACATGTAAAATATACCCTCTAGAGGATCTCTCATATTTATTGGTATCAAGTAGAGCAAAGAAAATGAGAAGGGTGCCTCATTTGAATGATCATGGTAGAAGTGGAACTACCCACACTAATATATATTAAGTAGTATCAAATAAAGGTGGATATTATTATATCTTTCTTTAAGGTGTTAGTTCTTTTCCTTTTTAACCTTGGATAATGGAGGAGTTTTGAATGAGATTAGAAGGTGGCCACGTATCCAAAATATGGATCAAGCTTTGGTGGTTTTAGTTGGGAAATAAAAGAAGATCATTCTCTTTTATCTAATTACCTTAAATACCCATAAATATATAAGCAACCTTTTCTACACACCAAAGGACCGTTCCTTAGCTTCTTTCTCTTATCACTTTGCTTGGACCAACCAAGAATGAGCTCTGGACTAGAGGAAGGACGATCAAGCTAGTTTGGTAAGCTTTGATCACAATCTACCCCGAATTCCTGGTGGAAACCATAAAACAAGGTTGGTTTATTGGTGTTTTTCACACGCTTCTTCTTTCTAGCCATCTTCTCCATCCAAAACTCAAAGAACGAAGCTTGGACAACTACTGGAGCTTCATACACCATTAAAGATATGAATCTTGGAGCTCTGGATCAGTCCTAGAGGTGGGTTTTATAGCTCTAAACCTTGAGCTTTGTTTATGCATCTTCATCTCCAAGAAAAATCGTTAGTTATTCTTCTTCCTTTGTTACTTTTGTGTTCTTGCTAGAAATTCCATGAAGAACAGCCTCTGTTCTTGAGGTAGAAGGTAATGACGTTAATTCTTATGTTTATCCAAAAATCTACTTTAGCAAACGGTCTCCAACCCTTGCTCAAACGGTTTCTCAAACCGTTTGGGAGCAAACGGTTTCTCAAACCGTTTGGGAGCAAACAGTTTCAAACCGTTTGAATGCAAACAGTTTCAACCAAACTGCACAGTAGCAAATGGTCCAAGACCATTTGGGTGCGTTGACCAGGCATTGACCATTTGGAGGACTGTTGAGAGTAATGTAGACTAATTGCCTACCAAAAATCATCCATTGATTCCAAGTGAATCACCAATTGAAGGCCCATTAGTCACCTAAACCCTAATCAGGTCATTTGCTGATTTTAATAATAGTATCATGTTGAAGTTTGGGTTGAGTGGCCCAAACGGTTTCAAAACCATTTGGGGATCACCCAAACAGTCTCAATACCATTTGGTGATCACCCAAAACCGTTTGGAGGTCTAGGGTTAAGTAGGGTTAACCAATTGAGGACCCAATGATATCAAGTTGATGAGTAATCAATTGTTGATTTTGTAGACCAATTCCAATATCTAAACCCTAAATGAATGACTTGGTTTTTGATAAATTAATGGGAAAACGGTCTCAAGACCGTTTGGAGGTCATACAAACTATCCCAAGACCGTTTGGGGTCAGGTCATGACCAAATTGAATGATGGTTCAATGATTTTAAATCAATGAGACTCACATTGGAACATGTTGAAGGGTATTCGATTTCAAACCCTAATCCAATCGATTCAAGCCCTAATTGATGATCAATTGAGGGTCAATTGAGTGTCAAATCAGTTGAGGGTTGACCTAATTGAATCAATTGATAAGTGGCTAGCAAGTGCATGACTAATTGAGGGGTTCAACATTGGAAACCCTAATTCAATTGAAGTGGCTGAGACACTTTTTGGTCCTTGCGGTTTTGAGGTGGTTTGGACCAAACGGTCTCAAGACCATTTGGGACCAAACAATCCCAAACCATTTGGTGCTCATGCGGTTTCAAGGTCGGTTATGTCTATGCGGTTTCAAAGTCAAACTTGACCAAACGGTCTTCACCCCATCTTGGGCAAACGGTCTTGAGTGTGCACTTTACCAAATGGTTTCAAAAGTCAACAAGACCAAATGGTCTTCAACACTAAATAGTTTCAAGGTCTGTCCAATACCGTTTGGGAGTTTAGTATGCAAAACCGTTTGAGGTCTAAAAAGGTCAAGATCGTTTGATGCCTTAGAAGTCAAGATGGATTAGTGGTGGATTAACCTAAACCTCATAGATACCTAAAGTGATTACGGAACCAAGTAATTAGTTTATAAATGCATGTGATAATCAATGGTGATCATTATAAAGGTACTCTTGATGGGATAGAGTGATTAGTACTCTTTGGATAAGTAAGACCTGATGATCATAATAGTAATGACATAACCCATGATGTCAATGTTGAATTGACTTAGCCTAATTAAGGGTGATGCAAATATCATCTGATAGAAAGAGGAGAAAGAAGACTTCTTATATGAATGATAATCAAGTAATAAACTTCCAATATGTATGAATACATCTAATTAGGGTATGATCCTTCATAGTGAGATCATGAAAACCCTAATTATGACGGTTAATGAATCTTAACCCTAATTTGGGGGCATTAATGGAAGTAATTCTCATACATGATGATGGTATGATCTTAATTCATTATAATGTGAATAGTAAACCCTAATCTAGGGTAATATGATGTATGTGAATAGTAAACCCTAATCTAGGGAAATGTGATGATATGAACAGTAAACCCTAATTTAGGGTTATGCTTGTATGCATGAAACTCTATGATTGAATTATGAAATGAGGAATCACTATGCTTTTTTAAGCTAAAGGGGTTGGATAACCTTAATTGAATTGAATAGGAAACTCTAACCCTAGAAACCAGCCGTGGTAATGTAAAACGGTCATGGTAATCTTCTGTAGAATGATCGTGCAAGATAGCACGGTCGTGGTGTTCTATACTTGACATGGAAATAATTTGTATTGAAATGGTTCAGATATAATGGGAATGTTATCATTTGTATTAATCATGTAGGTTCTTATGAAATGGTGAACATAGCCAGGTAAGGGCTATGATGTCATATTCATTGAAAGCACTTATAAGCTGTGAAAGTAATGATATGTTATGTTGCCCAGTGATAGGTAACATAAGAGATTGACAGACTATATGAGCCATAGGAGATATCAGCATTGCTATTATTCTGTTCATACTATCAAATGATTCAATAGCAACATGTTACTTGGTAACGAGTGTTTGATGATCTAAGGGTTTGAATACCCATATTCCTAAATCACAATGATGAGATGGTTAGGGATTGAGATCCCAATGTTAACTAGATGTGAAATGAACTTGATATAATTTGTAATCTTTCTTTATAGCAATTGTCTTATTGGTCTATGATTGAAAACATACCTGATGCTAAAAGAATGCCATAATGTACATAAATAATCAAGTTTAATGATATCATGTAGAGCCCTGACCATAGATCCATCATTGTCAGAAATTAAATGATGGTGAAATAGGTTTTCCTAAGGGAATTCCTGGAGAGCATACTTGTGAGTATGTGGGGGTTATGGACACGAATATCTTTACATCCTAATGGAGGAATTGATGTGAGATAAACATCAAATCTCTCAATCCTTCATTATATGTGTAAGCCGGGATGATGTATCACTAATCTACCGATGATGTTGTTAATGCCGCATCGATGAGAGATAAATAAGAAATCCCTCGATGGCGAGGAGAGTACAGTATGCCACTGTAACTCTAATAGCGAAGTTGCCAGAATACCCTGGAAAGCTGTTTAAGCAGAGACACAAAATGTCCTGCATGTTGTACCTCACACTGACTGAGGAAGATGAGGTCAGAGAAATTCAGCTCTTCTGATGACCTATGTATGGTACCGATTGCAATTTAGTAATGGTCGGTTGGAGAATGAGTGGTATACCTCATCTCCTCAGGGCATAATCATGTTTGAAAAATGTAATAAGCCGTATAGCTTAATTGCTTAGGTTGAACTACGAGAAACAATGATTGATGATACATTGTTTATAGTGTTCTAGTTGAATAACTAGTATACATGTTTTTCATGTTCTTTATTGATATAAGTCTTGTCATTCAATCAAGTTATAATTGAAATGATTGCTTAGAGAATGATGCTCTACTTAGTTTAATCAATGAATTGCCTGCTATTAAATAATTATAGTTCTGCTGCTAATTGTTATCTTAATCTTTGCAATAACAATGCTTCTGGCGAAGAGTTATAACTCTCACTGGGACAATTATTCAATTGTCTCACCCCCGTGGGATTTGACTTTTTAGGTAGACGCCGAGGACAAAGAAACCCTTCAGTGGGTGAGCAGCAGCAACAACAACAACATTAGGGACAACAGTGATCCTCAGGTGGAGACACCGTCTGTCAAGTCTTGTAGATAGAATGTCCTATGTGTTTTCTCTGTACTCTCAGGTCCTAGGAGTCTTTAGATGTTTTAAATAGATATGAGATTTTGGCATAATGCCTCGAGATTTTTTTGTATCGTACCTTGTACAGTTAACAAGGCAGTTGATGTTGTGACTCTTGAGATGTGATATTACAGAGATGTAATGGTGAATCAGTTTGTAAATAACTTATCTTGTTCTTTTATGAAATCGCCCGACAGTTTATGGAACTTTGTGTAAAAAGTTTTAAAATTTTGTGATTTTCAATAATTTCGCTGCTAACGAAACGCTTCCGCATTAGTTTAAATTTGTTGATCTTGTTTTCGCGAGACGGTCGTCACAGCAAGGTAACAAGTAGAAATGTGATAATAACAAAATAGGTTTAGAGTTATATAACCCACCTCAAGAATAACCACCAAGCTCTAAGCTCCAAGGTCAAGCTCCAAGCTCACGAACTCAAGGTAGAGAAATAAGATCTTCCAAGAACAACACCTCTAAGAGATAAGATTGGACCATGGTTAAGAAAGCAAAAGAGAGGAAAGAAGATACCAAGGTCCATGAGTGAGAAGAAGAAAGGAGAGAAAGAAAGCTAGAAAACCATGGCTTACAAAGGAAGAAGATGAAAGAGAGCACCACAAGCTTTTGGCTCGTCCACCAAGCTCTAAGTGTGAGAACCTGTTACACTAAATGAGATTACTCAAAACATAAAATACAATCGATCACTAATTAATCACATAACCAAAAATATGGGTAAATTAAATCTGATTTCAACATCAAAACCCGCTCAGAAACATTTGCATAAGAGCCTAACAACTTTCTTGTATCCATATTATGCCAAGAATTTGATACAAATTGTTATGTTGCCTTAGCAACGACATATATACATAAAAGAACAATATTCATATATGCCACACAAACAAGCATTAAAATGCTAACAAAAGTCTGATTCGTTTGAAACACCATATTCAAACTTTTCCTGCCCAGACCTGAGAGTACATGGACGACTCTAAGACACACTGGACATCTGATCAACTTTCTCAAAGATCCATTATTGTAGGTCTTCTTTACCTCCATGGTTCTATTGTCGTCACTACCGATTACCTAAAAAGATGTGGCAAACCACAAGGGTGAGACCCATGTCCCAACAAGAGATATAACCTCCAACAATGCTTACTGATTACAACATTTTAAATAGTAGATAACTGAGCAGTTGGAGTATTTAATAATCAATTTAATATATTGAACAGTTAAGTATGCTAAATAGATTAAGCAAACAATCTTAGCAACAAGTATGATCATCAATGCATATATAGGTAACAAACAAATCCATTTCTTTGGATAGATATCTACTCAAATATCATCAAATTGCATCTAATAATAATCATTATCATGAATCTGACTATCATCATATTCCTTGATAACAACACAAGCAATCTAGTAGCATAAGCATCCTTGACATCATGAATATGTCTAGTAACATAACATGGCTATCAATATTGGCATCTCAAATAAAGGGGACATATCTATATCATAAGTAGAACTAACATCATAGCATAATTAACTGCATAGGCATGATTAGAAATTTAAGCATTTCTAATTGCATAGGCATGTCTAGCAATATCAAGCATAGCTAGAAGCATCATCTTTACCATCAGTGTTAGTATATTTGACAACATAAGCATGTTTACAACATAAGCATAACTACAACATAAGCATATCTACTATCTCTTATTGTACTATACATGATCTCAGTGAAAAGAAAGCAAATAAGGGTTATCATCCAATATGAAGTGTTGTGTATAACCCTAAATAGATATTCTACACGACTATCTTATATCTTTTATTATGCCCTGGGGAGTTTGAGTCATACCACTCAAAGTCCAACCGACCATCGCTTGGTCACAATCAGTTCCATATAAGATCAAGGAAGACCCAGACTCCAAGATCTTCTCCATACTTGGTCAGTACGAGTCTGCACCGTAGTGACATATAGTCAAACTGAAAAATAGTGGCATATAGTCTTGTAACTAGCCCACCTTGGTACAGGTCACGGTGCTAGCATCCTGGTTATTCAAACCCAATCAACGAGGTACAACTATAGTTTTCCTCTAATCACATCATGTTATAATCACTGAGACCTGACCGTAGTTGTTCTCAAAAAGTGGGTTAGGTATGACTGTAGCCATCCTCCTAAAACACTTGGTGTCAGTGTGGGCTCTGATATCCAAACCATGACATAAAAATGATTAAAACTTAGCGGAAGCGAATCGGTAATCAGCGGAAGACAAAAATCACGGAAAATTAAAACTTTTCGAGACAAGAGCTTGGATCCATAAAAGCTTCTTTCATAAAGAGAGATAAACTGTTTACATCTCAGGATAATTACTTCTCGAGTAATTATATACATCGAGATACAAAATCTCAAGATCACTATACAAAAGACTCAAAGACCTGAGACTACAGAGGACACATAGGACTGACTCTAACTACACCACATGGCAAGACAATATCCACCTGAGATTACTGCTGCCCCTGGTGCTGCTGCTGAGACTGATCACCTGTAGGCTGGTTCCTTCGTCTCTGACGTCCACCTAAAAAGTTGAAGTCTACGGGGTGAGACAATTATACATAATTGTCCCAGCGAGAGTTATAACTCTTCGCCAGAAGCTTTATTATAACATCAAAGAATATCTTAAACAATAAAACCTTTAAAGCATTCTATAACAGTTGCAGGTATAACAAGATCTCAACCATTTTAGGAGATATGGAGAATATAAACATTATTGCAATGTAACATCAATCAACTAACTTGGAGTCATCTCTAACAAGTTATACTACATGGTTGATTAAGTTTTACAAACAGCATTATGCCCTGTGGAGATGAGGCTTACCACTCATACTCCAACTGATCGCTGAGAAGTCACATCAGTATCATACATAGGTCATTAAGAGAGCCAGATTCTCATAGCCTTCTCCTTCCTCAGTCAGTAAGAGGATCACTTGTAGGACATCTCGTGTCTCTACTACTATAGCTCACCAGGGTAAACTGGTCCTTCGCTATTCTAGAGTCACAGTGGCGTTCTGTACTCTCTTCGTCATCAGGAGGTTTCATATTTACCTACCACTGATACGGATATCTGTGCTTTCTTCGTCATCAGGAGGTTTCATGTTTACCTACCACTGATACGATATAGAAATATAGTGAAGGATGGATGGATTACACATCTACATCACTTTCCTACACTAGGATGTAAGGTTCTACACATCCATGTACCCCACATACTCAAAAGTATGTGCTCCAGGAGTTCCCTGAGGAAAACCTGTTTCACCATCACTTAATTTCTGACAATGATGGATCTATGATCAGGGCTCTACATTATACTTGATTAGTTAGGTACATTCAGTATTCTTTAACAGCATACATTGTTTTTCAACAATAACAATAGCATAGCAGCTATAAAAGAAGAATACTAAATGTAACAGGCCTAACTCATATCAATCATCATTCCTCATTATCCTCATCACAAGTCATCTCTAAGGCATGACCTTGATGGTATTCATGGCTCTCACAGCCCATTATCAGCATAGGATGCCACTGACAAGGCATCATATTACTTTACTTATTCATAAGGCTAAAAACATGCCTTTAATGAATATAACCTCAACATCCATACCTGGATATGATTACCTTCATATCAGAACCTGCATGGTTAATACAACTGATAAAGGTAATACAAAAATAAGGAATATACTTCCTACTCTTGTCATAAGAGTCAAATATCTAATTCTCATCAAATAGAGTTTAATACTCAAAAGCATGCCATTACCCTTGAATTAGGGTTTACTATTCACATTACATGTCATCACCCTTGAATTAGGGTTTACTATTCACATTACATGTCATCACCCTTGAATTAGGGTTTACTAATCACATTACATGTCATTACCCTTGAATTAGGATTTACTATTCACATTACATGTCATCACCCTTGAATTAGGGTTTACTATTCACATTAAAGTGAATTGAACTCATAACATCATCATATATGAGTAACATCTTCATTGATGCTCTTAGATTAGTTAAAGGTTCATCATTTATCATAATTAGGGTTTCTATGATCTCACACAGGTGGATCATACCCTAATTATGCTCCTTCCTGTGCATTGGAGATGCTTTAATTCAGTTTTCTCCTAAAAAGGGTACTTTCTCTCTCTAGAAGTACTTTATCTCTCTAGAAGTACTTTCTCTCTCATCATAAGGTTAGGTGATGTCAACATCACTCTAAATCAGGTTGGATTAAGTCATCATAGGCTAACATAGCCCAAAACACCACCATCATGTGATTAGGGTTTGATTTGATCAAGGTATTATTTATTTTACTCTTCAGGGGTATTTTGGTAATTCACCCCATTGATCATCATCATGGTCAAAACCTTAGTTCATTAACCCCTTTATATCCTAGGTTATCATTAGGGTTTGATTAGGGCAACATTGAACCATTTATATCATCAATCGATTGAAAGAAGTCAACCTTGAATTATCTTGATTGATCTCAACCATCAACCCTCAATCGATTTGAGACCCATTGGTTGAGTTGACCTTTCGACCAATTGACATTAGGACCGCGAGGATGTGTAGACCGTTTGGTCACTTTTTACCTCAGGACCGCGAGGCCTCTTCCTCCTCCAAGACCGCGAGCCCTCCATTGGTTTAAGACCGCGAAGACTCCAAATGAGGTTAAGACCGCGAAGACCATGAAGACCGTTTGCCCTTCTTTGACCCCAAGACCGTGAGGCCCCTCGCGGTCTTGAGACCATGAGCCCTCTCACAACCTTGAGACTGCGAGCCTCCTCATGACCTTGAGACCGCGAGCCTCCTCTCGACCTTGAGACCACGAGCTCACATGGTCTCAACCACTTGGTCCATCAACAAGATTCAATGATACACCCGATAATGTCAACTCATGTTGAAGCCCTCAAAAGGTCAAAACTATGATGACCACTTATGAATTGGGTCAATTAATATTATTCTTGACCACTTTGGTCATTCAATTGACCCTCAAGGGTTGACCAATTAGGGTTGAAGTCGATTCAATTAGGGTCTATCAATGTTCACCCATCAACACTCAACAATGTGACTCAACACAAGGTTGAACCCTTCAATCGAGCTCCAATTGGGCCCAAACTTGGCCCAAACGGTCTTGAGGTCATGTGGGTGGACCCCACATGGTCTTGAGACCGTTTGCCCAAGATTTCATCAAAGTCTAAGGTGATTTGATAGAGGTTGAACCATGATTGGGTCACCAAATCAGTATTTTAATCAATTGATAACTTATTTGCAATTGGGTCCTCAATTGGTCAAATTACTTAACCCTAGACCTTCAAACGGTCTTGGGAGATTGTCCTCTCGGTCTTGAGACCGTTTGGATGAGTTCCAAATGGTCTTGAGACCGTTTGCCCATCCAATTTTGGATTCTAGTGCAAATTCATCAAGGTCTGACCCATCGAGTTGATGATCATGACAATATTTTATTGCAATGTAATTTGGTGTAATTGTACCTTCAATTGGTCAACTAATCTTGACCCCAGACCTCCAAAAGGTCATGGTGGATTGCCCTTGCGGTCTTGAGACCGTTTGGGTGACCCCTAAATGGTCTTGAGACCGTTTAGGTCAATCAACCCTAAAAATCCTAATTAGGTCACCATAATTTCAGTACTGATTTCATCTAGGGTTAGCCCTAGTATTCACCCTTCAACTCTTAGCCCGTTTGGAATTAGACCATAAAACTTGGTGAGTTGTTAATTGACATTATCTTGAACAGTAATCTCATACGGTCAACGCATGGTAAACGGCCTTACACGGTCTTGAGACCGTTTTCCCAAAAAGGCAATTTCAGACCGTTTGAAAATCAGGAATAAATTCAAATAAAGTTATTACTTAAAAAGGTCATATCTCCCGATTCCCTTGGAGTTAGCCTCCCAAATTTTGCGGGTAATTAGCCTATATAATTAGGAACAGATTTCTTATACGGTCCACGCCCGGTCAACGGGGCCAAACGGTCTTGGAGACCGTTTGCCCTGTCGCGGTCTCGAGACCGTTTGCTCACCTCGCGGTCTTGAGACCGAGAGAGAAAACTTTTGAGGCCGTTTAAAGAAGTGAAAAGTGGCGGGTTTTTCTTGGAAATCACGCCTTCATCTCCTATATCAAGAACAGTACGAATATCCCATGGAGTTGCTTGAAAAATAGCAGGGAAAAGTAGGGAAACACTAAGAGCTATCATCCAACCGCATATAAAGATGCACATAGTAAAGCATGGGTTTAGAGTTATAAAACCCGCCTAAAGCTTGCTTCTTGAGCTCCAAGCTTTCAAGATCCAAGCTCTAATGGCGTCCTTGAGTTCTTACAGGTTGGACAAGGTGAAAACTCCAAGGAAGGATGAAAAGAGACGGCTAGAAAGGTAGGGTTTCAAGAGTTAGCCATGAAGATGACCTTGAATTCGAGTTCTAACCATGGAATTAGGCAAGAAGAGGGGTTTAAACCTACCTTGCACCCCTTGGTCGTCCTCCTTAGCTCCAAGGCAGTCCTTGGTCGTCTTTGGTGAAATGAAATAGTAAGGGAACGAAGGTTAAGTTCCCTTGCAACTAAGGGAAGGAGAGCTTATATACATGGGATAGGATTTTCAACATTAGTTCATAAGTTGTCCATAATTCCAACTAGGTCCCTCCTTCTTTACTTGATCGTCCCTTCCTCTTTATTCTAAGGACAAACCTTCTCTTAAGGTCTTAGGAAAAGAAGGTAAAGGAGAGCAAGCTAATAATGAGGTACATACATAAAGAAATATTGCACATATACCCTGATTATTCAATCACAAGGCATATCTCATAACTTGATAATTCAATTGAGGTGACTCCCTCATCATTTCTTCTCTAAATGATGGCAAGAGTCTAAAAAGATACTTTAGATGACATATTTTACAATTTGCATCCCTTAATTTGGGTAAATTGCATTTTATCCCAAATTAGGGTTTTCAAGCACCGGGATTGCTTCCACAGCTGCACCTTGGTGCCCTAGCTTGGGAAATCCCTCAAACTTTACCAAAAAGATTCTCATGATGTCTCAACATCAGAGGAACATCTCAACATATGCAAATTGCAAGCTAACCCTTTTAACTGGGTAAATTGCACATAGGTCCCTGCATATCAAAACAATGCTACAACTTTAAATAAAAAGGAGCAAATACTGAAATATATGTTTCTGAGAAACTTAATTACATGCTCAGAGTTAATCACAAAGATTTATTCACATATTTAGGCAAAACACCTAGGGTTAACTCATAACCCAGGTCAGGGATGTTACAAATTATCCACCCCTTACAAGGATTTCGTCCGCGAAATCGATAAAACATACTACGAGAAAAGGGCAGGATACTTCCTTCTCATCTCATCCTCTAACTCCCAAGTGGCTTTTTCAATACCACGATGGTTCCAGAGGACTTTCACAAGATTTATATCTTTCTTATTTAACTTTTTAATTCGTTTATCAAGGATTGACACTGGTCCCTCCTCATAGGATATGTCATCATTCAATTCTACCTCCATAGGTTGTAGAACTGACTCGGTGTCTGGGTGACATTTCTTCAACATAGAAATGTGAAACACAGGATGTAACTTCTGTAATTCTGGGGGCAGCTCTAGTTTATATGCTACCTTTCCAATCCATTCAATGATTGGATTAGGTCCCATAAATCTAGGAGCTAACTTTCCTTTCTTTCCAAAACGAAGAACCCCTTTCCAAGGTGAGACCTTGAGATACACTCTGTCTCCAACCTGGAACTCTAAGGGTCTACGACATTTGTCAGCATAAGATTTCTGCCTGTCCTGAGCAGTCTTAATCTTATGTTGTATTACTTTAATCTTTTCTGTGGTTTGCTGCACCAGGTCAGGACCTAACAACTGGTGCTCACCAGTCTCAAACCAGCACAAGGGTGATCTACAACGTCTACCATATAAGGCTTCATAAGGTTCCATATCAATACTATGCTGATAGCTATTGTTATAGGCAAACTCTATCAAGCTTAGGTGTAGATCCCAACTTCCGGTGAACTGGAGAACACATGCTCGCAACAGGTCTTCTAAGGTTTGTATGGTCCTTTCCGACTGTCCATCGGTCTGTGGATGAAAGGCCGTACTAAATCTCAGCTTAGTGCCTAAGGCTCTGTGCAACTGTTCCCAAAAATGACTCGTAAACTGTGGACCTCTGTCAGAAACTATTGTGACAGGGACTCCGTGCAAACACACTATCTCTTTAACATACAACTCTGATAACCTTTCAGCAGAATAGGTTGTTTTGATAGGTAAGAAATGTGCTGTCTTAGTTAACCTATCAACAATTACCCAAATGGAATCATGTCCTTTGCTTGTCCTGGGTAGGCCAACAACAAAGTCCATGGTCACATGGTCCCACTTCCACTGTGGTATGGGTAAAGGTTGCATTGTTCCTGCATGCTTCTGGTGTTCAGCTTTAACTTGCTGACACACGGGACACCTCAGAACAAACTCTGCAACGTCCTTCTTCATCCCAGGCCACCAATACAGATCCTTCAAATTCCGATACATCTTGGTGCTCCCTGGATGCATAGCATACATGGAAGAATGGGCTTCTTCCAGGACTAACTTCCTCAAGTTGTCCACATCCGGCACTATCATTTTTCCATTATAACAAGCTACTTGATCCTCTGAGTCATGGAAACCATCTTGCTTCTCCTTTCCATACTCAGATCTAATCTGCTGAACTGCAGCATCACCTAGTTGTGCCTCTTTAATCTTCCCCCTTAGGGTAGGTTTAATATGCATCTCAGCTAACAAACCGGCTAACAATGACACTTTCAACTGCACATTGTCTTGCCTTAAAGAGATAAGCATATCTCTCCTAGAGCATACTAAAGAGTTTAGTTGTGCTCTATTCATGGTTGATGTTGCTGATTTCCTACTCGAGGCATCTGCAACAACATTGGCCTTGCCTGGATGGTAATCAATTGTACAGTCGTAGTCCTTGATTAACTCCATCCAGCGACGTTGCCTCATGTTGAGCTCATGCTGAGAGGAGATATACTTAAGGTTTTTGTGGTCTGTGAAAATATGGAATGTCTCTCCGTAGAGATAATGCCTCCAGATCTTCAAGGCATGAACCACCGCAGCTAACTCCAGATCGTGTGTTGGATAATTCTCCTTGTGTTTCTTAAGCTGTCGGGAAGCAAAAGAAATCACTTGTTTATCCTGCATCAACACACATCCTAGTCCATTTTTGGAAGCATCACAGAAGACTACATACCCTTTTCCTTGTTCAGGTAGCACTAGCACAGGTGCACTTGTCAACCTCTCCTTCAGCAGCTGGAAAGATTGTTGACACTTATCATTCCAAGAAAAAGAAACATCTTTCCGGGTTAACTTGGTCAAAGGTAAGGCTATAGAACTAAAGTTCTTAATGAACCTTCGATAATAGCCAGCTAACCCCAAGAAACTTCGAATCTCCGTCGGTGTTTTCGGTTGTTCCCATTGTAGAACAGATTCTACTTTTGTAGGGTCGACACGAATTCCCGAGGCGGATATCACATGTCCAAGAAAAGATACCTCCGGTAGCCAGAACTCACACTTGCTAAACTTAGCATACAGCTTATGTTCTCTTAGCAAGGTCAAAGCTTGGCGAAGATGTTGTTCATGTTGCTGAGCATCCTTACTATAGATCAGAATGTCATCTATGAAGACGACAACACACTGATCAAGGAAAGGTCGAAAAACTCTATTCATGAGTTCCATAAATGCAGCTGGTGCATTGGTTAGTCCAAACGACATAACCGTGAACTCATAGTGACCATATCTTGTCCTAAAGGCAGACTTGGATATGTCACTATCCTTAATACAGAGTTGATGATATCCAGACCTCAAGTCTATCTTTGAAAAGACTGTTGCACCACACAACTGGTCAAAGAGATCATCAATCCTCGGCAGAGGGTACTTATTCTTTATTGTTACTTTATTGAGCTGTCTATAGTCGATGCACAACCGCATTGACCCATCTTTCTTTTTAACAAACAAGACCGGAGCACCCCAAGGTGAAGTACTCGGTCGGATAAAACCTCTCTCAAGTAACTCTTGAAGCTGTTTCTTGAGTTCTGCCATCTCGGCAGGCGCCATCCTATACGGAGTTTGAGCTATGGGTTTCGTATCTGGGATCAGATTGATTTCAAAATCAATCTCCCGAGGTGGTGGTATACCAGGAAGTTCTTCAGGAAACACATCTTCAAATTCTCTGACTATGGGAACTTCAGCAGGATTGGTCCTTTCCTTGGTAACATCTACCACATGGGCTAAGAATGCATAACATCCTTGCCTCAACAGCTTATCAGCAACCATAGCTGACACAAGACAGGTGGGCAGAATCTTTCTTTCACCTTGAAAGATCCATGTGTTGCTTTCATCAGCAAACACAACCAACTTGGAATCACAATCCAAGACAACTCTATACCTTTCTAAGGTATCCATCCCGAGGATTATATCAAATCCCTGCATATCAAGTGGTATAAGATCCACTTGAATGTGATGGTCAGAAAAGAAGAGGATGTAGGGAGAACATGCCTCCTGCAAAACGGCAGACCCACTCAACGGAGTCTCTAACAACAAACTATCTGTCCTATGACTAACGGTCATATTACAGTTACGAATCACTTCACGAGTGATGAAAGAGTGCGTAGCACCCGGATCAATCAGAACAGATACATCACAGGATATAGACATATCAGAATATAAAAGTTTCATCTGACCTGCCACTACCCGTGGATTGACCACTGCCTCAGGTGGGTTCATAGCATAGAACCTCGCAGTCGCCTGGTGTTGAGGTGGTGCTGATGATCCAGCTTGAGACGCTTGTCCACGTCCTCGAGCTGCTCCTTGATGTTGTCTATTCTGAGATCCCTGTTGATTCTGTCTCGGAGGTTGTTGTGTCACACTAGCAGGCCTAGAATGGCAATCCTTCATCAAGTGTCCCACCTTACCACAGTTGTAGCAACTCTTCTCCCGTTGCTGTGGTCTGGGTGGTTCAGTAACTGACACTGATGCAGAACTGTGCATCCCTGGAAGCGGTTGACTCCGCCCTCTACCTCTGCTTGGTGTCCATTGAGTTTGAAAACTCGATCTGGGTGGTGGAGGGTTAGGTGCAGAGAATCTAGGTTTCTTGGAATCCCTAGATGAAGAACCCTGGAACTGTGGATATCTTTTATGGGTTTGTCTTTTCTCAACAACAGATCTCTCTATCCTTCAGACTGACTCAACGAAGGTAGAGAATCTCTCTCTGTTTTCTAAGGCAGACACAGGGGTTGACATATCAGAATTCAAACCCTTCTCGAATCTTCTGATTCTTTCCTCATCCGTAGCAGCCATGTGCGGACAGAACCGCAACAACTCCATGAACTTAGCTTCATACTCACTAATGTTCATCATACCCTGCCTTAGTTTCTCAAAGTGAGAGATCTTCTCATCTAGGAAGGTCTTTGGAAAATATCTATTGATAAATTCCCGACGAAACTCTTCCCATGAGAACTCTACTCCAGGTTTCTTCTGCTCTTCCATGTTCCACCAGTGACCAGCACTGCCTTTGAGAAGATAGACAGCATGTCTAACCTTCTCTTCTTCCGGAATCATAAGAATCCTGAAAGCCTTTTCCAACTCTGTCAACCATAAGTCAGCATCTGCAGGGTCGGCAGTTCCGAAGTACTCGGTAGCTCCGACACGACGAAGTCGTTCGAATGTCTTACCGATACCTTGTGCTTCAGGCTGGACAGGTGCCCTAGGTGCAGGAATGGGCATCCTATCGGTTATGTGTCATGGCAGTCATGAACTGCCCAAACATCGTCTGTACAGCTGGATCACTCATGTCAGCTGGGTCAAACTGGGGTGGCTCTCTTGGCGACTCAGGTGCAGGTTGTTCTATTCTCGGAACTCTTGCACCGCCTCGAGGTGCACTAGCACTACTCTCTGCCACGTGCTCATCACGATGTTCTGACATTCTTATGTATCTTCTTCTCCTGAGGAGCAGAAGATTCTATTAGATAAGGAAGGAGTACTAAAGGTAGACTCGACATCCTAAGTCCTATGCCTCTGTAGACTCAACTGAACCTGGAGCTCTGATACCACTAGTTGTGGGCTCTGATCTCCAAACCATGACATAAACACGATTAAAACTTAGCGGAAGCGAATCGGTAATCAGCGGAAGACAAAAATCACGGAAAATTAAAACTTTTTGAGACAATAGCTTGGATCCATAAAAGCTTCTTTCATAAAGAGAGATAAACTGTTTACATCTCAAAATAATTACTTCTCGAGTAATTATATACATCAAGATACAAAATCTCAAGATCACTATACAAAAGACTCCAAGACCTGAGAGTACAGAGGACACATAGGACTGACTCTAACTACACCACATGGCAAAACAATCTCCACCTGAGATTACTGCTGCCCTTGGTGCTGCTGCTGAGACTGATCACCTGTAGGCTGGTTCCTTCGTCTCTGACGTCCACCTAAAAAGTTGAAGTCTACGGGGTGAGACAATTATACATAATTGTCCCAGCGAGAGTTATAACTCTTCGCCAGAAGCTTTATTATAACATCAAAGAATATCTTAAACAATAAATCCTTTAAAGCATTCTATAACAGTTGCAGGTATAACAAGATCTCAACCATTTAGGAGATATGGAGAATATAAACATTATTGCAATGTAACATCAATCAACTAACTTGGAGTCATCTCTAACAAGTTATACTACATGGTTGATTAAGTTTTACAAACAACATTATGCCCTGTGGAGATGAGGCTTACCACTCATACTCCAACTGATCGCTGAGAAGTCACATCAGTATCATACATAGGTCATTAAGAGAGCCGGATTCTCATGACCTTCTCCTTCCTCAGTCAGTAAGAGGATCACTTGTAGGACATCTCGTGTCTCTACTACTATAGCTCACCAGGGTAAACTGGTCCTTCACTATTCTAGAGTCACAGTGGCGTTCTGTACTCTCTTCGTCATCAGGAGGTTCCATATTTACCTACCACTGATACGGATATCTGTGCTTTCTTCGTCATCAGGAGGTTTCATGTTTACCTACCACTGATACGATATAGAAATATAGTGAAGGATGGATGGATTACACATCTACATCACTTTCCTACACTAGGATGTAAGGTTCTACACATCCATGTACCCCACATACTCAAAAGTATGTGCTCCAGGAGTTCCCTGAGGAAAACCTGTTTCACCATCACTTAATTTCTGACAATGATGGATCTATGATCAGGGCTCTACATTATACTTGATTAGTTAGGTACATTCAGTATTCTTTAACAGCATACATTGTTTTTCAACAATAACAATAGCATAGCAGCTATAAAAGAAGAATACTAAATGTAACAGGCCTAACTCATATCAATCATCATTCCTCATTATCCTCATCACAAGTCATCTCTAAGGCATGACCTTGATGGTATTCATGGCTCTCACAGCCCATTATCAGCATAGGATGCCACTGACAAGGCATCATATTACTTTACTTATTCATAAGGCTAAAAACATGCCTTTAATGAATATAACCTCAACATCCATACCTGGATATGATTACCTTCATATCAGAACCTGCATGGTTAATACAACTGATAAAGGTAATACAAAAATAAGGAATATACTTCCTACTCTTGTCATAAGAGTCAAATATCTAATTCTCATCAAATAGAGTTTAATACTCAAAAGCATGCCATTACCCTTGAATTAGGGTTTACTATTCACATTACATGTCATCACCCTTGAATTAGGGTTTACTATTCACATTACATGTCATCACCCTTGAATTAGGGTTTACTAATCACATTACATGTCATTACCCTTGAATTAGGGTTTACTATTCACATTACATGTCATCACCCTTGAATTAGGGTTTACTATTCACATTAAAGTGAATTGAACTCATAACATCATCATATATGAGTAACATCTTCATTGATGCTCTTAGATTAGTTAAAGGTTCATCATTTATCATAATTAGGGTTTCTATGATCTCACACAGGTGGATCATACCCTAATTATGCTCCTTCCTGTGCATTGGAGATGCTTTAATTCAGTTTTCTCCTAAAAAGGGTACTTTCTCTCTCTAGAAGTACTTTATCTCTCTAGAAGTACTTTCTCTCTCATCATAAGGTTAGGTGATGTCAACATCACTCTAAATCAGGTTGGATTAAGTCATCATAGGCTAACATAGCCCAAAACACCACCATCATGTGATTAGGGTTTGATTTGATCAAGGTATTATTTATTTTACTCTTCAGGGGTATTTTGGTAATTCACCCCATTGATCATCATCATGGTCAAAACCTTAGTTCATTAACCCCTTTATATCCTAGGTTATCATTATGGTTTTATTAGGGCAACATTGAACCATTTATATCATCAATCGATTGAAAGAAGTCAACCTTGAATTATCTTGATTGATCTCAACCATCAACCCTCAATCGATTTGAGACCCATTGGTTGAGTTGACCTTTCGACCAATTGACATTAGGACCGCGAGGATGTGTAGACCGTTTGGTCACTTTTGACCTCAGGACCGCGAGGCCTCTTCCTCCTCCAAGACCGCGAGCCCTCCATTGGTTTAAGACCGCGAAGACTCCAAATGAGGTTAAGACCGCGAAGACCATGAAGACCGTTTGCCCTTCTTTGACCCCAAGACCGCGAGGCCCCTCGCGGTCTTGAGACCGTGAGCCCTCTCACGACCTTGAGACCGCGAGCCTCCTCATGACCTTGAGACTGCGAGCCTCCTCTCGATCTTGAGACCGCGAGCTCACATGGTCTCAACCACTTGGTCCATCAACAAGATTCAATGATACACCCGATAATGTCAACTCATGTTGAAGCCCTCAAAAGGTCAAAACTATGATGACCACTTATGAATTGGGTCAATTAAGATTATGCTTGACCACTTTGGTCATTCAATTGACCCTCAAGGGTTGACCAATTAGGGTTGAAGTCGATTCAATTAGGGTCTATCAATGTTCACCCATCAACACTCAACAATGTGACTCAACACAAGGTTGAACCCTTCAATCGAGCTCCAATTGGGCCCAAACTTGACCCAAACTGTCTTGCGGTCATGTGGGTGGACCCCACATGGTCTTGAGACCGTTTTCCCAAGATTTCATCAAAGTCTAAGGTGATTTGATAGAGGTTGAACCATGATTGGGTCACCAAATCAGTATTTTAATCAATTGATAACTTATTTGCAATTGGGTCCTCAATTGGTCAAATTACTTAACCCTAGACCTTCAAACGGTCTTGGGCGATTGTCCTCTCGATCTTGAGACCGTTTGGATGAGTTCCAAACGGTCTTGAGACCGTTTGCCCATCCAATTTTGGATTCTAGTGCAAATTCATCAAGGTCTGACCCATCGAGTTGATGATCATGACAATATTTTATTGCAATGTAATTTGGTGTAATTGTACCTTCAATTGGTCAACTAATCTTGACCCCAGACCTCCAAAAGGTCATGGTTGATTGCCCTCGCGGTCTTGAGACCGTTTGGGTGACCCCTAAATGGTCTTGAGACCGTTTAGGTCAATCAACCCTAAAAATCCTAATTAGGTCACCATAATTTCAGTACTGATTTCATCTAGGGTTAGCCCTAGTATTCACCCTTCAACTCTTAGCCCGTTTGGAATTAGACCATCAAACTTGGTGAGTTGTTAATTGACATTATTTTCAACAGTAATCTCATACGGTCAACGCCTGGTCAACGGCCTTACACGGTCTTGAGACCGTTTGCCCAAAAAGGCAATTTCAGACCGTTTGAAAATCAGGAATAAATTCAAATAAAGTTATTACTTACAAAGGTCATATTTCCCGATTCCCTTAGAGTTAGCCTCCCACATTTTGAGGGTAATTAGCCTATATAATTAGGAACATATTTCTTATACGGTCCACGCCCGGTCAATGGGGCCAAATGGTCGTGGAGACCGTTTTCACTGTCGCGGTCTCGAGACCGTTTGCTCACCTCGCGGTCTTAAGACCGAGAGAGCAAACTTTTGAGACCGTTTAAAGAAGTGAAAAGCGGTGGGTTTTTCTTGGAAATCACGCCTTCATCTCCTAGCTCAAGAACAGTACAAATATCCCATGGATTTGCTTGCAAAATAGCAGGGAAAAGTAGGGAAACACTAAGAGCTATCATCCAACCGCATATAAAGATGCACATAGTAAAGCATGGGTTTAGAGTTATAAAACCCGCCTAAAGCTTGCTTCTTGAGCTCCAAGCTTTCAAGCTCCAAGCTCTAATGGCGTCCTTGAGTTCTTACAGGTTGGGCAAGGTGAAAACTCCAAGGAAGGATGAAAAGAGACGGCTAGAAAGGTAGGGTTTCAAGAGTTAGCCATGAAGATGACCTTGAATTCGAGTTCTAACCATGGAATTAGGCAAGAAGAGGGGTTTAAACCTACCTTGCACCCCTTGGTCGTCCTCCTTAGCTCCAAGGCAGTCCTTGGTCGTATTTGGTGAAATGAAACAGTAAGGGAACGAAGGTTAAGTTCCCTTGCAACTAAGGGAAGGAGAGCTTATATACATGGGATAGGATTTTCAACATTAGTTCATAAGTTGTCCATAATTCCAACTAGGTCCCTCCTTCTTTACTTGATCGTCCCTTCCTCTTTATTCTAAGGACAAACCTTCTCTTAAGGTCTTAGGAAAAGAAGGTAAAGGAGAGCAAGCTAATAATGAGGTACATACATAAAGAAATATTGCACATATACCCTGATTATTCAATCACAAGGCATATCTCATAACTTGATAATTCAATTGAGGTGACTCCCTCATCATTTCTTCTCTAAATGATGGCAAGAGTCTAAAAAGATACTTTAGATGACATATTTTACAATTTGCATCCCTTAATTTGGGTAAATTGCATTTTATCCCAAATTAGGGTTTTCAAGCACCGGGATTGCTTCCACAGCTGCACCTTGGTGCCCTAGCTTGGGAAATCCCTCAAACTTTACCAAAAAGATTCTCATGATGTCTCAACATCAGAGGAACATCTCAACATATGCAAATTGCAAGCTAACCCTTTTAACTGGGTAAATTGCATATAGGTCCCTGTATATCAAAACAATGCTACAACTTTAAATAAAAAGGAGCAAATACTGAAATATATGTTTCTGAGAAACTTAATTACATGCTCAGAGTTAATCACAAAGATTTATTCACATATTTAGGCAAAACACCTAGGGTTAACTCATAACCCAGGTCAGGGATGTTACAGTCAGGATGACAAGCACACTGCATACTCAACAATATGCATCTCTGAGTTTCCCTTAGGAATACTAATTTCACCATCCAACAAGTTCTGACACTGAAGATGGTCTATGGCACATGGCAGTAAATGATTAGAGTTTCACTTGATTAGTTATATCAATTGGGTGAATGAAGGTTGTATCAAGCAAATGGACATACAAACCCTAATTCACATCTAGCAAGCATATAAGTATCACAACTTCAAAAGTTATAAAATGTGTGAAACACAATTTCTCATCTCATCATCACATGGTACTATTCACTTTCCATTCATGAGACTACACTAGTCATCATACTATCACAAGATATAAATCCTTTTCACAATATCATAGGGTATCAACCCTTATCAAGACAAGAGGATTACACCTCATTCAGGGCTCAACCATGCCCAAAGGTCATTAAGACCATCATACTATTCCCTACAAGATCATCATTATCTTTCCATACCTTATAATAAGGCTAAACAACATCACTTACATGTAACACACTGGAACAACACATTATTGCATTAATGATCTAAGAGATATTCATAAACAATCATAGCGGGGTTATATTAACATTAAGAACATTCTTTTATTACATCAACATGCAAGGAATCTAGATATGATTAACCCTCATCATATTCATAATGCACAGGTTTAACATAAGAAAGTATCAACCATGTGGCTATGATAACCACCAATTAACACATTAAGTTTCATATTAAGGAGGTTGTTTCACCATCATGGCATCATATAAGATGGCTAACATGAATACTCATCTTTATCTATTTGCATTAGAGTTAGGTTCAACAAGATAAATTATATTACTGTTACTAATCAACACTCATACCCAAACCCTAACTCACGACATCCCCATTAGATCATGGATGCATAAGGTGAAGCATCACCATCACATTCCATAGTATTCTCAAGTATGAACCCACACATAAATCAAGGTTTAACCATCGGGTTATAGCATACTAGGGTTTCAACAATAATAAGAGAGTACTCCATTATTCTATTAATCATTCAAGGAAGGTTGATTCTGATTAATCACCATCACCAAATTGCGTTAGGTTTAAGGTGTATAAAGCTATGTCCCATTAGGTTTGAAGGTCAACACAACATGATTATTATCAATTTTATTCATATGAGTGAAAATGTAAGACTACATAAATAAGGGAAAACCTCTATCAGTTTCAACATCACTCAAACCATACCAAAATGCCTCAAGCATTAACCCAAAACCATTGGATGTGGAATAGGTAAAACCATTGGTAGTTTGAATAAATAAACACCTTGAATGAATAATATATGATGTTATTGAGTTGTGATCCATAAAAGTCACCATTTAACCCCAAAAAATCCTTTTATTAAAAACAATAAGGGTTCTATTGAGAGTAGGGTAAAACCCACAATTGACTGTTCATTTAAAACAAGCCATCCATTGTCAACAAGTAAGCTCCTTAAGTTGATCATATAAAGGAAACCCTCTAAATCACATTATTAGGACCAACATATTACATTAGCCATCATTCCACTTTATTGGAGGAATAAACATTAGATCTTGACCACTGGGTCAAGTTCATATGTTAAACCATCAATTACAGTATAGGCCTGACCATTGCATCAAGTGACCCAAGAAGCCATCTGTCTAAGGCTTAATTGATGCTACACCTATATGATTAACTCACCATAGGTTGTGGAGACCTGATCCACCATCATTAGTGAGTCACCATAGGTTGTTAGATCAGCACTATATTCATTAATCAACACCAAATATCAAACTAATATCACCATTGATTGATAGCATAATTAGGGTACTTAGTTGTTAATCACTAGGATTCTAATTAGACCAACACATGACCTAAGGGGTGAACGTCAGTTGACACCCTTGGTCACCACCATTGGTTGTTATGAAGACAACACCATAGCATTGTTACAATGGTACCAGCATTGGGTCATGGGTCTATAGAAGAAATCTACTTTAAACCCTAAAATTGACCATTGATTGATAGGTTCTTAGCACCATAGGTTGTCAAACCAACCTGATCCAAGTCATATTATACCTTAGGAATAACATACACATGATCACATGTTCATCTAGAACTAAAATCAGAATAGGGAACATTATAAAAATCGAAATCCAAGTCAAGCATAGCTTTTTAGTGCATGGATCATCATTTAAAAGCAAGAACATGAGCCAGCAAGCTTATGGTAAGAAATAAACGTGGAGCAAGTTATAAAGCTTGAATATAATTAGAAGATAAAATCCCAAACAGAAGAAAACACAATCAGATAGGGTAGAAAATCCAAGCATAATCTGTGAACTCGTCCATCTAGCACCTTTCTTCATCAAATGAGCAAACCCTAAGCATCAGGAGCAAGAAAGGTAGGGTTTTAGAGCTTTAGAGAAATTTCTACCATGGAACATCAAGGTTCCAACCTGGAGAAAGGTAGGAGGAAGGATAAAAAAGAAGTAAATGGAGGAAAGAAAGGGATTCTTACTCTTTTAGGTCAAGATCACTAGAAGGAAGCTTTAGGAACCCCTAAAGGAAGTCAACTGCAACCCTAGATTCTTTTTCCAAGAAGATCCCCACTTTCTTCTTCCTTAGATAGGAACTTTGCAGAAGCACAGAGGGAGAAAGAGGTTCATAGAAGGAGGGAAGTTATGGATAGAAAATGATTCATTTGGGTGCTTAGGGATAGGTATATAAAACTTTAAGATAAAGAAAAAGAAAAAGTTGAAGTTCTAGTATCTTTCCAAGTGTCCATGGCCTTAAACTATTAAGAATATACAAGCACACACAAGAATCCCCCCACCATCCATATAGACCTGCTTATCTCTCCTTTGTCGAATTTCCAAGCCAATCAAATAATTCATTAGTTGATAGCTACTAAAGGTAGCTCATCCATGAAGGGGTAAAGCCTAATATACCCTTGAGGAAAACACCTTCAAACCATGGCTCAACTAGGAGCCCCATGGCTAAAAAAGCTCAAGAATGACGATAAAACATATAAGGAACATACTTTATGTGACAAATTGCAATAAAAACCTCCCAATTGGGTAACTTGCAGAAAGGTCCAAAATGTATATAAAATTGCATAACTTGCTCAAACAGTGTCTAAATTGGACCAAATATGAAACTTAAGTTTGTCACATGATACCTAAGCATATAACAATGTTAGAGTAGGGTTCTAAGCACTCAATTATGGTAATTAAGCTTATTCAAATCTGTAAGCAAGTTTAGGGGCCTCTCACTAAGGTAGAGTGCTCTTCAAGCTCAAGGTCAGTCACCAAGGAGAGAAAGCAAGGATCACTAAAAGGGTTCTCTTGCATGGGAAGAAAGGGGTATATATACATGGTCAATGAGAGAAAGAGAAAGGGGAAGGTGTCACCACCTTGGAACCATAGAAGACACATATCCAAGAAGAAAGGCCACATGTAACACCATGCATCAAGGTGATAGGATCTATGTCTCGCTCACTTGGTCACTAAGGAAGGTCAAGGTCAATACACTCATCCATCCCCTTCACAAACTGATAGGGATGAAACCCTAGGTCACAAACTGATATGGCACATCTCTAGAGTCTCCACAAAATGATATGGTGATCCTCAAGGTACCACCAAACTGATAGGATGTCTCTCAAGACACCATCAACTGATAAGCCTCCTTAAGGTAACCACAAACCAATACTAGGTCTCCTCAAGGATCTCAAGCCCGATACACCACTCTTATGAGCAAAGCACACCTCAAACATTTGTCGAAAAAATCACCAAGGATTTCACCACTCAACCAAGGCCAAAACAAGGCTCCCAACACTTCCTCACTCCTCTAGATGATGCCAAGAGAGAGAAGAAACACTTTAGAGGTGGAAAACTTGCACATCAAACCCTATTCTGGGTGAATTGTGTTTTGCACCAAAACCTCTCCACAAAACACTAGAATCAAGCAACAAGCTCAAACAAGGAACACAAACCTAGAACATTCCCTAATTGCATCTTAGATGATTAGATCATGGATCTAACCAACACACTTAAGAAAAACAAATAGGGTTAGCCCAAAACATGGATCAGGGTCCTTGCACTCAGGGTGTCATTCAACTTATCAATCTTATCTTATCTGATGAACTATCTTCTCGAGAATGGCTTTGATCGGACGATTGGAAACATACACTTGACCACTCGTCTGAGTAGGGTAGGGAGTGGCCACACATTGAGAGACACCATACTTGCAATGGGGAACTTTAAAGTTGTGCTCACGAAAGTGGGATCCTCCATCAGAAACAACTATGTTGGGACTCTGTAGCCTGGGAAGATGATCTCTTTGAATATTTTGATGAATGTCTTGGAGTCACTAGAAATTGTGTGGATGTCTCCCCAAACATTGAGGATCTCAACTTTCTAGAAAATATCGAATGACATCTCATCCCTCTTGAAAATATTGTCAAACTGGTGACATTAGTCACATGACTTGACATAGCAGTGAGAATCCTTGAAGACAGAGGGCAATAAAAACTCACATTAAGGGACGTTGATGGCAATCTTTTTGGAGATCATGTGGCCCTTAGTAGGGCCATAATGAATTATAATGAGTGGAGTGTGGCAACACATCCCACTATCACACAGACATTGAGGTGTTACGTGAAAACATGCGGAAAACACCATAACCAAAAATTACCAAAAACACAGATTAATTAAAACCGATTGCGGAAAACTGATCAACTGAGAAACTATTACATTCCATTCCACATCCCGCAAGAAACGAGTTATATAAACATATACAAGCCTTAAAACTTGTCCACAGCTTAGAGCGACAACTGTCTTGTCATCACATGAGTTCATCACCTATTTATACATGCATAAAGACCCACATCCGGCCAGCAGTAGGATATACAAAACATCAACGGTTATACATCGTGAAACAACTTCAAAATGCTCCCAAGGACCTGAGAGTACAGGGATGACTCTAAGACTCTACTGCAAAACATCCAAAACAATAACATATCCATCGCTTGCCTTCTACTGCTCTTCTTGCTGCTCGGTCGCAACCCCGCGACCACCACCACGTATAGCTCGACCACCTAAAAAGGGTGTAAACTAGCGGAGTGAGACAATTGAAGATTGTCCCAGCGAGAAACATAACTCCCCGCCGAAACTACAAAACCTCATATATATATATATATATATATATATATATATATATATATATATATATATATATATATATATATATATATATATAGCAGCTAACTGCTAAGAAGTGTAACAAGAGCAGTTATAAAATAAAGTTGTTCATACTTAGCAAGCTTACCTGTTGTACTCAAGGCATATAACCAATCCTTTTATGGAACATGATTAACAAGATAAAATATATAAGGTATTACCACATATGAGAAACATATGAGCAACTGCAAGAATTAACAACATTAACTACTCAAGCAAGGCCTCAACCAATGTTTTGTGTTTGTTTTAAGCAGTAAATACTATTCGAATGGATTACGTATTATTATGCCCTGAGGAAGTGAGTCGTACCGCTCAGATCCAACCTTCGGTTGTGAAACCCAAGCCGGTGCCATACAAGGTCAATGGGAGAGCCGGACTCCATGACCTCTCCGCCTCATGGTCAGTGCATGAGTATAACACAAGCATGACCGTAGTCTCATGCTGAAGTGGTCTTAGCCACAGGGTCAGGCTACCCTTTGCCTAGCCCACCTCGATACAGGTCTCGGCGCTATTGAAACTGAGCCACGGGCCTCTTCACCGTGCTCTGAGCCATGAACGCATTCATGCTCCTCATATCACATATCCTGAGCCATGGGCCTGTTCACCATGCTATTCATCACAATTGGGATACGGGCCTGAATCCGCACCCTAGAGTCTATAACCAAAGTTGCACTCTTACCTCCTCACTTTAGGCTAGGAGAAACCTCGCATATTCAACAATATGAGCTCTGGGTTAACCCGCAGGAGAACCCGTTTCACCATCACCAATTCCTGACGATGATGGATCTATGGCCAGGGCAACTACATGATATATTTTACTGTGATTAATTAGTATCTTTTATATGGATTGCAAGATTCAACCAAGTTGTATAACATGCAATTATAACAAAAGTAAACAATATACAGCTCAACAGTTTGCTTTTACTACAATTCACATCATACTGATCCATCATAAGGATCCCACATCACATGTTATCACTTGGCCTCTTGCCAATCATCCAGACCCATCTCAAGGGTCATCACATGCCATGGGATCTCAATCCCTCATCACATAGTGCCACTGCCTCTCAGGGCTTACATCATCATCATGGGATAGCAATCCCCAATACTTTAGTCACGTACATTATACAGATTATTTCAACATCCAGAGTAATAATCACAACAGAGTTACTCAACATATACATATACGTCATAGCCCTTTTTCTTGGCTATGCCTTACCTACATGGTTAGTACACAATAATCATAGAATGATCATGCTATCAGTATAAGGTGATATCAAGGATTAGGTATACTTTCTTAATCATGCATCAACTTATGATCATGGACATAGGGTACATCATTAAGCAAACCATTTATGTGCTTACTATTATCTCAACTTATAATCATATGTATCAGACACATTACTATACTTATCATTTTCCTTAGCATCATACAGATAAGCATGATGATCAAGTTCATGCATATAGTCATGTTAGATATAAAGGACAATCATTACCATTACCATTACCATTGAGTAAGTAAGGAATCACCATCGTGTTAAACAAGGACATGATCAACAAAACTATTTTTCGTAACAAGAAGAACCCTCACTAAAGGCTCTATCGGGCAACCTGCCCTCACCCAAAGCTCAACACACAACGGCCCGCATCCAAGCAATGCACAACGCTGTGTCATAAGAGGTAACACGCGCAAGAGGTGTGTCAGGCACTCAACGTATCGGGCAACACCCGTCACAACTTATGCTATCGGCCGATACAAAGGCACCTATCGGGCATGTGACGCCCGTCACAGGCTTGCCTAGCAACGCCCGTCACAAAGCAGCTATCGGCCAGGTCGTCCCATAAAAGATAACGTCTAAGTGGAGATAACTTATCCATCCTATCTTGCAACCCACAGAACATAGCCTAACGACCGTCACAGGGTAAGATGGAAGGTGTGACGCCCATCACCAGAGCAAGGGATATCGCCCGTCACAACAGGCCTATCGCCCAAGAAGCTAGACCAAAGGGCTGTCGGGAAGCCCCTCTCTACACTTAAAACGACCAAGGTGTTAACCCACAAGATCGTCTCAAGGCACCAAACCCTAGAGGGTCAAGGAGATGGCTCACCTCAATCAACTAAGAAAGAGGGGTCTTGCACACCACCTATCACCCATCGGGAAGCACAAGAACAAACCCTAGCAAGGTTCACAACAACCAAGCTCACCCTTCTAGTCCATGGTGAGAGGAGAGTGTTGCTCAAACAACTAGAACACAAGCTCACCTCAGTCGTCTAAGAGAAAGAGGGGTGTTGCTCATGATACTAGAATCTTAAACTCACTCCTCTAGACCAAGGAGAGAAAGGAGTATTGCTTACCAAGAAACCCTAGATCTTAGGTTCGGCCTACATGGAGAAACTAAATAAGAAACTAAGCCAATAACATGTATAACCAATACTAAGCAACAAGAACATAAAGGAAGGTAAAGCAGTTAGGGTTAGGAGTTATTTCATCCGCCTTAAGCAAGCTCCAAGCAAGGAAGAAGAAGACTCCAAGGATATCGGCCACCAAGCTTGCTCCTCCAAGGGGTATCGGCCACCAACTTGCAAAGGAGAAGGGTGTGTCGTGCACACCAAGGAGAGGGAGACTAAAGAGCTAAAGGGATCCTTTGCAAAGAAAGGGAAACACATATATAGAAGGGAAGGGAGGAGAAAACAAGGTAGAACCAAGCAAGGTGTCACCTACCTAGGGACACTTGTCCTAGTGCACGATCCACCACTCTAGCAAGCCCTAAACACATGTCCAAGGTCATTGCCACATGCAAGCATCACGCACCAAGTGTCCACTAGTGGTGACACAAACAAGGTCAAAGCTAGGTCAAAGGTCAAGGGCAACACACTTGGGCGACACAGCCCCAACATGGCCGACACACATGGGCGATACACCAACAGGGTGACACAAACCCTGGGCGTCACAAGCTCAGGCCGACACAGCTTGCTCTTGCCCGACACAGGGCACAAAGAAGCAAAGGCAACACTCAACAAGGCCCAAAAGAACTCAAACAGGGAGCCCAAACCTTCCTCTCTACTCTAGAGGAAGAAAGGAGAGAGAGGAACACCTCACAAGGTGACAAACTTTCCCACAAACCCTAGACTTGGGTTATTTGCAAGTAGCCCCTCCAACTCTCAACAAAGCACCAAGGTTAAGCAAAGCAAATAGGGTAAACCCTAAACGAAGGTCAGGGTCCTTACAAACTAACCCCCTTCAAAGGATTTCGTCCCCAAAATCTGAAGAGAAAAGTGAGGGATACTTCCTCCTCATCTCTTCCTCAAGCTCCCACGTGGCTTCCTCAACGCCACGATGATGTCAAAGAACCTTCACAAGAACCAGGTCCTTCCTCTTTAGCTTCTTAACTCTTCTTTCAAGGATCGCTACAGGACCTTCCTCATAGGTCACATCTTCATCAAGCTCAACCTCAACTGGCTGTATCACTGTTCCTGAATCTGGATGGCTTTTCTTTAGCATACTGACATGGAACACTGGATGTAACCTGTGCAACTCTGGAGGCAACTCTAACTCGTATGCTACCTTACCAACACGTGCTATGACTGGGTATGGCCCCATGTATCTAGGTGCAAGCTTACCCTTCCGGCCAAACCTCAACACACTTTTCCATGACGAGACTTTGAGATACACTTTGTCTCCTACCTGGAACTCCAAAGGTCGTCAGTGATTGTTTGCATAAGAATTCTGCCTGTCCTGTCCCGCTTTCAACTGTTGATGTATCACCTTGATCTTTTCTGTCATCTGATGTACTAACTCAGGACCCAAAAGTTGATATTCACCAAATTCATACCAACACAAAGAAGATCTGCACTTCCTTCCATACAAAGCCTCATAAGGTGCCATGTCAATGCTCCGCTGATAACTGTTGTTGTAGGCAAACTCTATCAAACTAAGATGTACATCCCAGTTGCCTAGAAACTGCAAAACACAAGCACAGAGAAGATCCTCCAAGATCTGAATAGTCCTTTCTGATTGTCCATCTGTCTGTGGGTGGAAGGCAGTACTGAACCTCAACTGTGTTCCCAACGCTCTGTGTAACTGTTCCCAGAAATGACTTGTGAACTGAGGACCTCTGTCAGAAACTATCGTCGTTGGCACACCGTGCAAACGTACTATCTCATCCACATACACTCGAGCAAGCTTTTCGGTGGTATACGTCATCTTCACAGGTATGAAATGGGCAGACTTCGTCAATCTGTCCACTATCACCCAAATGGAATCATGATTCTTAGTTGTCCTAGGTAGACCAACTATGAAATCCATGGTTATATGATCCCATTTCCACTGCGGTATCGGCAAAGGTTGCAACGTACCTACTAGTTTGTGATGTTCAACCTTGACTTGCTGACATACCGCACACCTAGCCACGAACTCTGCTACATCTTTCTTTAAACCGGGCCACCAATACAAGTCTTTCAGACTATGATACATCTTGGTGACACCTGGATGCATAGCATACATCGACGTGTGTGCTTCCTCAAGCACTAACTTCCTCATATCATCAGTATCTAGAACCATCATCCTATTACGATAACAAACTAGCCCATCCTCAGACTCATGGAAACCATCACGCTTTTCACTGCCAAACTCTGATCTGATCAACTGTACCACATCATCTGTCTGCTGTGCATCTTTGATCTGCTATCTTAACGTAGGCTTGATTTGCATCTGTGCTAAAAGTCCAGCTAATGAGGAAACTTCCATCTGCACATTCATCTATCGCAAGGAAATAAACATATCCCGTCTATGGCATACCAGAGAACTCAACTGTTCTTTCTTTGAAGAAAGAGAAGAAGACTTTCTGCTAAGCACATCAACTACCACATTTGCCTTACCAGGATGATACTCGATAGTGCAGTCGTAATCATTGATCAACTCCATCCATCGGCGGTGTCTCATGTTCAACTCATGCTGCAAAAAGATGTACTTCAGATTCTTATGATCTGTAAAGATCTGACACACTTCCCCATAAAGATAGTGTCTTCAAATCTTTAGCGCATGAACCACTACTGCCAACTCCAAGTCATGAGTCGGATAGTTCTCCTCGTGTTTCTTAAGCTGTCGTGAAGCAAAAGAAACCACATGATCTTCCTGCATCAGCACACATCCTAAACCTTTCTTAGAAGCATCACAGAAAACCACATAGCCCTTCCCAGGCTCTAGCAGGATTAACACTGGAGCACTGGTCAACTTCTCCTTCAGACTCTGGAAAGCTTGCTGACATCGATCATCCCAAACAAAAGGCACATCCTTCCTAGTCAACTTCGTCATCGGCAATGCAATCGCACTGAAGTCCTTGATAAACCTCCGATAGTATCATGCTAAACCCAGGAAACTACGAACTTCTATCGGCGTTTTTAGTTGTTCCCAATATGCAATGGATTCTACCTTCTTCGGATCTACTTTAACTCCTTCTGTGGATATCACATGACCCAAGAAAGTCACTTCTTCCAACCAGAACTCACACTTACTGAACTTGGCATACAGCTGATGTTGGCGAAGAAGAGTCAACACTTATCGAAGATGTTGCTCATGCTCTTGCCTGTCTCGACTGTAGATCAAGATGTCATCTATAAAGACTACAACAAACTGATCTAGGAACGGACGGAACACTCTGTTCATAAGGTCCATGAAAGAAGCAGGTGTATTGGTTAGCCCGAACGGCATAACCACGAACTCGAAGTGACCATACCTCATCCTGAAAGCTAACTTTGGTATGTCATCCGCTTTTATCCTCAACTGATGATATCCAGACCGTAGATCAATCTTTGAAAACACTATAGCACCACGCAACTGATCAAACATATCATCTATCCTCGGTAACGGGTACTTGTTCTTGATCGTGACCTTGTTCAACTGCCAGTAGTCTATACACAACCGCATCGAACCATCCTTCTTTTTGACGAACAACACTGGAGCACCCCAAGGCGACGTAGTCGGTCAGATGAAACCTTTGTCCATCAACTCTTACAACTGCTTCTTAAGTTCTGCCATTTCTACTGGAGCCATCCTATACGGTGTCTGTGCAACTAGCTGCGTTCTTGGTACCAAATTGATCTCGAAATCAATCTCTCGGGGTGGAGGAACACCAGGAAACTCTTTCGGAAACACATCAGCAAACTCTCGGACAACTGGCATCTCCTCGAGACTAAGACCTTTCGCCTTGGTATCCACAAGGGTATCTACCACGTGAGCTAAGAACACCTCACATCCTTGTCGTAACAACTTCTCTGCCACCATAGAGGATACCAGACATGTCAGAATAATCTTCCTATCTCCCTGGAAGATCCATCTCTTTCCAACATCATCAAACACTGCCTGCTTCGAACCGTAGTCCAAAACAACCTTATACTTCTCTAAGGTATCCATCCCAAGGATAACATCAAAGCCGTGCATATCAAGTGGTATAAGATCCACTTGAATGAGGTGTCCCGAGAAAGACAAGACACAAGATGGACACTCTTCTTGAAGCAATGAGGAACTAGCAAGAGGGGTTTCTAACAACAAACTATCTTTCTTACAGCTAACAGGTAAACGACAATCCTCAAGCATACTATAGGCGATAAAAGAGTGTGTAGCACCCGTGTCAACCAGAATAGATATAAAGCAAGAAGAAGACATATCAGAAAGAAATAACTCCATTTGACCTGTCACTACTCGCGGGTTGACTATCGCCTCCGGCTGATTCATAGCATAGAATCAAGCCGTTGCTTGCTATCCACATCCTCTGCTTCCTTGAGCAGACGAACCTGCTTGAGATGCTTGACCGCATCCTTGTCCTCTGCTACCACTAGGCTGCTGTCTATCTGATCCTTGCTGATTCTACCTCGGCTGCTGCGTCACTTCAACATCTCTATTTGGGCAGTTGAACCTCCAATGCCCGATCTGACCACACAGATGGCATGCTCTATCGTCAACCCATGGCCTAGATGGCCCTGTCACTACCACAGAAGCTGTACTGTGTGCCTTAGACGGCAAAGAAACATAACCTCTTCCCTTACTCGGAGACCACTGAGATGGTCCACTGAAACCTCTCATCACTGACGGTGCTGTAAACCTTGGCTTCTTGAAGCCACCAAACCTCTGCCCCTGGAACTGAGCAGTTTTCTTCTTAGCCATAGACTCTCTTTTCTCCCTTACTGATCGTTCAATCCTTCAGACGGATTCCACAAACGTAGCAAACCGCTCACGGTTCTCCAACGCAGACACATGTGTTGTCAGCTCAGACCTAAGACCCATCTCAAAGCGTCTGATCCGGTCCTCATCTGTCGCCGCCATGTGAGGACAAAACCTCAACAAATCCATGAACTTGGCTTCATACTCGGTGATATTCATTGTTCCTTGCCGCAGGTTCTCGAACTGACTGATCTTCTCATCCAGATACGTCTTCGGGAAGTATCTGCTGACGAACTCGCGCCGAAAAACTTCCCAACCGATCACCTCACCAGGCCGCTTCTCTTCCTCGATGGTCCACCAGTGACCAACACTACCCTTTAGAAGGTAGACAACATGCTTTACTTTGTCTGCTTCGAGGATGTCGAGGATCCGGAAAGCCTTCTCAAGACTTGTCAGCCACAGATCTGCATTCGCTGGATCAGCCGTTCCAGCATACTCCGAAGCTCTGACTCGGCGAAGCCGCTCGAAGGTCTTCCCAATACCCAATGCTTCTCCCTGGGAAGCCTGTGCTCTCGGAGGAGGCACTGGCAATTGCTCAACCATGAGATTCATCGTAGCCATCATCTGCCCCATAAGCTATTGATAGGCAGGGTGTTCAAGAATGGCTGGGTCAGGTTGGGGGACCTCAGGCACCCGATCTTCATGTGCCTGCCCTACAGCTCCATCAACTGATGCAACATCGCTGTGCTCAGCAGCATGTTCTTCATGATTTTCAGACATCTTAGCTTTTCTTCCGCTGAGGGAAGAAGATGATTATAAGAAAATCTAGAAAACTCATAAGAACAGACACAACCTAGTCCTAAATCCCTATAGACTCAGCGAACCTAGAGCTCTGATACCAAACTTGTGGCAACACATCCCACTATCACACAGACAGTGAGGTGTTACGCGAAAACGTGCGGAAAACACCATAACCACAGATTACCAAAAACACTGGTTAATTAAAACCGATTGCGGAAAACTGATCAACTGAGAAACTATTACATTCCAGTCCACATCCTGCAAGAAACAGGTTATATAAACATATACAAGCCTTAAAACTTGTCCACAGCTTAGAGTGACAGCTGTCTTGTCATCACATGAATTCATCATCTGTTTATGCATACATAAAGGCCCACATCCGGCCAGCAGCAAGATATACAAAACATCAACAGTTATACATCGTGAAACAACGTCAAAACGCTCCCAAGGACCTGAGAGTACAGGGATGACTCTAAGACTCTACTGCAAAACATCCGAAACAACAACATATCCATCGCCTGCCTTCTACTACTCTTCTTACTGCTCAGCCGCAACCCCGCGACTACCACCACGTCTAGCTCGACCACCTAAAAAGGGTGTAAACCAGCGGAGTGAGACAATTGAACATTGTCCCAGTGAGAAACATAACTCCCCGCCGAAACTACAAAAACTCATATATATATATGTATATATATATATATATAGCAGCTAACTGCTAAGAAGTGTAATAAGAGCAGTTATAAAATAAAGCTGTTCATACTTAGCAAGCTTACCTGTTGTACTCAAGGAATATAACCAATCCTTTTATGGAACATGATTAACAAGATAAAATATATAAGGTATTACCACATATGAGAAACATATGAGCAACTGCAAGATATAACAACATTAACTACTCAAGCAAGGCCTCAACCAATGTTTTGTGTTTGTTTTAAGTAGTAAATACTATTCGGCTGGATTACATATTATTATTCCTTGAGGAAGTGAGCCGTACCGCTCAGATCCAACCTTCGGTTGTGAAACCCAAGCCGGTGCCATACAAGGTCAATGGGAGAGCTAGACTCCATGACCTCTCCGCCTCATGTTCAGTGCATGAGTACAACACAAGCAGGACCGCAGTCTCATGCTGAAGTGGTCTTAGCCACAGGGTCAGGCTACCCTCTACCTAGCCCGCCTCGGTACAGGTCTCGACGCTAGTGAAACTGAGCCACGAGCCTGTTCACCATGCTCTGAGCCATGAATGCATTCATGCTCCTCATATCACATATCCTGAGCCATGGGCCTGTTCACCATGCTCTTCATCACAATTGGGCTACGGGCCTAAATCCGCACCCTGGAGTCTACAACTGAAGTTGCACTCTTACCTCCTCACTTTAGGCTAGGAGAAACCTCACATATTCAACAATATGCGCTCCGGGTTAACCCGCAGGAGAACCCGTTTCACCATCACCAATTCCTGACGATGATGGATCTATGGCCAGGGCAACTACATGATATATTTCACTGTGATTAATTAGTATCTTTTATATGGATTGCAAGATTCAACCAAGTTGTATAACATGCAATTATAATAAAAGTAAACAATATACAGCTCAACAGTTTGCTTTTACTACAATGCACATCATACTGATCCATCATAAGGATCCCACATCACATGTTATCACTTGGCCTCTTACCAATCATCCAGATCCATCTCAAGGGTCATCACATGACATGGGATCTCAATCCCTCATCACATAGTGCCACTGCCTCTCAGGGCTTACATCATCATCATGGGATAACAATCCCCAATACTTTAGGCATGTACATTATACAGATTATTTCAACATCCAGAGTAACAATCACAACAGAGTTACTCAACATATACATATACCTCATAGCTCTTTTTCTTGGCTATGCCTTACCTGCATGGTTAGTACACAATAATCATAGAATGATCATGCTATCAGTATAAGGTGATATCAAGGATTAGGTATACTTTCTTAATCATGCATCAACTTATGATCATGGACGTAGGGTACATCATTAAGCAAACCATTTATGTGCTTACCATTATCTCAACTTATAATCATATGTATCAGGCACATTACTATACTTATCATTTTCCTTAGCATCATACAGATAATCATGATGATCAAGTTCATGCATATAGTCATGTTAGATATAAAGGACAATCATTACCATTACCATTACCATTGAGGAAGCAAGGAATCACCATCGTGTTAAACAAGGACATGATCAACAAAACTATTTTTCGTAACAAGAAGAACCCTCACTAAAGGCTCTATTGGGCAACCTGACCTCACCCAAAGCTCAACACACAATGGCCCGCATCCAAGCAACGCATAACGCTACGTCACAAGAGGTAACACGTGCAAGAGGTGTGTCGGGCACTCAACGTATCGGGAAACACCCATCACAACTTATGCTATCGGCCGATACAAAGGCACCTATCGGGCATGTGATGCCCATCACAGGCTTGCCCAACAACGCCTGTCACAAACCAACTATCGGCCAGGTCATCCCACAAAAGATAACGTCCAAGTGGAGATAACTTATCCATCATATCTTGCAACCCACAGAACATAGCCTAACGGCCGTCACAGGGTAAGATGGAAGGTGTGACGCCCATCACCAGAGCAAGGGATATCGCCTGTCACAACAGGCCTATCGCCCAAGAAGCTAGATCAAAGGGCTGTCGGGCAGCCCCTCTCTACACTCAAAACGACCAAGGTGTTAACCCACAAGATCGTCTCAAGGCACCAAACCCTAGAGGGTCAAGGAGATGGCTCACCTCAATCAACTAAGAAAGAGGGGTCTTGCACACCACCTATCACCCATCGGGCAGCACAAGAATAAACCCTAGCAAGGTTCACAACAACCAAACTCACCCTTCTAGTCCATGGTGAGAGGAGAGTGTTGCTCAAACAACTAGAACACAAGCTCACCTCAATCGTCTAAGAGAAAGTGGGGTGTTGCTCATGATACTAGAAGCTTAAACTCACTCCTCTAGACCAAGGAGAGAAAGGAGTATTGCTTACCAAGAAACCCTAGATCTTAGGTTCAGCCAACATGGAGAAACTAAACAAGAAACTAAGCCACTAACATGTATAACCGATTCTAAGCAACAAGAACATAAAGGAAGGTAAAGCAGTTAGGGTTAGGAGTTATGTCACCCACCTTAAGCAAGCTCCAAGCAAGGAAGAAGAAGACTCCAAGGATATCGGCCACCAAGCTTGCTCCTCCAAGGGGTATCAGCCACCAACTTGCAAAGGAGAAGGGTGTGTCGTGCACACCAAGGAGAGGGAGACTAAAGAGCTAAAGGGATCCTTTGCAAAGAAAGGGAAACACATATATAGAAGGGAAGGGAGGAGAAAACAAGGTAGAACCAAGCAAGGTGTCGCCTACCTAGGGACACTTGTCCTAGTGCACGATCCACCACTCTAGAAAGCCCTAAACACATGTCCAAGGTCATTACCACATGCAAGCATCATGCACCAAGTGTCCACTAGTGGTGACACAAACGAGGTCAAAGCTAGGTCAAAGGTCAAGGGCGACACACTTGGGCGACACAGCCCCAACATGGCCGACACACATGGGTGATACACCAACAGGGTGACACAAACCCTGGGCGTCACAAGCTCAGGCCGACACAGCTTGCTCTTGCCCGACACAGGGCACAAAGAAGCAAAGGCAACACTCAACAAGGCCCAAAAGAACTCAAACAGGGAGCCCAAACCTTCCTCTCTACTCTAGAGGAAGAAAGGAGAGAGAGGAACACCTCACAAGGTGACAAACTTGCCCACAAACCCTAGACTTGGGTTATTTGCAAGTAGCCCCTCCAACTCTCAACAAAGCACCAAGGTTAAGCAAAGCAAATAGGGTAAACCCTAAACGAAGGTCAGGGTCCTTACAAACTAACCCCCTTCAAAGGATTTCGTCCCCAAAATCTGAAGAGAAAAGTGAGGGATACTTCCTCCTCATCTCTTCCTCAAGCTCCCACGTGGCTTCCTCAACACCACGATGATGTCAAAGAACCTTCACAAGAACCAGGTCCTTCCTCTTTAGCTTCTTAACTCTTCTTTCAAGGATCGCTACAGGACCTTCCTCATAGGTCACATCTTCATCAAGCTCAACCTCAACTGGCTGTATCACTGTTCCTGAATCTGGATGGCTTTTCTTTAGCATACTGACATGGAACACTGGATGTAACCTGTGCAACTCTGGAGGCAACTCTAACTCGTATGCTACCTTACCAACACGTGCTATGACTGGGTATGGCCCCATGTATCTAGGTGCAAGCTTACCCTTCCGGCCAAACCTCAACACACTTTTCCACGACGAGACTTTGAGATACACTTTGTCTCCTACCTGGAACTCCAAAGGTCGTCAGTGATTGTTTGCATAAGAATTCTGCCTGTCCTGTCCCGCTTTCAACTGTTGATGTATCACCTTGATCTTTTCTGTCATCTGATGTACTAACTCAGGACCCAAAAGTTGATATTCACCAGATTGATACCAACACAAAGGAGATCTGCACTTCCTTCCATACAAAGCCTCATAAGGTGCCATGTCAATGCTCCGCTGATAACTGTTGTTGTAGGCAAACTCTATCAAACTAAGATGTACATCCCAGTTGCCTAGAAACTGCAAAACACAAGCACAGAGAAGATCCTCCAAGATCTGAATAGTCCTTTCTGATTGTCCATCTGTCTGTGGGTGGAAGGCAGTACTGAACCTCAACTGTGTTCCCAACGCTCTGTGTAACTGTTCCCAGAAATGACTTGTGAACTGAGGACCTCTGTCAGAAACTATCGTCGTTGGCACACCGTGCAAACGTACTATCTCATCCACATACACTCGAGCAAGCTTTTCGGTGGTATACGTCATCTTCACAGGTATGAAATGGGCAGACTTCGTCAATCTGTCCACTATCACCCAAATGGAATCATGATTCTTAGTTGTCCTAGGTAGACCAACTATGAAATCCATGGTTATATGATCCCATTTCCACTGCGGTATCGGCAAAGGTTGCAATGTACCTACTAGTTTGTGATGTTCAACCTTGACTTGCTGACATACCGCACACCTAGCCACGAACTCTGCTACATCTTTCTTTAAACCGGGCCACCAATACAAGTCTTTCAGACTATGATACATCTTGGTGACACCTGGATGCATAGCATACATCGACGTGTGTGCTTCCTCAAGCACTAACTTCCTCAGATCATCAGTATCTAGAACCATCATCCTATTACGATAACAAACTAGCCCATCCTCAGACTCATGGAAACCATCACGCTTTTCACTGCCAAACTCTGATCTGATCAACTGTACCACATCATCTGTCTGCTGTGCATCTTTGATCTGCTATCTTAACGTAGGCTTGATTTGCATCTGTGCTAAAAGTCCAGCTAATGAGGAAACTTCCATCTGCACATTCATCTATCGCAAGGAAATAAACATATCCCGTCTATGGCATACCAGAGAACTCAACTGTTCTTTCTTTGAAGAAAGAGAAGAAGACTTTCTGCTAAGCACATCAACTACCACATTTGCCTTACCAGGATGATACTCGATAGTGCAGTCGTAATCATTGATCAACTCCATCCATCGGCGGTGTCTCATGTTCAACTCATGCTGCAAAAAGATGTACTTCAGATTCTTATGATCTGTAAAGATCTGACACACTTCCCCATAAAGATAGTGTCTTCAAATCTTTAGCGCATGAACCACTACTGCCAACTCCAAGTCATGAGTCGGATAGTTCTCCTCGTGTTTCTTAAGCTGTCGTGAAGCAAAAGAAACCACATGATCTTCCTGCATCAGCACACATCCTAAACCTTTCTTAGAAGCATCACAGAAAACCACATAGCCCTTCCCAGGCTCTAGCAGGATTAACACTGGAGCACTGGTCAACTTCTCCTTCAGACTCTGGAAAGCTTGCTGACATCGATCATCCCAAACAAAAGGCACATCCTTCCTAGTCAACTTCGTCATCGACAATGCAATCGCACTGAAGTCCTTGATAAACCTCCGATAGTATCATGCTAAACCCAGGAAACTACGAACTTCTATCGGCGTTTTTAGTTGTTCCCAATATGCAATGGATTCTACCTTCTTCGGATCTACTTTAACTCCTTCTGTGGATATCACATGACCCAAGAAAGTCACTTCTTCCAACCAGAACTCACACTTACTGAACTTGGCATACAGCTGATGTTGGCGAAGAAGAGTCAACACTTATCGAAGATGTTGCTCATGCTCTTGCCTGTCTCGACTGTAGATCAAGATGTCATCTATAAAGACTACAACAAACTGATCTAGGAACGGACGGAACACTCTGTTCATAAGGTCCATGATAGAAGCAGGTGTATTGGTTAGCCCGAACGGCATAACCACGAACTCGAAGTGACCATACCTCATCCTGAAAGCTAACTTTGGTATGTCATCCGCTTTTATCCTCAACTGATGATATCCAGACCGTAGATCAATCTTTGAAAACACTATAGCACCACGCAACTGATCAAACAGATCATCTATCCTCGGTAACGGGTACTTGTTCTTGATCGTGACCTTGTTCAACTGCCAGTAGTCTATACACAACCGCATCGAACCATCCTTCTTTTTGACGAACAACACTGGAGCACCCCAAGGCGACGTAGTCGGTCAGATGAAACCTTTGTCCATCAACTCTTACAACTGCTTCTTAAGTTCTGCCATTTCTACTGGAGCCATCCTATACGGTGTCTGTGCAACTAGCTGCGTTCTTGGTACCAAATTGATCTCGAAATCAATCTCTCGGGGTGGAGGAACACCAGGAAACTCTTTCGGAAACACATCAGCAAACTCTCGGACAACTGGCATCTCCTCGAGACTAAGACCTTTCGCCTTGGTATCCACAAGGGTATCTACCACGTGAGCTAAGAACACCTCACATCCTTGTCATAACAACTTCTCTGCCACCATAGAGGATACCAGACATGTCAGAAGAATCTTCCTATCTCCCTGGAAGATCCATCTCTTTCCAACATCATCAAACACTGCCTGCTTCGAACCGTAGTCCAAAACAACCTTATACTTCTCTAAGGTATCCATCCCAAGGATAACATCAAAGCCGTGCATATCAAGTGGTATAAGATCCACTTGAATGAGGTGTCCCGAGAAAGACAAGACACAAGATGGACACTCTTCTTGAAGCAATGAGGAACTAGCAAGAGGGGTTTCTAACAACAAACTATCTTTCTTACAGCTAACAGGTAAACGACAATCCTCAAGCATACTATAGGCGATAAAAGAGTGTGTAGCACCCGTGTCAACCAGAATAGATATAAAGCAAGAAGAAGACATATCAGAAAGAAATAACTCCATTTGACCTGTCACTACTCGCGGGTTGACTATCGCCTCCGGCTGATTCATAGCATAGAATCAAGCCGTTGCTTGCTATCCACATCCTCTGCTTCCTTGAGCAGACGAACCTGCTTGAGATGCTTGACCGCATCCTTGTCCTCTGCTACCACTAGGCTGCTGTCTATCTGATCCTTGCTGATTCTACCTCGGCTGCTGCGTCACTTCAACATCTCTATTTGGGCAGTTGAACCTCCAATGCCCGATCTGACCACACAGATGGCATGCTCTATCGTCAACCCATGGCCTAGATGGCCCTGTCACTACCACAGAAGCTGTACTGTGTGCCTTAGACGGCAAAGAAACATAACCTCTTCCCTTACTCGGAGACCACTGAGATGGTCCACTGAAACCTCTCATCACTGACGGTGCTGTAAACCTTGGCTTCTTGAAGCCACCAAACCTCTGCCCCTGGAACTGAGCAGTTTTCTTCTTAGCCATAGACTCTCTTTTCTCCCTTACTGATCGTTCAATCCTTCAGACGGATTCCACAAACGTAGCAAACCGCTCACGGTTCTCCAACGCAGACACATGTGTTGTCAGCTCAGACCTAAGACCCATCTCAAAGCGTCTGATCCGGTCCTCATCTGTCGCCGCCATGTGAGGACAAAACCTCAACAAATCCATGAACTTGGCTTCATACTCGGTGATATTCATTGTTCCTTGCCGCAGGTTCTCGAACTGACTGATCTTCTCATCCAGATACGTCTTCGGGAAGTATCTGCTGACGAACTCGCGCCGAAAAACTTCCCAACCGATCACCTCACCAGGCCGCTTCTCTTCCTCGATGGTCCACCAGTGACCAACACTACCCTTTAGAAGGTAGACAACATGCTTTACTTTGTCTGCTTCGAGGATGTCGAGGATCTGGAAAGCCTTCTCAAGACTTGTCAGCCACAGATCTGCATTCGCTGGATCAGCCGTTCCAGCATACTCCGAAGCTCTGACTCGGCGAAGCCGCTCGAAGGTCTTCCCAATACCCAATGCTTCTCCCTGGGAAGCCTGTGCTCTCGGAGGAGGCACTGGCAATTGCTCAACCATGAGATTCATCGTAGCCATCATCTGCCCCATAAGCTATTGATAGGCAGGGTGTTCAAGAATGGCTGGGTCAGGTTGGGGGACCTCAGGCACCCGATCTTCATGTGCCTGCCCTACAGCTCCATCAACTGATGCAACATCGCTGTGCTCAGCAGCATGTTCTTCATGATTTTCAGACATCTTAGCTTTTCTTCCGCTGAGGGAAGAAGATGATTATAAGAAAATCTAGAAAACTCATAAGAACAGACACAACCTAGTCCTAAATCCCTATAGACTCAGCGAACCTAGAGCTCTGATACCAAACTTGTGGCAACACATCCCACTATCACACAGACAGTGAGGTGTTACGCGAAAACGTGCGGAAAACACCATAACCACAGATTACCAAAAACACTGGTTAATTAAAACCGATTGCGGAAAACTGATCAACTGAGAAACTATTACATTCCAGTCCACATCCTGCAAGAAACAGGTTATATAAACATATACAAGCCTTAAAACTTGTCCACAGCTTAGAGTGACAGCTGTCTTGTCATCACATGAATTCATCATCTGTTTATGCATACATAAAGGCCCACATCCGGCCAGCAGCAAGATATACAAAACATCAACAGTTATACATCGTGAAACAACGTCAAAACGCTCCCAAGGACCTGAGAGTACAGGGATGACTCTAAGACTCTACTGCAAAACATCCGAAACAACAACATATCCATCGCCTGCCTTCTACTACTCTTCTTACTGCTCAGCCGCAACCCCGCGACTACCACCACGTCTAGCTCGACCACCTAAAAAGGGTGTAAACCAGCGGAGTGAGACAATTGAACATTGTCCCAGTGAGAAACATAACTCCCCGCCGAAACTACAAAAACTCATATATATATATGTATATATATATATATATAGCAGCTAACTGCTAAGAAGTGTAATAAGAGCAGTTATAAAATAAAGCTGTTCATACTTAGCAAGCTTACCTGTTGTACTCAAGGAATATAACCAATCCTTTTATGGAACATGATTAACAAGATAAAATATATAAGGTATTACCACATATGAGAAACATATGAGCAACTGCAAGATATAACAACATTAACTACTCAAGCAAGGCCTCAACCAATGTTTTGTGTTTGTTTTAAGTAGTAAATACTATTCGGCTGGATTACATATTATTATTCCTTGAGGAAGTGAGCCGTACCGCTCAGATCCAACCTTCGGTTGTGAAACCCAAGCCGGTGCCATACAAGGTCAATGGGAGAGCTAGACTCCATGACCTCTCCGCCTCATGTTCAGTGCATGAGTACAACACAAGCAGGACCGCAGTCTCATGCTGAAGTGGTCTTAGCCACAGGGTCAGGCTACCCTCTACCTAGCCCGCCTCGGTACAGGTCTCGACGCTAGTGAAACTGAGCCACGAGCCTGTTCACCATGCTCTGAGCCATGAATGCATTCATGCTCCTCATATCACATATCCTGAGCCATGGGCCTGTTCACCATGCTCTTCATCACAATTGGGCTACGGGCCTAAATCCGCACCCTGGAGTCTACAACTGAAGTTGCACTCTTACCTCCTCACTTTAGGCTAGGAGAAACCTCACATATTCAACAATATGCGCTCCGGGTTAACCCGCAGGAGAACCCGTTTCACCATCACCAATTCCTGACGATGATGGATCTATGGCCAGGGCAACTACATGATATATTTCACTGTGATTAATTAGTATCTTTTATATGGATTGCAAGATTCAACCAAGTTGTATAACATGCAATTATAATAAAAGTAAACAATATACAGCTCAACAGTTTGCTTTTACTACAATGCACATCATACTGATCCATCATAAGGATCCCACATCACATGTTATCACTTGGCCTCTTACCAATCATCCAGATCCATCTCAAGGGTCATCACATGACATGGGATCTCAATCCCTCATCACATAGTGCCACTGCCTCTCAGGGCTTACATCATCATCATGGGATAACAATCCCCAATACTTTAGGCATGTACATTATACAGATTATTTCAACATCCAGAGTAACAATCACAACAGAGTTACTCAACATATACATATACCTCATAGCTCTTTTTCTTGGCTATGCCTTACCTGCATGGTTAGTACACAATAATCATAGAATGATCATGCTATCAGTATAAGGTGATATCAAGGATTAGGTATACTTTCTTAATCATGCATCAACTTATGATCATGGACGTAGGGTACATCATTAAGCAAACCATTTATGTGCTTACCATTATCTCAACTTATAATCATATGTATCAGGCACATTACTATACTTATCATTTTCCTTAGCATCATACAGATAATCATGATGATCAAGTTCATGCATATAGTCATGTTAGATATAAAGGACAATCATTACCATTACCATTACCATTGAGGAAGCAAGGAATCACCATCGTGTTAAACAAGGACATGATCAACAAAACTATTTTTCGTAACAAGAAGAACCCTCACTAAAGGCTCTATTGGGCAACCTGACCTCACCCAAAGCTCAACACACAATGGCCCGCATCCAAGCAACGCATAACGCTACGTCACAAGAGGTAACACGTGCAAGAGGTGTGTCGGGCACTCAACGTATCGGGAAACACCCATCACAACTTATGCTATCGGCCGATACAAAGGCACCTATCGGGCATGTGATGCCCATCACAGGCTTGCCCAACAACGCCTGTCACAAACCAACTATCGGCCAGGTCATCCCACAAAAGATAACGTCCAAGTGGAGATAACTTATCCATCATATCTTGCAACCCACAGAACATAGCCTAACGGCCGTCACAGGGTAAGATGGAAGGTGTGACGCCCATCACCAGAGCAAGGGATATCGCCTGTCACAACAGGCCTATCGCCCAAGAAGCTAGATCAAAGGGCTGTCGGGCAGCCCCTCTCTACACTCAAAACGACCAAGGTGTTAACCCACAAGATCGTCTCAAGGCACCAAACCCTAGAGGGTCAAGGAGATGGCTCACCTCAATCAACTAAGAAAGAGGGGTCTTGCACACCACCTATCACCCATCGGGCAGCACAAGAATAAACCCTAGCAAGGTTCACAACAACCAAACTCACCCTTCTAGTCCATGGTGAGAGGAGAGTGTTGCTCAAACAACTAGAACACAAGCTCACCTCAATCGTCTAAGAGAAAGTGGGGTGTTGCTCATGATACTAGAAGCTTAAACTCACTCCTCTAGACCAAGGAGAGAAAGGAGTATTGCTTACCAAGAAACCCTAGATCTTAGGTTCAGCCAACATGGAGAAACTAAACAAGAAACTAAGCCACTAACATGTATAACCGATTCTAAGCAACAAGAACATAAAGGAAGGTAAAGCAGTTAGGGTTAGGAGTTATGTCACCCACCTTAAGCAAGCTCCAAGCAAGGAAGAAGAAGACTCCAAGGATATCGGCCACCAAGCTTGCTCCTCCAAGGGGTATCAGCCACCAACTTGCAAAGGAGAAGGGTGTGTCGTGCACACCAAGGAGAGGGAGACTAAAGAGCTAAAGGGATCCTTTGCAAAGAAAGGGAAACACATATATAGAAGGGAAGGGAGGAGAAAACAAGGTAGAACCAAGCAAGGTGTCGCCTACCTAGGGACACTTGTCCTAGTGCACGATCCACCACTCTAGAAAGCCCTAAACACATGTCCAAGGTCATTACCACATGCAAGCATCATGCACCAAGTGTCCACTAGTGGTGACACAAACGAGGTCAAAGCTAGGTCAAAGGTCAAGGGCGACACACTTGGGCGACACAGCCCCAACATGGCCGACACACATGGGCGATACACCAACAGGGTGACACAAACCCTGGGCGTCACAAGCTCAGGCCGACACAGCTTGCTCTTGCCCGACACAGGGCACAAAGAAGCAAAGGCAACACTCAACAAGGCCCAAAAGAACTCAAACAGGGAGCCCAAACCTTCCTCTCTACTCTAGAGGAAGAAAGGAGAGAGAGGAACACCTCACAAGGTGACAAACTTGCCCACAAACCCTAGACTTGGGTTATTTGCAAGTAGCCCCTCCAACTCTCAACAAAGCACCAAGGTTAAGCAAAGCAAATAGGGTAAACCCTAAACGAAGGTCAGGGTCCTTACAAACTAACCCCCTTCAAAGGATTTCGTCCCCAAAATCTGAAGAGAAAAGTGAGGGATACTTCCTCCTCATCTCTTCCTCAAGCTCCCACGTGGCTTCCTCAACACCACGATGATGTCAAAGAACCTTCACAAGAACCAGGTCCTTCCTCTTTAGCTTCTTAACTCTTCTTTCAAGGATCGCTACAGGACCTTCCTCATAGGTCACATCTTCATCAAGCTCAACCTCAACTGGCTGTATCACTGTTCCTGAATCTGGATGGCTTTTCTTTAGCATACTGACATGGAACACTGGATGTAACCTGTGCAACTCTGGAGGCAACTCTAACTCGTATGCTACCTTACCAACACGTGCTATGACTGGGTATGGCCCCATGTATCTAGGTGCAAGCTTACCCTTCCGGCCAAACCTCAACACACTTTTCCACGACGAGACTTTGAGATACACTTTGTCTCCTACCTGGAACTCCAAAGGTCGTCAGTGATTGTTTGCATAAGAATTCTGCCTGTCCTGTCCCGCTTTCAACTGTTGATGTATCACCTTGATCTTTTCTGTCATCTGATGTACTAACTCAGGACCCAAAAGTTGATATTCACCAGATTGATACCAACACAAAGGAGATCTGCACTTCCTTCCATACAAAGCCTCATAAGGTGCCATGTCAATGCTCCGCTGATAACTGTTGTTGTAGGCAAACTCTATCAAACTAAGATGTACATCCCAGTTGCCTAGAAACTGCAAAACACAAGCACAGAGAAGATCCTCCAAGATCTGAATAGTCCTTTCTGATTGTCCATCTGTCTGTGGGTGGAAGGCAGTACTGAACCTCAACTGTGTTCCCAACGCTCTGTGTAACTGTTCCCAGAAATGACTTGTGAACTGAGGACCTCTGTCAGAAACTATCGTCGTTGGCACACCGTGCAAACGTACTATCTCATCCACATACACTCGAGCAAGCTTTTCGGTGGTATACGTCATCTTCACAGGTATGAAATGGGCAGACTTCGTCAATCTGTCCACTATCACCCAAATGGAATCATGATTCTTAGTTGTCCTAGGTAGACCAACTATGAAATCCATGGTTATATGATCCCATTTCCACTGCGGTATCGGCAAAGGTTGCAATGTACCTACTAGTTTGTGATGTTCAACCTTGACTTGCTGACATACCGCACACCTAGCCACGAACTCTGCTACATCTTTCTTTAAACCGGGCCACCAATACAAGTCTTTCAGACTATGATACATCTTGGTGACACCTGGATGCATAGCATACATCGACGTGTGTGCTTCCTCAAGCACTAACTTCCTCATATCATCAGTATCTAGAACCATCATCCTATTACGATAACAAACTAGCCCATCCTCAGACTCATGGAAACCATCACGCTTTTCACTGCCAAACTCTGATCTGATCAACTGTACCACATCATCTGTCTGCTGTGCATCTTTGATCTGCTATCTTAACGTAGGCTTGATTTGCATCTGTGCTAAAAGTCCAGCTAATGAGGAAACTTCCATCTGCACATTCATCTATCGCAAGGAAATAAACATATCCCGTCTATGGCATACCAGAGAACTCAACTGTTCTTTCTTTGAAGAAAGAGAAGAAGACTTTCTGCTAAGCACATCAACTACCACATTTGCCTTACCAGGATGATACTCGATAGTGCAGTCGTAATCATTGATCAACTCCATCCATCGGCGGTGTCTCATGTTCAACTCATGCTGCAAAAAGATGTACTTCAGATTCTTATGATCTGTAAAGATCTGACACACTTCCCCATAAAGATAGTGTCTTCAAATCTTTAGCGCATGAACCACTACTGCCAACTCCAAGTCATGAGTCGGATAGTTCTCCTCGTGTTTCTTAAGCTGTCGTGAAGCAAAAGAAACCACATGATCTTCCTGCATCAGCACACATCCTAAACCTTTCTTAGAAGCATCACAGAAAACCACATAGCCCTTCCCAGGCTCTAGCAGGATTAACACTGGAGCACTGGTCAACTTCTCCTTCAGACTCTGGAAAGCTTGCTGACATCGATCATCCCAAACAAAAGGCACATCCTTCCTAGTCAACTTCGTCATCGACAATGCAATCGCACTGAAGTCCTTGATAAACCTCCGATAGTATCATGCTAAACCCAGGAAACTACGAACTTCTATCGGCGTTTTTAGTTGTTCCCAATATGCAATGGATTCTACCTTCTTCGGATCTACTTTAACTCCTTCTGTGGATATCACATGACCCAAGAAAGTCACTTCTTCCAACCAGAACTCACACTTACTGAACTTGGCATACAGCTGATGTTGGCGAAGAAGAGTCAACACTTATCGAAGATGTTGCTCATGCTCTTGCCTGTCTCGACTGTAGATCAAGATGTCATCTATAAAGACTACAACAAACTGATCTAGGAACGGACGGAACACTCTGTTCATAAGGTCCATGATAGAAGCAGGTGTATTGGTTAGCCCGAACGGCATAACCACGAACTCGAAGTGACCATACCTCATCCTGAAAGCTAACTTTGGTATGTCATCCGCTTTTATCCTCAACTGATGATATCCAGACCGTAGATCAATCTTTGAAAACACTATAGCACCACGCAACTGATCAAACAGATCATCTATCCTCGGTAACGGGTACTTGTTCTTGATCGTGACCTTGTTCAACTGCCAGTAGTCTATACACAACCGCATCGAACCATCCTTCTTTTTGACGAACAACACTGGAGCACCCCAAGGCGACGTAGTCGGTCAGATGAAACCTTTGTCCATCAACTCTTACAACTGCTTCTTAAGTTCTGCCATTTCTACTGGAGCCATCCTATACGGTGTCTGTGCAACTAGCTGCGTTCTTGGTACCAAATTGATCTCGAAATCAATCTCTCGGGGTGGAGGAACACCAGGAAACTCTTTCGGAAACACATCAGCAAACTCTCGGACAACTGGCATCTCCTCGAGACTAAGACCTTTCGCCTTGGTATCCACAAGGGTATCTACCACGTGAGCTAAGAACACCTCACATCCTTGTCGTAACAACTTCTCTGCCACCATAGAGGATACCAGACATGTCAGAAGAATCTTCCTATCTCCCTGGAAGATCCATCTCTTTCCAACATCATCAAACACTGCCTGCTTCGAACCGTAGTCCAAAACAACCTTATACTTCTCTAAGGTATCCATCCCAAGGATAACATCAAAGCCGTGCATATCAAGTGGTATAAGATCCACTTGAATGCGGTGTCCCGAGAAAGACAAGACACAAGATGGACACTCTTCTTGAAGCAATGAGGAACTAGCAAGAGGGGTTTCTAACAACAAACTATCTTTCTTACAGCTAACAGGTAAACGACAATCCTCAAGCATACTATAGGCGATAAAAGAGTGTGTAGCACCCGTGTCAACCAGAATAGATATAAAGCAAGAAGAAGACATATCAGAAAGAAATAACTCCATTTGACCTGTCACTACTCGCGGGTTGACTATCGCCTCCGGCTGATTCATAGCATAGAATCAAGCCGTTGCTTGCTATCCACATCCTCTGCTTCCTTGAGCAGACGAACCTGCTTGAGATGCTTGACCGCATCCTTGTCCTCTGCTACCACTAGGCTGCTGTCTATCTGATCCTTGCTGATTCTACCTCGGCTGCTGCGTCACTTCAACATCTCTATTTGGGCAGTTGAACCTCCAATGCCCGATCTGACCACACAGATGGCATGCTCTATCGTCAACCCATGGCCTAGATGGCCCTGTCACTACCACAGAAGCTGTACTGTGTGCCTTAGACGGCAAAGAAACATAACCTCTTCCCTTACTCGGAGACCACTGAGATGGTCCACTGAAACCTCTCATCACTGACGGTGCTGTAAACCTTGGCTTCTTGAAGCCACCAAACCTCTGCCCCTGGAACTGAGCAGTTTTCTTCTTAGCCATAGACTCTCTTTTCTCCCTTACTGATCGTTCAATCCTTCAGACGGATTCCAAAAACGTAGCAAACCGCTCACGGTTCTCCAACGCAGACACATGTGTTGTCAGCTCAGACCTAAGACCCATCTCAAAGCGTCTGATCCGGTCCTCATCTGTCGCCGCCATGTGAGGACAAAACCTCAACAAATCCATGAACTTGGCTTCATACTCGGTGATATTCATTGTTCCTTGCCGCAGGTTCTCGAACTGACTGATCTTCTCATCCAGATACGTCTTCGGGAAGTATCTGCTGACGAACTCGCGCCGAAAAACTTCCCAACCGATCACCTCACCAGGCCGCTTCTCTTCCTCGATGGTCCACCAGTGACCAACACTACCCTTTAGAAGGTAGACAACATGCTTTACTTTGTCTGCTTCGAGGATGTCGAGGATCCGGAAAGCCTTCTCAAGACTTGTCAGCCACAGATCTGCATTCGCTGGATCAGCCGTTCCAGCATACTCCGAAGCTCTGACTCGGCGAAGCCGCTCGAAGGTCTTCCCAATACCCAATGCTTCTCCCTGGGAAGCCTGTGCTCTCGGAGGAGGCACTGGCAATTGCTCAACCATGAGATTCATCGTAGCCATCATCTGCCCCATAAGCTATTGATAGGCAGGGTGTTCAAGAATGGCTGGGTCAGGTTGGGGGACCTCAGGCACCCGATCTTCATGTGCCTGCCCTACAGCTCCATCAACTGATGCAACATCGCTGTGCTCAGCAGCATGTTCTTCATGATTTTCAGACATCTTAGCTTTTCTTCCGCTGAGGGAAGAAGATGATTATAAGAAAATCTAGAAAACTCATAAGAACAGACACAACCTAGTCCTAAATCCCTATAGACTCAGCGAACCTAGAGCTCTGATACCAAACTTGTGGCAACACATCCCACTATCACACAGACAGTGAGGTGTTACGCGAAAACGTGCGGAAAACACCATAACCACAGATTACCAAAAACACTGGTTAATTAAAACCGATTGCGGAAAACTGATCAACTGAGAAACTATTACATTCCAGTCCACATCCTGCAAGAAACAGGTTATATAAACATATACAAGCCTTAAAACTTGTCCACAGCTTAGAGTGACAGCTGTCTTGTCATCACATGAATTCATCATCTGTTTATGCATACATAAAGGCCCACATCCGGCCAGCAGCAAGATATACAAAACATCAACAGTTATACATCGTGAAACAACGTCAAAACGCTCCCAAGGACCTGAGAGTACAGGGATGACTCTAAGACTCTACTGCAAAACATCCGAAACAACAACATATCCATCGCCTGCCTTCTACTGCTCTTCTTACTGCTCAGCCGCAACCCCGCGACCACCACCACGTCTAGCTCGACCACCTAAAAAGGGTGTAAACCAGCGGAGTGAGACAATTGAACATTGTCCCAGTGAGAAACATAACTCCCCGCCGAAACTACAAAAACTCATATATATATGTATATATATATATATATAGCAGCTAACTGCTAAGAAGTGTAATAAGAGCAGTTATAAAATAAAGCTGTTCATACTTAGCAAGCTTACCTGTTGTACTCAAGGAATATAACCAATCCTTTTATGGAACATGATTAACAAGATAAAATATATAAGGTATTACCACATATGAGAAACATATGAGCAACTGCAAGATATAACAACATTAACTACTCAAGCAAGGCCTCAACCAATGTTTTGTGTTTGTTTTAAGTAGTAAATACTATTCGGCTGGATTACATATTATTATTCCTTGAGGAAGTGAGTCGTACCGCTCAGATCCAACCTTCGGTTGTGAAACCCAAGCCGGTGCCATACAAGGTCAATGGGAGAGCTAGACTCCATGACCTCTCCGCCTCATGTTCAGTGCATGAGTACAACACAAGCAGGACCGCAGTCTCATGCTGAAGTGGTCTTAGCCACAGGGTCAGGCTACCCTCTACCTAGCCCGCCTCGGTACAGGTCTCGACGCTAGTGAAACTGAGCCACGAGCCTGTTCACCATGCTCTGAGCCATGAATGCATTCATGCTCCTCATATCACATATCCTGAGCCATGGGCCTGTTCACCATGCTCTTCATCACAATTGGGCTACGGGCCTAAATCCGCACCCTGGAGTCTACAACTGAAGTTGCACTCTTACCTCCTCACTTTAGGCTAGGAGAAACCTCACATATTCAACAATATGCGCTCCGGGTTAACCCGCAGGAGAACCCGTTTCACCATCACCAATTCCTGACGATGATGGATCTATGGCCAGGGCAACTACATGATATATTTCACTGTGATTAATTAGTATCTTTTATATGGATTGCAAGATTCAACCAAGTTGTATAACATGCAATTATAATAAAAGTAAACAATATACAGCTCAACAGTTTGCTTTTACTACAATGCACATCATACTGATCCATCATAAGGATCCCACATCACATGTTATCACTTGGCCTCTTACCAATCATCCAGATCCATCTCAAGGGTCATCACATGACATGGGATCTCAATCCCTCATCACATAGTGCCACTGCCTCTCAGGGCTTACATCATCATCATGGGATAACAATCCCCAATACTTTAGGCATGTACATTATACAGATTATTTCAACATCCAGAGTAACAATCACAACAGAGTTACTCAACATATACATATACCTCATAGCTCTTTTTCTTGGCTATGCCTTACCTGCATGGTTAGTACACAATAATCATAGAATGATCATGCTATCAGTATAAGGTGATATCAAGGATTAGGTATACTTTCTTAATCATGCATCAACTTATGATCATGGACGTAGGGTACATCATTAAGCAAACCATTTATGTGCTTACCATTATCTCAACTTATAATCATATGTATCAGGCACATTACTATACTTATCATTTTCCTTAGCATCATACAGATAATCATGATGATCAAGTTCATGCATATAGTCATGTTAGATATAAAGGACAATCATTACCATTACCATTACCATTGAGGAAGCAAGGAATCACCATCGTGTTAAACAAGGACATGATCAACAAAACTATTTTTCGTAACAAGAAGAACCCTCACTAAAGGCTCTATTGGGCAACCTGACCTCACCCAAAGCTCAACACACAATGGCCCGCATCCAAGCAACGCATAACGCTACGTCACAAGAGGTAACACGTGCAAGAGGTGTGTCGGGCACTCAACGTATCGGGAAACACCCATCACAACTTATGCTATCGGCCGATACAAAGGCACCTATCGGGCATGTGATGCCCATCACAGGCTTGCCCAACAACGCCTGTCATAAAGCAACTATCGGCCAGGTCATCCCACAAAAGATAACGTCCAAGTGGAGATAACTTATCCATCATATCTTGCAACCCACAGAACATAGCCTAACGGCCGTCACAGGGTAAGATGGAAGGTGTGACGCCCATCACCAGAGCAAGGGATATCGCCTGTCACAACAGGCCTATCGCCCAAGAAGCTAGATCAAAGGGCTGTCGGGCAGCCCCTCTCTACACTCAAAACGACCAAGGTGTTAACCCACAAGATCGTCTCAAGGCACCAAACCCTAGAGGGTCAAGGAGATGGCTCACCTCAATCAACTAAGAAAGAGGGGTCTTGCACACCACCTATCACCCATCGGGCAGCACAAGAATAAACCCTAGCAAGGTTCACAACAACCAAACTCACCCTTCTAGTCCATGGTGAGAGGAGAGTGTTGCTCAAACAACTAGAACACAAGCTCACCTCAATCGTCTAAGAGAAAGTGGGGTGTTGCTCATGATACTAGAAGCTTAAACTCACTCCTCTAGACCAAGGAGAGAAAGGAGTATTGCTTACCAAGAAACCCTAGATCTTAGGTTCAGCCAACATGGAGAAACTAAACAAGAAACTAAGCCACTAACATGTATAACCGATTCTAAGCAACAAGAACATAAAGGAAGGTAAAGCAGTTAGGGTTAGGAGTTATGTCACCCACCTTAAGCAAGCTCCAAGCAAGGAAGAAGAAGACTCCAAGGATATCGGCCACCAAGCTTGCTCCTCCAAGGGGTATCAGCCACCAACTTGCAAAGGAGAAGGGTGTGTCGTGCACACCAAGGAGAGGGAGACTAAAGAGCTAAAGGGATCCTTTGCAAAGAAAGGGAAACACATATATAGAAGGGAAGGGAGGAGAAAACAAGGTAGAACCAAGCAAGGTGTCGCCTACCTAGGGACACTTGTCCTAGTGCACGATCCACCACTCTAGCAAGCCCTAAACACATGTCCAAGGTCATTACCACATGCAAGCATCATGCACCAAGTGTCCACTAGTGGTGACACAAACGAGGTCAAAGCTAGGTCAAAGGTCAAGGGCGACACACTTGGGCGACACAGCCCCAACATTGCCGACACACATGGGCGATACACCAACAGGGCGACACAAACCCTGGGTGTCACAAGCTCAGGCCGACACAGCTTGCTCTTGCCCGACACATGGCACAAAGAACTAAAGGCAACACTCAACAAGGCCCAACAAGCTCAACCAGGCCCAAAAGAACTCAAACAACGAGCCCAAACCTTCCTCTCTACTCTATAGGAAGCAAGGAGAGAAAGGAACACCTCACAAGGTGACAAACTTGCCCACAAACCCTAGACTTGGGTTATTTGCAAGTATCCCCTCTAACTCTCAATAAAGCACCAAGGTTAAGCAAAGCAAACAGGGTAAACCCTAAATGAAGGTCAGGGTCATTACATGGAGCCTCTTCTTTATAAATGCACCGGAGGTAGAGGTTGTTTAAATTACAACCAAAATAGAGAAGTCTAATCCTGATAGCAACGGAGGATGTTAGGTAAGAGCTTTTGCTTCTTTTTTCCAATACAATCTAGATGAAGAGCTCTCACAACAAGGTAGCTTACAAAACCAACATACCATAGGGTAAATGTGTTCATCTTTAGCAATGGTCATTAAGAAGGGAATATTTAATAGGGACTACATCATAATTTTGGATATGCAACCGATAGAGATGATCAGAAACACCAGTTCCAAATCCCTCTTTGTTTCTGATCTTTATATCAAACTTTGCATCAATAGGATTCATTAGTCAGTCTTGGTTTTGCATCCTCCTTTGACATCAAGTCCTTGATAGTGGTGTGATTAGTGTATACTTCAACCTACAAGCCCACAAGATAGTAGTGGAATTTGTCAAAGGCGTAAACATTGACAAGAAGTTCCTTTTCGGTTGTTGCATAGTTCCTTTGTATGTTGTCTAATGTCTTCTTTGTATAGTAAATGATGTGATGCTTCTTATCAACACACTGCCAGAAAATGTGCCTACAACATAATCATTGTAATCACACATGATCTAAAAAGGGAGAGAGTGGTCTAAGGTGTGAATGATGAGGGTAGAATTGAGAGCTTCCTTCAAACATATGAATGTATTCATGTATTTAGAGTCAAAGACAAATACAATTGGAGCCAAATAGTGAAAGGCTTGGAAATCTTGCTAAAGTCACATATGCATCTTGTGTAGAAACTAGCATGACAAAGGAATGCTCATACTTCTTTTATAGTTTTTGGAGGGGCCATCTTTTTTATCACTTCTATATTTGTTTTATCAACTTTGATTCCTCTTGATCTCACACAATGGCCTAGCACAATTGTAACGACCCCAACCCTCGGTAACCCCCTATTAAGGAAGACCAAGAAGCTAGTATTTTTATCCCAAAACAGGATCATATGGTTTTGCAAATAACAAATAATAATTAATAAATTCTACCACAAACTAAAAAATTTCTTTTCACATATCTTTCAAATATGGGACATTGGAAACTTTACCCAAGATAGGAATCTATCTATATATGATCCTCCAATCTTTATGTAACTTTATTCTTTCAATGACACTTTAAATATTCATCCACGTTTTGTTAAGCATATATCTAAAAGTAACCCTAAAATGCCGATAAACAAAACGTCAGTCAATATAACAAGTTATACCGGTATGTGGAGGAAACAAAAGTTTGCACATATATTATAACAACATAATCACATCAATTATTTGTTACCAAGCAAGAATTATGTTTTCTTCATAACCTCTCAACCATTTTCCCCATCCTATGGTATACCCTCTCTTAGGGTTTTGTCCCTCTAGTGTGTTGACTTGAGAGTTCTACTTGTCCATATTTTGATAATGACTTAACCATTCCATTTCTATGTATCTAATATGTTTGTTCAAGATTGATTTCAGGCTTTAGCTAGATGAAAAGGATCAATTTACACACGCCCTAGCTTGTTCAAGTTCAAGTCAAAAGCAATGCAAGTGCATGTTTTGGGAAATCACTCCAAACGACCTTAGATGGTTTTTGTAATCACTTGTATTGATGATATGACTTGTAACTAAGATGAGAAAAAATCAAGGACACTCAATTCCAACGTTTGATCACTCAAATGTCAATTTAGAAAAATTATCACAAGTTGTTTATAGGTCGAGTTGGAAACTCGACCAATCCAGTGATGGATTTTCTGGAGAGACCAATCGGTTGAGTTGCACACTCACAAAACTCGAGTGACCAACTCACTAAGCAAAACTGATTTGAGCTCATCGGTCGAGTTTCCCAAAACAAGCTTGACCGATAGTTTGAAATTTGGCTTTGTCTCTTAGTGGATCGGTCCAATTACCTTTATTGAAACTCGACCGAATGTACTGTATGGAAGACAGAGAAAAAGTGATTATAACCATTGGCGAGTTGTTTTGAGTGAAAATAGATCCTTTGCAACTTGGAAAATGGCTATATTTCACCCTTAAGTGATCCAACACTCAAGGGAACACCCCCAACTATAAATAGGACCCCTTGGAGTTCATTCCAAGTTTGCTCATTCATGCTATTTTAAGTCATTGCTATAGTTGAGCGTGTTTCAACTCCTTGAGCCCCTTTCTCTCTCTCATTTACATAGCATTTCGTGATTATGAGTGATTTAGGCCAGTTGTAAGAGAGCTACTTCCTTGTGCTTGTAAATCTCTCATTCCATTCCATCTTCCCTACCCCCTTTTCTCAAAGAAGCAAAGGTGAAGCAAGCTATTTTGAGAGAAGGTGAAGTTGTTTTTATTCTTCTTCAAGGTTGAAGAAGAGGTGAAGATCTTCTCCATGTGAAGGAGAAGGCAAAGGCTGAAGATCCAAGAAGAGTCGGTAATTCCTTGAAGGTTGAAGACTTGTGCAAGAGTAGGCAAGTCTTTGGAAGAAGACAGAAGACTCTTTTCAAAGTGGGTAAGTCCTTGTTAAGGTTGAAGACTCTTTGTATTGGATAGGTAAGTCCTTTGGTGGGTCTTTTGTTGTAACTCTGATTAGTGAATATATAGAGAAAATCACTTGCAAAGTCCTAGAGGTTGACCTCTCTAGGTAGTGGATTGACTCTCTCCTAGTTTGGAGAGTGGAACCACTCTAAACAACCTTGTCCAAGTGCTTGTTTCATTTTCTCTCATCCTTGCCATGCTTGTTAGTTAGGAATTCAAATTGCACTTAAATTGTTGGTTTTAATTGATATAATTTGAAGGTCTAATCTATCTTGTGAGAATTTTTGAAACTCTATTCATCCCCCCTATAGAGCCCTAGATCCAAAAAATGGTATCAGAGTCAAGGATATTCTCTAAAAATCTCCCACGAGACGAGAAGATGGGCGACAACCTACTTGGTTCACTCAACCTATAGGGAGGCTTCTCCATGCATCCTCCGGTCTTTTATGGCACCAACTTCCTCTATTAGAAGAGGCGTATGAAGTTCTACATTCAAGGCATAAACTTTGATATGTGGAAGGTTATGATCACACCATACAAGGAGCCAACCGGAGCTGTTGCAACATGGAGAGAAGTTGCACTTAAAGTAGCCTAGCTCAATGCCAAATCCATAAGCATCCTCTATGCAACCCTTACCCCAATGGAGTTCAGCCCCATCTCATCTTGGGACACCACCTATGAGATTTAGGACAAGTTGTTCATTACCTATGAGGGCACAAAGCAAGTCAAGGAGGCTAAGATATACATGTTGAACAACCTTCTAGAGAACTTGGCCAAAGTACCTATAAAACATGTAAAAAATCATTCATAAGTGTATTTTACACAAGTATGCATATTAGGGGAAATAACATGTAATCTAGCAGTGGTAGATGTGATTGAAGTGCAATATGATAGAATATGAAGCCCTAAAATGGGGATGCATCACCACCCAAACTTAAAACATACTTGTTCCTCAAGTATGCTCCAACTCAATCTCTCTACAATTTTTCCACAATCAATAAATGACAAATGCAATGCAAAGGATGATTATTGCTGAATGGGATAAAAAATGACTAAGTGCATGCATTCCACCTCTCTCCTCTCCTACTTTCACAAATGAATCATGAAAAGAGCACAAAGCATTCAAATATAGTGCATAAAACACACAATCTATCCATATTTCTTTCATGTAGTTCTGGGTAGACCATTTCATAATGGTGTTAACCAAGGATGACTAGGAGTGATGTTTTCACCTCCAAGCTTTCAACTTTATGTTTTAAATCACACCAAATGACCCACGTGGCTCCAGAAAGGGCAAAATGAGCTAGGTTTGATGTTTCCTAGCTCAATGGGAATGAAAATGGAAGAAAGGATTGCGGTAATATTTTAGAGTGCTATTACACAGAGCACTCATCATTTATTTATTTAGATGTTCTTAAACATGAGCATCTTTTATTTTATTTTTGCATTTTTTTCTTTTCTTTTTCTTTGCCCTTGGAGTAGATAGGGCATATGGTGATGAGAGTGAAGTAGTGAGATGTAGATGTGGCCACCCCAAACTTTTGGAGGTGGCCACGAGTGATATGTGTACTTTGATATCCTTTCATGAGGCGGAGGGGTAGGAAGATGGTGAGTGAAGAGTCGGGTCAAAGAGGGGTCACTGGCGTGATTCTCAACATAAGGTATCCTGCATGAAAATTAATCTAACACTTCATCCAACAATATCACAACACATGAATGAACAACCTAAAATTGATACTTCTATCAAGTGATCGCATAGGCACCTAAGCACTCATAGCTTGCTCGAGTCACAATTCAACCAAATCATTCACAAACACAAGAGAGGTGGTGCACATGTAAAAAGTCAAGAATTGATACCATTTAGCAATAAATAATGATAATTCACTTGCAATTTTCAAAGGTCGTCATTTTTAATCCAAAAAGTAGAGATTGGGTTGAAACACACTTTTAGGCAAGAAATCTCAAATTTGGACAAAATTGACCAAAACGGTGCTAAGTTGCCTTCAATCACATCTAAGACTATATTATTGAACCTAAAGCAGTAAACAAGTAAATCCTAGCTAAAACATGCAAAAATTACCAAAAATCTACATGATATGCAATGCATGGAAAAAAGAGCAATTTTTTTTAAATTTACGCAAAAATTGCAAGAAAGTAACTACATGGCATGCATGTATGCAAAGCAAGTAAACAAAGCATGGATACACAAGTACGAGAGATGGTTATATTGTTTGATCATCTTGAGAAAAAATTTAGAACAAGGAACATCAAGGAAAGTGGGGGTAGAGAAAGGGCTTACCTCCCTACCACCCCAATCTTTTAAACCATGTTGTCCTCAACATGAAATAGAAGTCTAGGATGATAGGGTAGAGGGGATGGAGTCATGGTAGACAAATGCCAAGAGGGAGAGAGGTCTCAAGGTGTCCAATGAGCAGGATAGATCCACCATGGCTATTCTATGCAAAATAGTTGTTCTGTGTGGAACTGACGTGTTGGTCATCTTCATGTAGCTTTTCTACTGATTTGCAATTTTCTTTTCAATTTTGATCTCCTACTTGGTGATATCAACCATGCATCCTCCTCCTCCTTCCACTGCACTGACTGACCTAAATCGTGCGTCCAAAATGGAGCGGATCTAGAGTAGTTAGACTCTTAAGATGATAACCCGACACTCAAGCCCCCACAACTATTATACACAGTCTGACATAGTAATCGAGGTCAAACTACAAGGACAAGGTTAGCATGTGTTAAGTATGTAGAGTCTCACACTCATATACTCCAGATAAATGGATGGTTAAAAGGGTTGTTCCCTAAGGAACGATGGTGCTCAACCACAATGAAGAAAGGTAGAATAATGAAAGAAAATAACAACAAGAGAAAACATGGACAAACAGTAAGAAACCAAGATATGGAAGGGGACTCATATTGGGTTTCACCTACTAAGGTCTCTCACCAACATGCAAAACTCACTCCCCCTCGTATACTCTTATCAAGATTACAAGCAGTCATAGAAGTGTCTATTCCCTTCCCTCTCGAGATAAGGATAGATCTAGGATCTAAGGTGGCTTCCCTCTCAAAAAAGCTACCTTAAAACCATAAAGCAAACCAAATGACCATAAGCTTTAGCAATCCAACATTCTCATACATTCATACTACTCCATAACACCTAGATAAAGAAGATACTACTCTTTCGAGGTACCAATGATCAAACATCACAAAATGGAAGCTAAGCATGCAAGTGAAACATTAATAACAAGCGCATGGAGATAATATTGACAAGAGCATATATATATATATATATATATATATATATATATATATATATATATATATATATATATATATATATTGAAAGAGAAGAAAGAATATACATGTTGGGAGAGCCTTAGTGGCTACTCCCACCCGAGTTAAGTGTTTAGCCACACATGTTAACAGACAACATAACAATGTTACAAGATGATAGATACATCATAACCACAAAGAGGAAAGGGGTACAACATAGCAGATATGACAGATCTATAAGAGAGAGATAAGATGGCGATACACCAAAGTACTCCTTTGAATATAGATCTAGAATGGATAGTGTAGTTGCTCCCCTTCTTTCTAGGGAGAGGGGCCTTCAATCTTCTCTCTCCTCAGCTTCTGCCTTTGGAGATCTAAGACTGATTGGATGGATGAGAGTGGGTCTAGAATTTGGTAGCACTTCATGGTCTTTGATGATCTAATGATGTGACAAGCCGAGGTGGGTGGCCTATTTATAGGTGTTTTCCACCGACTTAACCACCCACACCGTAGTTGAGGCTTGGTATCGGTTGAGGCTTGATTGTGTTCGATCGAGGCCTCTCCTCGGTTGAGATCACCAGAACGGTGGGTCGATTCAGTACCTCAGTCGAGGTATTACACCACCTCAGTCGCGGTCCTTCCTCAGTCGAGGCACTCCATCGCCTTGGTTGCAGTTCTTCCTCAGTCACTGCGTTACCTCAATCGAGGTCGACTGTGGTTGACATGAATGTGTTATAGGCCGTGACCAAAAAGGGGTGCACTTGCACCGCGGTCACGGTGTCATCAGGGTGATTGGTGGCATCAGCCGTGGGGTGAGAGTCCCCTTTGGTCGATGAGCCGTAGTTGAGGTGCTAACCATGGCCGTGGCTCGATGTGACCCTGCAAGGATGGAAAAAGTGTGCAATTAAGATTCTCATCATAAAAGTGCTAAAATAAGTGGAAAAGTCTATAAAATATATGTTTGGAGAAGTATAAAATAAGTGCAAAAAGTGTATAAAATTAGATGTTATAATGCACCTATCCTAACATGATTCACAAACAACTAGAACCATCAAGTATAAAGTGTGTGTGTGTGTGGAAAGTGTAAAAACAAAGCAAAAGTATCAAAAATTGAAATTTGGGTGAAAAATTCCCAAACCTAGGTGGGTTGCTTCCCACAAGCGTTGAGCTTCATGCCTTCTGTTGGGCTTGTTGTTCTTTCACCATCAACTATTATCCAAAAAAATGTTTGCATCCCCATCATAGGCAATCCTCTCAAATGCTTTCCTTGATTGATCTTCCTCCTAAGGGTCATGCGAGCTTCCTAAGTATTTTTCTACAATTTTCTCTCCTTGGGGATCATCATCATAGATCTTAAGTAGCCTTATGACCTTCAGAAATTTCATGCCATATTTTTGCTCTCTCTTGAGGAATGGGTCTTCATAGGCATCAAAGAGAGGGGTCTCAATCATATAGGACACATGCAAACAAGGACTTTTATGCAATAGATCTTCATTAAGATCTTTGTCAGCTTGCTTCCCTCCCTTGATAAGCTTCTCAACAACCTTGTCACACCCCATGATTGAAACCATATCCATTTTCTCATAAGAAGTAGGGGGAGCATGTCATAGTTGTGGTGGTGTCACTATTGTTAATGGCCTTTGGAATTGAGGTGGAGGAGGGAATTGTTGGTATGTATGCCCATAGAGCAAGTCATATGATGATTGTAATAGGATACTTTGTAAATTATTTGAATAATAATAATAATAGCAATTTCTGATCTATATGTTTAAACTGTTTCTGAGATGATGGTGTAACATGATAGATGTCTAAAGAATGGTTTTACTCAATGACGTATGCTTTTAGGTTCAAGACCTAAACGATGAGATCGTACGGATGTTAAGAGTATACATTCTTGTTTGGTCCCTAGTCGGTTGTTATTGTGGAAATAATCATAGGCATCAATAACACTAAAGACTAGATTGTGTGTTGGTTGATGACAGAATCTCATTAGTCATGATATAGTGATATCAAACCGAACACATAAGTACTTGTTAGAGAACAAGGTACCAGACAGACCCACCGTGAGAGTGACACATGGAACCATGACTTGGTAGTCACAGTCAGCTCTCACAGTGATGGTGGTGAGTGTGATTCTTAGACCTGAAATCACTACACTCAACACATGTCGTTGGGTACACTTTGACATCATCAAACGCAGTCCTGAAACATGGGTTGTTATAAAAGTGATGATTGGGTGGCTTTGACACATGGGGCTTTTGAGGGGTGAGTGTTAGATATGGGATTTGTCCCTCCTGAGGGAGTTTGATGTCCTTGGCCACTTGATGAGTAGGATTGAGAAAGGCATGCACATGCACGTGTGAATCAATATGTGATATTGATGTCACACACATCTCACTCGGTCTGCTCTGAGATCAAGGAAATGAATGAACATTGACAGGAAGACTGTTCCATGCCTTGAGTTCATTCAGGATATCAGTGACAAAGGAATTATACATTCATTGTAACACCATTCACATATTGTAGGATTGAAAGTTGTTCTCCAACTTTCTATTTCACTTGGGTAGCACTGATGTGTGACTAGGCACCGCTCTTTGCTTGTGAAGTCATAAGTGTTATGGACTTTCACTGCCAACGTGAAATGGACCTGCAGGGCCACACACATAGGATTTAACCTGGATGAGGAGTTTATCCACAAACATGTTTAGATTGATTACTAAAGGAGTTTATTAGTTCAATTAAACACTCAATTAATTGATAGCTCAATATCATAGTGTTCAAGGTGTTGGACTGATTGATTAGAGTATCAGATTCATTAAAACCGCAATTGACTAATTCTGCAGAATCTGTACTCCCAATCGATCAGCTCATGTGATGAACCAATCGGCTCAGCTTGGTGAATCGATCGGCTCATGTGATGAACCGATCGGCTCAAGGATAGGGTGAACGATTGTTTCAAGTGTTGAAACGATCGGTTCAACTGTTGCAACTGGGCAAGTTGGGAAAGTAGGATTGGTGAGAATTTTCCTTTCATTTCACTTGCCCAATTTGATTGGAACAAGGATTGGTATTTGATACCAATTAGAAATAAAAGTTGGAAAGTCAATCGGGAACTGACCAGGACCACAAACTGACCGGTTCAGAAGTGAACCGACCGGTTCATGGGTCCCAACCGATCAGTTGAGGTGTCAACCGACTGGCTCAGATCCCCAACCGACCGTTTCAGTTGTGAAACGATCGGTTCAGCTTGCGAGTTGGTTGTTTTTTTGTGGAAAATCTCGAACCCTTGTACTCCTACTTTAGTCCCGCATTGCCCGGGATAGAGAACCCTGTCCCATGACCCTCCTATATATAGGGGTATTGGGGGCTTCTCAAAGTACAACTCAGTGCAAACAGTTGCTCTGCAAAGTTGTCGTTCTCTCTAGTTTTGGTAACCGAGAGAGCCCGAGCAAGTGCTACCTGATAAGGGAGGCACAACAAGGGAAGGACAACTACAGAAAGCGACTGGTGGTAGGAGAGTGTGTTGGCGACTAGTACGCCGACAGGAGGGTGCGACTCCTTCCGATTCCTTGTGCGATAAGGAGATCGAAGTTCTAGGCAGTCCGTGTGGATGACTACAGAGGCGGGAGACCTCTGTCGCTCGGAGGACAACTGTCAATCCTGACACTCCCGGTGAGATCAGGAGTCTTCAGTCCCAATGCGACGAGGAGCTGCATAGACACCATCCAAGACCGGAGGTGAAGACCGTGCAAGGCGTGAGGTACTGTCACTGAGCAAGCCTCGGGACAAGGTATGCATCCACAAACTATCTTTCCTATTATATAGATGTTGACGCGATTCCTTTTGTTCTGGGTTTGAGGGAGAATTTTTTTGTTTCCGCTGTTTCTCTGCCTCCCCTAAAACCCAACAGTGGTATCAGAGCCACGTCAACTGCTCTATATTTTAGGATTATCGATATGATCGATTTTGGTTTGTCGCCTTTATTTATTGCATACGATGCGAATAAAATTGGCTTTATGCATGTCCAATCCACAAATCCCAAATATACATATATGATATGTAATATTAATGCACTCGATACGCGTCGCCCTTAAACGAGTTTTGTGGTGGATGTGTAGCATGGTTATGGCCTATAAACCCTATATCTGTGTGTGGTTGTATGTGGTTGCTTGCATCTCGGTCTGCGCACCGATTCCCTTCTCCTATTCCTGATGTAACTCAAAATAATTCGAGATTTCTTTTCCTACCTTTGCTCCCCCCAAATGTAACTCGGGGTTTCACAATTCAATTGTAAATAGGATAGATTTTATTTCCTATTATGTCAAAGAACGGCGGACGACCTGAGATGATTGGTTCAAGGAGTGAACTGATCGGTTGGTGTTCCAGACGACCTGTTCAAGGAAAGAGACAAGTAGGTGGCGACCTGAGGAGATGCATGACGACCGGTGAACCGATCGGCTGGAGGCACCAATCGATCGGCTGGTGGCACCCAAACAACCAACTTGATGGCGAGCCGATTAGTCATGGAGATGAGCAGATCAAACCCAGAAAGGTAGGCACAAATTTCATCTTGTACAGGTTGCATGTGATGTAGACCTAGATGACCGTGATTCCTCTTGGCTCAAGGAATCGCAATAGGATGGCCATAATCATTGCTTTTTATCGTTTTGCATGTTTTCTGTGGGATATAGCATGTATATGATACGTACTGTATATTGTAGTGATTGGATATGTATATGTATATAAAAACCAAACCCCTCATTAAATATTAAGTTTTAGATGCCTTCCAAATGCAACACACATGAAAAGCTTGATCGACCAAGTGTGGGCACGCCCTAGCGTGGGGCACCATCTATCTCGTGGAAGCGTGAAGGATGAATGTGTGGGTCTGCCCTAGCAGGGTGCATATTCATCGTGTTGGCTTTGGGTCGGACTTAACAAGGTGATCTAGATGGGATCTAGTACCTTGAGGCATGGAGATGATCATGGCAAAGAGTTGCATATGACATATTTCAAGAGTTGCATATGATGCAATTGGCAAGAGTTTCCTACCTGGGAGATCTGAGTTGTGGGTGACAGCCCTAGCTGGTCCATGGCTCAGAGGATTTCAGGATCTTGACCCGCTAGAAGATTGTACGATGCAATCTTCCGAATTGATGGTGAGGGCTGTCAATTTGAATCAAAATAGTGGGAACAATAATTAATTAAAGGCCTAATTAACTATCATCAAATTTTATTCAAATCAAATCAAAAGGAGTTTTGACAAATGCAATTTTCTCTTGTAGAATGGCAAAAGAATCATCTTTTAAAATGGGCAAATTAATTGAGAACAAATTCCATAACTGGTTGAGGACCGTGAGAAGTGTTCTTCACAATCCAGATATACCAGGAGCCTTTGAATCCACTCTATGTATGCTTAATGCGTTGGTGAAGAAGAAAGAAAGTTCATTGATAGAGATCAATGGAACGAAAGGTAAGGGAGAGAAGGGTTCTCTCGCCAAACCAATTTCTTCTACATGGAGAGGATGGAAGGAACGATGGAAGAAGCAGTCAGAGATAGAGATCTCTACTTCTGGTGTATACGTCATAGAGATTAACTTTACTACTTCTTCATCATGGGTACTTGATACCGGATGCGGATCTCACATTTGTTCAAATGTGAAGGATCTTAAGAGAAGTAGGCCTTTAGGGAAAGGCGAGGTTGAACTACATGTTGCTAATGGGGCAAGAGTTGCCGCCAGTGCTGTAGGAACCTATGAGTTAACTCTACCAAGTGGGCTAATAATAGAGTTGAAGAACTGCTATTATGTACCTGCCATAAATAGGAATATCATTTCCGTCTCTTGTTTGGACAAGGATGGATTTGAATTTCTTATTAAGAATGGAAATTGTTCCATTTCTAAAGATGGGATCTTTTATGGCAGTGCCCCAATGTCTTATGGTCTATACTTGATAGATTTGGAGACAAGTGTATACAATGTAAACACCAAAAAGCAAAAACTCAACGACTCAAACAAAACATATCTTTGGCATTGTTGTCTAGGGCACATAAATGAGAAGCGCATTTCTAGACTCCATAGAGATGGTTATCTAGACTCTTTTGATTATGAATCAATAGAGACATGTGAATCTTGTTTATTGGGAAAGATGACCAAGACTCCCTTTTCAGGTAAAGGTGAGAGAGCTAGTGATATATTAGGACTCATACATACTGATGTATGTGGGCCTTTTAGAACTAATGCCAGAAATGGGTGTCAGTACTTCATTACCTTCACTGATGATTTCAGTAGGTATGGCTATGTGTACCTGATGAAGCATAAGTCAGAAACCCTTGAAAGGTTCAAGGATTTCATGAATGAAGTACAGAACCAACTTGGTAAAAGTATTAAGGCACTTCGATCCGATCGAGGTGGAGAATACTTAAGCCAGGAGTTTGAGGACCTTCTGTGATCTCGTGGTATTGTATCACAATGGAATCTGCCTGGAACACCGTAGCATAACGGTGTGTCTGAAAGAAGGAATCACACATTGTTGGATATGGTGCGATCAATGATGAGTTTTGCTAATCTTCCAATTTCCTTCTGGGGTCATGCTCTTGAAACCGCCACATTTACACTTAACCATGTACCATCTAAATCGGTTCAAAAGACACCATATGAGATATGGTATGGGAAGCGTCCCAATTTGTCTTTTATGAAGATTTGGGGTTGTGGGGCTTACGTCAGGAAAATGTTTCCTGATAAGCTTGGACCCAAATCTGATAAATGTTATTTTGTTGGATACCCCAAGGAAACGAGGTGATATTATCTATACCACCCTACTGACAACAAAGTGTTTGTTGCCAGGGATGCTGTATTCCTAGAGAGGGAATTTATTTCCAAAGGAAGCAGTGGGAGGAAAATAGAGCTTGAAGAGGTTCAAGCCCAACAAGAAAACATTAAACCAGTAGATGTACGAGAGGAACATAGAGATTCACAAGGTGTTGTGGAATCTCATTCTCCTCAAGTAACACAAGGACCTCGTAGATCTAGTAGGACCCACCTTGAACTTGAGAGGTTTGGATACCTTGTGACTCAGGAAGGTGGTGAGTTGATCATAGATGATGACCCAACTACCTACGTAGAGGCTATGGAGGGACTAGATTATGTGAAATAGCTTGAAGCCATGAGATCCGAGATGGAATCCATGTACTCCAACAAAGTATGGACTTTAGTGGAACCACCCGAAGGGGTAAAACCCATAAGGTGCAAGTGGGTCTTCAAGAAAAAGACCGATATGGATGGCAATGTGCAAACTTATAAAGGCAGATTGGTTGCAAAGGGATTTCGACAAGTTCAAGGTGTTGACTATGATGAAACCTTTTCTCCAGTTGCCATGATTAAGTTCAACAGGATCATGCTTGCTATTGCAGCTTATTATGACTATGAGATTTGGCAGATGGATGTTAAAACCGCATTCCTTAACGGGAATATAAATGAGGATGTGTACATGACACATCCTGAAGGTTTTGTAGATCTAAAGAATGCCAATAAAGTCTGTAAGCTGCAAAGGTCAATCTATGGATTGAAGCAAGCGTCTCGGAGTTGGAATCTTCAATTTGATGATGAATTCAAAGTGTTTGGCTTTATTCAAAATGAAGATGCACCTTGTGTGTACAAGAAGGTTAGTGGGAGCTCGACCACATTCCTCATATTGTATGTGGATGACATACTTTTGATGGGGAATGATGTCTTAGCCTTAGAGAAGGTAACGACTTGGCTTGGGAATACTTTCTCAATGAAGGACTTAGGAGAAGCATCCTACATTCTAGGAATTAAGATCTATAGAGATAGATCTAGAAGGCTTCTCAGACTAAGTCAGAGCATGTACATCAGTAAAGTGCTGAAGCGGTTCATCATGGAGAACTCAAAGAGAGGCAACATCCCCATGCTACATGGATTCACCGTATCTAGAGCTCAATGTCCCCAATCTTGTGAAGAGAGGGAGCGTATGAATGGGATCCCATATGCATTAGCCACCAGATCCATCATGTACGCTATGTTGTGCACACACCTAGATGTCTCATATGCTCTCAGCATGATGAGCAGGTACCAGTCAGATCCTGGGGATGCTCACTGGACAGCCATAAAGAACATCCTCAAGTACTTGCGAAGGACTAAGGATCAGTTTCTTGTTTACGGCGGAGAGGAAGAGATGGTTGTAAAGGGTTACACTGATGCAATCTTCCAAACCGATAAAGATGATTACAAATCGCAATCAGGATTTGTATTTTTCCTTAGTAATGGAGTTGTGAGCTGGAAGAGTTCCAAGCAAGAAATAGTTACCGATTCTACTACAGAGGCCGAGTATATTGCTGCATCACATGCAGCAAAGGAGGCTGTGTGGATCAGGAAGTTCATCTCGAACTTGGTGTAGTCCCCAATAGTTGTGATGTAATTGAGATTTATTGTGACAATAATGGAGTTGTTGCACAAGCTAAGGAACCCAGATCACATCAGCGGTCCAAGCAAATACTGCGGCGCTTCCATCTCATACGAGAGATCGTACAACGAGGAGATGTGAAGATTTGCAAAGTACCAACTGAAGACAACATAGCTGATCCACTGACGAAGGCCCTTTCTCAGCAGAAGCATGATGGTCATGCTAGATCACAAGGACTACGATTCCTTGGTGACTGGCTCTAAGTGCGAGTGGGAGTCTGTTGGTATGTATGCCCATAGAGCAAGTCATATGATGATTGTAATGGGATACTTTGTAAATGATTTGAATAATAATAAAGGAAATTTCCGATCTATATGTTTAAACTGTTTCTGAGATGATGGTGTAACATGATAGATGTCTAAAGAATGGTTTTACTCAATGACGTATGCTTTTAGGTTCAGGACCTAAACGATGAGATCATACGGATGTTAAGAGTATACATTCTTGTTTGGTCCCTAGTCGGTTGTTATTGTGGAAATAATTATAGACATCAATAACACTAAAGACTAGATTGTGTGTTGGTTGATGATAGAATCTCATTAGTCATGATATAGTGATATCAAACCAAACACATAGGTACTTGTTAGAGAACAAGGTACCAGACATACCCACCGTGAGAGTGACACATGGAACCATGACTTGGTTGTCACAGTCAGCTCTCACAGTGATGGTGGTGAGTGTGATTCTTAGACCTGAAATCACTACACTCAACACATGTCATTGGGTACACTTTGACATCATCAAACGCAGTCCTGAAACATGGGTTGTTATAAAGGTGATGATTGGGTGGCTTTGACACATGGGGCTTTTGAGGGGTGAGTGATAGATATGGGATTTTTCCCTCCTGAGGGAGTTTGATGTCCTTGGCCACTTGATGAGTAGGATTGAGAAAGGCATGCGCATGCACGTGTGAATCAATATGTGATATTGATGTCACACACATCTCACTCGGTCTGCTCTGAGATCAAGGAAACGAATGAACGTTGACAGGATGACTGTTCCATGCCTCGAGTTCATTCAGGATATCAGTGACAAAGGAATTATACATTCAATGTAACACCATTCACAGATTGTAGGATTGAAAGTTGTTCTCCAACTTTCTATTTCACTTGGGTAGCACTGATGTGTGACTAGGCATCACTCTTTGCTTGTGAAGTCATAAGTGTTATGGACTTTCACTGCCAATGTGAAATGGACCTGTAGGGTCACACACATAGGATTTAACCTGGAAGAGGAGTTTATCCACAAACATGTTTAGATTGATTACTAAAGGAGTTTAGTAGTTCAATTAAGCACTCAATTAATTGATAGCTCAATATCATAGTGTTCAAGGTGTTGGACTAATTGATTAGAGTATCGGATTGATTGAAACCGCAATCGACTGATTCTGCAAAATCTGTACTCCCAACCGATCGGCTCATGTGATGAACCGATCGGCTCATGTGATGAACCGATCGGCTCAGCTTGGTGAACTGATCAGTTCATGTGATGAACCAATTGGCTCAAGGACAGGGTGAACGATTGCTTGAAGTTTTGAAATGATCGGTTCAACTGTTGCAACCAGGCAAGTTGGGAAAGTAGGATTGGTGAGAATTTTCCTTTCGTTTCACTTGCCCAATTTGATTGGAACAATGATTGGTATTTGATACCAATTATAAACAAAAGTTGGAAAGTCAATCGGGAACTGACCAGGACCACGAACCGACCGGTTCAGAAGTGAACCGACCGGTTCATGGGTCCCAACCGATCGGTTGAGGTGTCAACCGACCGGCTCAGATCCCCAACTGACTATTTCAGTTGTGAAACGATCGGTTCAGGTTGCGAGTTGGTTGTTTTTTTGTGGAAAATCTCAAACCCTTGTACTCCTACTTTAGTCCCGCATTGCCCAAGATAGAGAACCCTGTCCCATGACCCTCCTATATATAGGGGTATTGGGGGCTTCTCAAAGTACAACTCAGTGCAAACCAGTTGCTATGCAAAGTTGTCGTTCTCTCTAGTTTTGGTAACCGAGAAAGCCCGAGCAAGTGCTACCTGATAAGGGAGGCACAGCAAGGGAAGGACAACTGCAGAAAGAGACCGGTGGCAGGAGAGTGTTTTGGCAACTAGTACGCCGACAGGAGGGTGCGACTCCTTCTGATTCCTTGTGTGATAAGGAGTTCGGAGTTCCAGGTAGTCCGTGTGGACGACTGCAGAGGCGGGAGACCTCTGTCGCTCGGAGGACAACTGTCAATCCCGACAGTCCCGGTGTGACCAGGAGCTGCACAGACACCGTCCAAGACCGGAGGTGAAGACTACGCAAGGCGCGAGGTACTGTCGTCGAGCAAGCCTCGGGACAAGGTATGCATTCACAAACCATCTTTCCTATTATATAGACGTTGACGCGATTCCTTTTGTTCTGGGTTTGAGGGAGAAATTTTTTGTTTTCGCTGCTTCTCTGCCTCCCCTAAAACCCAACAGGAATTGAGGTTGGAAGGTGAATGGGTGAGAAGGTGGGTGGTTATGGAGGTGTTGGGGGTGTGTAAGGCTTAGGATAGCCTTGGAGGTAGGGCCGTGGAGGAAATGGATAGGTTCGTGCATTTTTATAAGGCCCCTAAACTTGCTTAATGAGTTGAATATGCTTAATTATCATAATTGAATTCTTATAACCCTAATATAACCTTTTTATATGATTTGAAATCATAAGATAAGCTTAAGTTTCAAATTTGGTCCAATTTGGACACTGTTTGAGCAAGTTATGCAATTTAATGCACATTTTGGACTTTTCTACAATTTACCCAATTGAGAGGTTTTCTTTGCAGTGTATCACTTGCATTATGTTCCTTGGATATTCGATCCTCATGATTGATCTTGTTGATCCATGGGGCACCTATTTAAACCTTGGTTTGAAGGTGTTTTCTCCTAGGGTATTTTAGGTTTTACCCCTTCATGGATGAGCTACCTTTAGTAGCTATCAACTAATGAATTATTTGTTTTGTTTGGAAATTCAAGAATCGAGGGATAAGCATGTCTCTATGGATGGTGTGGGATCTGTTTGTGTGTTTTCTTGTATATTCTTAATAGTTTAAGGCCATTGACACTTGGAAAGATACTAGAACTTCAACTTTTTCTTTTTCTTTATCTTAAAGTTTCATATACTTATTCCTAAGAACCAAAATGAGCCATTGCTCTCCACCACTTCCCTCCTTCTACAAACCTTGTTCTCCCTCTATTCTTCTACAAATTTCCTCTCCAAGTAAGAATAAAGAGGGGATCTTCTTGGAAAAAGAATCTAGGGTTGCAATCGACTTCCTTTTAGGGTTTGAAAAGCTTCCTTCTATTGATCTTGACCTAAAAGAGTAAGAATATCATTCTTTCCTCTGTTTATTTCTTTGTTATCCTTCCTCCTACCTTTATCCAGGTTGGAACCTTGTTGTTCCATGGTAAAAATTTCTCTAAAGCTCTAAAACCCTACCTTTCTTGCTCCTTATGCTTAGGGTTTGCTCATTTGATGAAGAAAGGTGCTAGATGGACGAGTTCATAGCTTATGATTGGATTTTATATCCTACCTGCTCGAGTTTTCTTCTGTTTGGGGTTTCATCTTCTAATTAGAGGCAAGTTTTATAACTTGTTCCACGTTTATTTCTTACCATAAGCTTTCTAGATCATGTTCTTGCTTGAAAATGATGATCCGTGCACTAAAAAGCTATGCTTGACTTGGATTTTGATTTTTATAATATTCCCTATTCTGATTTCAGTTCTAGATTAACTTGTGATCATATGTACATTATTCCTAAGGTATAATATGACTTGGATCCGGTTAGTTTGATAACCTAGGTGCTAAGCACCTATCAACCAATGGTCAATTTTAGGGTTTTAAGCTGATTTCTTTTATAAACCCATGACCCGATGATGGTACCATTGCAACAACCCTATGGTGTTGTCTTAATGACAACTGATGGTAGGGATCAAAGGTGTCAGATGATGGTGACACAACTTATGGTCACCCCTTAGGTTAGGTTTTGGATCAATTAGAAGTTTAATGGTCAACCATTAAGTACCCTACTGATGTTATCAGTCAATGATGACATTAGCTTAATATTGGATGTTGATTAATGAGTATAGTGCTGATCTAACAACCTATGGTGACTTAATGGTCACTAATGATGGTGGATCAGGTCTCCAAAACCTATGGTGAGTTAATCATATAGTTGTAGCATCAATTAAGCCTTAGACCAATGGTTTCTTGGGTCACTTGATGCAATGGACAAACCTATATTGTAATTGATGGTTTTAACATATGAACTTGACCCAATGGTCAAGATCTAATGTTTATTCCTCCAATAAAGTGGAATTATGACTAATGTAATATGTTGGTCCAAATAGTGTGATTTAGATGGTTTCCTCTATATGATCAACTTGAGGAGCTTACTTGTTGACAATGAATGGCTTGTTTTAACTAAACAATCGATTGTGGGTTTTACCCTACTCTCAATGGAACTTTTTGTGTTGTTAATCAAGGGATGTCTAGGGTTATATGGTGACTCTTTCTAGAGGACAAATCAAGGACTTCATAGGTGGTTTATCCAAGGTGTTTACTGTTGGCATATATGCCCATAGATCCATCCCAAGTGATTGCATGGAGTCGGATATTAATTAATCAATTAATGAGATTATTTGGTTAATTAATGAATTCCAGAATATTCTAATTAATCCACGAGTGTTTTAATTAACGTAGTGTTTCTGTTTACCGATGGGTTTAGGAAACCCTACTTCCCTTCGTCTCCTATTTAAAGTAGGATTGATGGCCGATATCTATATAAGATATCGAGAGAGGTTTTTTAGTTTATGCTCATGTACATAAACCCTAGCCGTCGCCGTCCTTAGGAGATAAAGGAGAGCAACGCACCGCTAGCACGCCGCCGCACAGACACGACTCCTTCCTACTGGCTTAGGAAGCGCGACGTGGAGTTCCAGTCCATCTACATGGACGAAGTAGAGACGCAGACGCTGAGACGCCTACGTTCGGAGGGCATCAACGACCATCCGTGCGCGTTACGAGCCACACACGTCACCGCATGAAAGGAACGCCACTGGATCTTCCTGTGACAACGAACGGGAGAGAAGTTCCATCCGTGTAGACAAGCGTCGTTGCACACCATCGTGCAGCGGGATATCACTGGACTTGCTCCGCGATAAGGTATATCCCGCAAACACTCCTTCCAAATACGTTGTTGTCGTCGAGATCCTGTTTCAGGTTGCGTGGATTTTATTGCTTCCGCCGCATATGTTTTCTCCACAAAACCCAATAGTGGTATTAGAGCAGCGTCGATCTACGACGTATTTGGATTTGTTTCGATATGATCGAATCGTTGTATACTATTTTTATGTTGCATACGATGCGAATTAAAACTGCTAATGTGCAAATCTAAACCTAATTCTACATACTCCGCATGCTTCTGTTTTTGATGTTTTGGACAGGGTCGACTATGAAAAATATTGATTTTCCTAAGTGAAAGGAAGTAAAATTGTGTACCCCACATTGTCTGTGTGGGAGTCAAAAATTTATTTAATGGGGAATGTCCCGCATTATAAGTACTGCAATTTTAATATGTATATACGTATATGTAGATATACCTATGATAACATACATGTCGCCTTTAAAATTAGTTTTATGCGGTGAATGCATGCACAGTTATGGCCTCATATCCCTTTTTGTGAATGTTGTGGATGCATGTGGATGCCAATCTTGTGGATATGTTTGTTTGTGAATTCTATGGATGTATAATGGTTACATATGGATCCTTTGTATAAAATATTCGGCTTGCATGCCGAGCCTCATCTCTTATTTCATAGTGTAATTAATTCTTTCCTTTTATATTTGTACTCATATAATGTAATAGAGATAGGATTAGTTTTAGTTTTTGTAAACTTGATGTAAGGAGGCCACTTGAAGATCCAACTCCAAGGAGTGTCCATGGAGAAGCACCATGAAGATCTAATTCCAAGAAGCAACCTGAAGATACAACTCCAAGGAGCGTCCATGGAGAAGCAACAAGAAGATCAAATTCCAAGAAGCAACTTGAAGTTCCAACCTCACGAAGCATCCATGAAGTTGTTCATTGTAATGTTGATAATTACATGCTTAAAGGTTGATTCACAGGTGTTGCATGATATGCATAAGACCATAGGTGGACCGTAATCCTTTGTTGCCCCAAAGGATTACAATAGTATGGCCATAACCGATGTATTTGTGTTTGTGATTGCATGTCTATCGTTTGTGGTTGTGGATATAGTAGTATATGATACGTACTATAAGTATGTGGTGTTTGGATATGTATATGTATTAATAAAACCCCTCAATCAGTAATATTAAGTTTTAGTTTCCTTCCACAAAGCAACACACATGAAAATCTTGATCGACTATGTGTGGGCACACCTCCGTGGTACACTGTCTATCTCGTGGAAGTGTGATGGTGGGTGTGTGGGTCTGCCTCCGCAGGGTGCACACTCATCGTGTTGGCTTATGGGTTGGACTTAACTAGGGAACCTTGATAGGATCAAGTACCTAGAGGCACACAGATGCATTATGGAAAGGAGTTGTGCATGATCATCTATCTAAGAGTTGCATATGATCCAATTGGCAAAAGTTGCCTACCTTAGTATTTGGTCTTTGACGCCGACGTTGGCTGGGCATTGATCCAATTATTTTGGATCTTGGCTCACTAGAAGGTTGTGCATTGCAATCTTCTGAGCTGATAGTGAGGGCTATCAATTTGAATAAAATAGTGGGAACGTAATTAATTAAAGACCTAATTAATCTCATTTATCAAATCTTTACAAGTCAAAATGTTTTGGACTAAATGCAAAATTTTCTTTTGTAGCAATCAAATGGAAAACGACACTCACACTTTCTCATTGCGATCGGTCCTTCAGAAGGACAAACTCACCGGAACCAACTTTCAAAATTGGTTTAGGATGCTGAGAATTGTTCTCACACATGAGCGTAAGCTCTATGTCCTTGAAACACCAGAGCCAGCGGAACCTACCGTAAATGCGCCCAAGGCTGAAAAAGATGCTTACAAGAAGCACCTTGATGATGCCGTGGATGTCAAGTGCCTGATGTTGTGCTCAATGAACTATGAGTTGTAAGAGCAGTATGAGAGCATGAATGTCATGGAGATGGTAACACATCTCAAGAACATGTATCAACATCAAGCAAGACAGGAGAGATATGATGTCTCAAAGGCTTTGTTCAAAAGCAAGATGAAAGAGGGAGACTCAGTTGGCACCCATATACTCACCTTGATTGGGTACGTGGAAAGCCTATCCAAGCCGGGATTTTCCCTAGGTCAAGAGTTGGCCACTGATGTGATTCTACAATCGTTGCCTGAATCATATAGTAATTTTGTCATGAACTACAATATGAACAATTTTGACAAGTCGTTGTCAGAATTGTTGGGCATGTTGAGGACAGCTAAAGCACAGATGAAGAAAGACAAGCCCAAGTATGTGATGATGATCAACAAGACAAAGGGAAAGTCAAATGGAAAAGTCAAGGCTAAGAAAAGTTCTAAAGCCGGGCAGGAGCCAAAGTCATCCGTGCTCAAAGCTAAAGCTGGGATCTCCAAAGAAGGCAGTTGTCACCATTGTCACTAGCCTGGACATTGGAAAAGAAACTGTCCTCTCTACCTGGAGGAACTAAGGAAGAAGAAGCAGGGGATAGAGATCTCCACTTCAAGTATATACGTTATTGAGATAAACTTAAATACTTCTTCATCATGGGTATTGGATACCGGATGTGGATCTCACATATGTTCTAATATGCAGGATCTGATAAGAAGTAAGCCTTTACGAAAGGGCCAAGTCGAGCTGCGGGTTGCTAATAGAGTAAGAGTTGCTACCACCGCAGTTGGAGTTATTAGTTTATCTTTGCCTACGAGCCTTGTAATAGAATTAGAGAATTGCTATTATGTACCTACCATTAATAGAAATATTATTTCTGTATCTTGTATGAACAAGAGTGGATTTGAATTTCACATTAAGAATGGAATTATTTCTATATCTTAAGATGAGATCTTTTATGGCAATGCCCCTATGTCTTATGGTATCTACTTGTTAGAACTTGAGACTAGCATATACAACGTAAATACTAAAAGTTTAAAACTTGACAACTCAAACAAAACATTCTTATGGCATTGTCGTCTTGGGCACATAAACGAGAAGCACACATCTAGACTCCACAAGGATGGTTATCTAGACTCTTTTGATTTTGAATCATTAGAGACATGTGAGGCATGCTTATTAGGGAAGATGACTAAGACTCCTTTCACTGGACACAGTGAGAGAGCCAATGATCTTCTAGGGCTCATACATACTGATGTATGTGGACCTTTTAGATCAAATGCTAGAGGAGGCTATCAATACTTCATTACCTTCACTGATGACCTTAGTAGGTATGGCTATGTATATCTTATGAAACACAAGTCAGAAACTCTTGAAATGTTCAAGACTTTCATGAATGAAGTAGAGAAGCAACTTGGTAAGAGTATTAAAGCACTCCGTTCAGATCGAGGTGGCGAATAGTTAAGCCAAGAGTTTGAGGACCTTCTGAGAGACCGTGGTATTGTATCACAATGGACTCCACCTGGTACACCACAACATAATGGTGTGTTAGAAAGAAGGAATCGTACATTATTAGACATGGTACGATCAATGATGAGTTTAGCCGAACTTCCAATATCGTTCTGGGGATATGCTCTTGAGACTGCATCGTTTACACTTAACCGTGTACCTTCCAAATCGGTTCAAAAGACTCCGTATGAGATATGGAATGGGAATCGTCCCAATTTGTCTATGTTAAAGATTTGGGGATGTGAAGCTTATGTTAGGAAAAAATTTCCTGAAAAGCTTGGACCCAAATCGGAAAAATGCTATTTTGTTGGATACCCCAAGGAAACTCGGGGATACTACTTCTACACACCAACTGACAACAAAGTGTTTGTTGCTAGGACTGCTGTATTTCTTGAAAAGGAATTTATTTTCAAAGGAATTAGTGGGAGGAATGTAGAGCTCGAAGAAGTTCGAGACCAATAAGAAAGCAGAGAACTTGAGGAGGTACATAAGGAACATGAAGACTCACAAATTGTTGTGGAATTTCAAGTTCCAAATATAACACAGGAACCTCGTAGGTCTAGTAGGACATGACTTGAGCCTGAGAGATTTGGATTTCTTGTGACTCAAGACATTGATGAATTGGGCATAGCAGATGAGCCAACTTCCTATCTAGAAGCTACTAAGGGACCAGAATCTGAGAAATGGTTGAAGCCATGAGATCTGAGATGGAATCCATGTACACCAACAAGGTATAGACCTTGGTGGATCCACCCGAAGGGGTAAAACCCATAGGGTGCAAGTGGGTCTTCAAGAAGAAGACTGACATGGATGGAAATGTTCAAACCTATAAAGGTAGATTGGTTGCGAAAGGATTCTGTCAAATTCAAGGTGTTGATTATGACGAGACCTTCTCACCAGTTGCCATGGTTAAATCCATCAGGATCATGCTTGCCATTGCAACTTATCATGACTATGAGATTTGGAAGATGGATGTTAAAACAACATTCCTTAATGGGAATTTACTCGAGGATGTGTACATGACACAACCTGAGGGTTTTATCGATCCAAAGGAAGCCAATAAAGTCTGTAAGCTACAAAGGTCAATATATGGATTGAAGCAAACATCTCGGAGATGGAATCTACATTTTGATGAAGTAGTCAAAAAGTTTGGCTTTAGTCAAAATGAAGATGAACCTTGTGTTTACAAAAGGGTTAGTGGGAGCACAATCATATTTCTCATATTGTATGTGGATGACATACTATTGATGGGAAATGACATCCCTACTCTTCAGACAGTAAAAGATTGGCTAGGGAAGACCTTCTCTATGAAGGATTTAGGCGAATCATCTTATATACTAGGGATCAAGATCTATAGAGATAGATCTAGAAGGCTTCTAGGCCTAAGCCAGAGCACATACATTGACAAGGTGCTAAAGAGGTTTAGCATGGAGGGTTCTAAGAGAGGTAACTTGCCCATGTCCCATGGGGTTACAGTCTCTAAAGCCCAGTGTCCTAGTTCATGTGATGAACTGGCACGCATGAGTAAGATTCCATATGCATCAGCTATTGGATATATCATGTACACAATGTTATGTACTCATCCTGATGTGTCATATGCTTTGAGCATAACGAGCCGGTATCAGTCAGATCTAGGTGAATGTCACTAGACAGCCGTAAAGAACATCCTAAAGTACTTGAGAAGGACTAAGGATCAATTCTTGATATAAAGTGGTGAGGAAGAGCTCATGGTAAAGGGTTACACCAATGCTAGCTTCCAAACTGACAAAGATGACTGCAGATCGCAATCTGGATTTGTGTTTTGCCTAAACAACAGAGCTGTGAGATGGAAGAGTTCCAAGCAATAGACGGCTGCAGATTCTACAACAGAGGCCGAATATATTGCTGCATCTAATGCTGCAAAGGAAGCTGTGTGGATCAAGAAGTTCATTTCTAAACTTGGAGTGGTTCCAAGCACTGGTGATGCAATTCAGTTGTTTTGCGACAACAATGGAGCAATTGCAGAGGCTAAAGAACCAAGATCGCACCAATGTTCCAAACATATTCTACAACGGTTCCATCTCATACGAGAGATCGTACAACGAGGAGATGTGAAGATTTGCAGAGTACCTACAAAAACAAAGTGGATCACCCGCTCACAAAAGCACTTTCACAGCAGAAACATGACATACATGTTCAATCACTTGGATTGAGATTCATGAGTGATTGGGTATAAGTGCAAGTGGGAATCTATTGGTATGTATGCCCATAGAGACTATCATTCGATGATCGTAATGGGATACTATGTAAATGATTTGTAATACTACATCAATCATATCAATAAAGGCAAGTTTTCAATCTATATGTTTGTGTTTTATATTGTGAGATGACCATAAAACTTATAGATGTCTATAGAATAATATACTCAATGACATATGTCTTTGGGTTGATGACCTGAACAGTGAGATCATATGTATGCTAAGAGTATGTATTCTTGTTTTGTCCCTGATTGGTTGTTATTGTGGAAATATCCATATACATTAATAACACATAAGATTAGAATGTATGTTGGTTGATGGAAGAATCTCATTATCCATGATATGGAGATATCAAACCAAATACATAGATACTTGTTAGAGAACAGTGTATCAGATAGACCCACCTTGAGAGTGACACATGGATACCATGATTGGTAGTTAGAGTCACATCTCATAATGATGGTGGTGATTGTGGTTCTTAGACCTGAAGCCACTACACTTATCACATGTCGTTCGGTGTACTTTGACATCATCCACCGTGGTCCTGAATAAGGATTGCCATAAAGATGGTGCTTGGGTGCACTGTGACACATGGGGATGACTGTGAGTGATGTAGATGGAATTTGTCATTCCTACAAGAGTTTGATATTCTGGCCACTTGATAAGCGAGACTGAGAAATGCATGGCCATGCTGATGTGAGTCAATATGTGATATTGAGCTTACATATATCTCAGACAGTCTGCTGTAGTTCAAGGAACATGGATTGAACGTTGAAAAGGATAACAATTCCATGACTCGAGTTCAATCTGGATATCAACGACAAAAGAATTATACAATCACTGTAACACCAGTCATGAATGATAGGTAAAGTTGTTCTCCAACTTCTCCAATTACTTGGGTGGCAATGAAGTCTTGCTAGATACCAATCATTGCTTGTGAAATCATAATATGATTATGGATATCACTGCCAACGTAATTTGGAGCCTACCTGGTCACACACATAGGATGTGTTGGAATAGGAGTATAATTGTGGATTTGATTGGAATTGCTCCGAATCACATTGATTACTAAAGTGTTTATGTAATGGATTATAATAATATTGGAGTGACTGACTCTAAGTGCAAGTGGGAGTCTATTGGTATATATGCCCATAGAGCCATCCCAAGCGATTGCATGGAGTCATATATTAATTAATCAATTAATGCAATTATTTGGTTAATTAATGAATTCCATAATATTCTAATTAATCCACGAGCATTTTAATTAACGCAGTGTTTCTGTTTACCGATAGGTTTAGGAAACCCTACTTCCCTTTGTCTCCTATTTAAAGGAGGATTGACGGCCGATATCTATATAAGATATCGAGAGAGGCTTTTCAGTTTATGCTCACGTACATAAACCCTAGCCTTCGCCGTCCTTAGGAGATAAACGAGAGCAACGTGCCGCTAGCACGCCACCGCATAGACATGAATCTTTCCTGCCGGCTTAGGAAGCACGACATGGAGTTCCAATCCATCCACGTAGACGAAGTAGAGACACAGACGCTGAGACGCCTGTGTTCGGAGGGCATCAACGACCATCCGTCCGCGTTACGAGCTGCGTACGTCACTGCACGAAAGGAACACCGCCGAATCTTCCTACGACAACGAACGGGAGAGAAGTTCCGTCCATGTAGACAAGCGTCATTGCACACCATCGTGCAGCGGGACATTGCCAGACTTGCTCCACAATAAGGTATATCCCGCAAACACTCCTTCCAAATACATTGTTGTCGACGAGATCCTATTTCGGGTTGCGTGGATTTTATTGCTTCCACCGCACATGTTTTCTCCACAAAACCCAACATTTACTTATGTAAACAACCAATGGTCTTACCTTTTAAACATCCAATGGTTTTGGGTGACATTGTGGTATGGTGATATTGGTTGAATGATGATGGAACAAATTGAGGGTTACACTTTATAAGGTAGTCTTACATATTCACTCATATGAATAGAAGGGATGATAACCATATTATGTTGATATGGAACCCTAATGAGTTATATCTTGTTATACCTAGCTTTAATATAACTAAATGATGGTAATTGGATATGAATAGTCCATGAATGACTAATACAATCATGGAGTACTCTGTTACTGTTGTTGAAACCCTAGTATGATATAACTCGATGGTTACACCTTGATTTATGTGTGGGTTCATATTTGAGAATAATATGGAATGTGATGGTGATGCTTCACCTTATGCATCCATGATCCAATGGGGATGCCGTGAGTTAGGGCTTGGGTATACGTGTTGATTAGTAACATTGATATAATTTATCATGTTGAACCTAACTCTAACGCAACTAGATAAAGAAGAGTATTCATGTTTAACATTCTTATATGACAGAATGATGGTGGAATAACCTCGTTAATATGATCATAACCTTAATTTGTTAATTGGTGTTAATCATAGCCACATGGTTGATACTTTCTTATGCTAAACATGTGCATTATGAATATGATGAGGGTTAATCATATATAGATTCCTTGCATGTTGATGTAATAAAGGAATGTTCTTAATGTTAATATAACCCTGCCATGATTGTTTATGAATATCTCATAGCTCATAAATACAATATTGTGTTGATCCGGTGTATTATATGTAAGTCATGTTGTCGAGCCTTGTTATAAGGCACACAAAGATAATGATGATCTTGCATAGAATAGTATGATGGTCATAATGACCTATGGGAATGGTTGAGATATGAATGAGGTGTAATCCTCTTGTGTTGATAAGGGTTGATACCCTATGATATTGTGAAAAGGATTTATATCCTGTGATAGTATGATGGTCTTAATGACCTTTGGACATGGTTGAGCCCTGAATGAGGTGTAATCCTCTTATGTTGATAAGGGTTGATACCCTATGATATTGTGAAAATGATTTATATCTTGTGATAGTATGATGACTAGTGTGGTCTCATGAATGGCAAGTGAATAGTACCATGTGATGATGAGATGAGAAATAATGTTTCACATGTTTTATATCTTTTATATACTTGCTAGAAGTGAATTAGGGTTTGTATGTCCACTTGTTTGATGCAACCTTAATTCACCAAATTGGCATAACTAATCAAGTGAAATTCTAATCATGTAGTGCCCTATGCCGTAGAGCCATCTTCAGTGTCAGAACTTGCTGGATGGTGAAACGAGTATTCCTAAGGGAAACTCGGAGTGCATACTATTGAGTATGTGGGGGTGGCCCGTTGAGGATATATCCTTGTCATCCACAATGTAGATTGTGGAGGATGGCTATGGTCATGCCTCATACATCTGATGTGATAGAGAATGGTTGTGGTCGTGTCTCGATGATTATAACATGATGTGATTAGAGGAAAATTGTGGTTGTACCTCAGTGATTGGGTTTGAATACCCTAGATGCTAGCACCGTGACCTATACCAAGGTGGGCTAGTTGCATGACTATATGTCGCTATGGTGGCAGCTTTGACTGATATGTCATTACCTTTTTACTCATACTAACTAAGGGGAAGAGATCTTAGGATACTGACACTCCTAGATCTTGTACGGAACCAAATAGCCCTTCATAGGGGTCAGTTGGAATTTGAATGGTACGATTCAAATTCCCCAGGGCGTAATAAATGATGTAATACAGACGTATAGCATATTTGTTTAGGGTTATACATGACGTTTCACATTGGATGATAACCCTTGTTTGTTATCTTTACATAAAAATGATGCTTAGTGCAATTAAGAGATAGTAGATATACTTATGTTGTGGATATGCTTAAGATTGTAGATGCGCACATACAGTAGCCATGCTTATGTTGATAACTATACTGCTACTGCTGATTATAATCATGATGCTAGATATCTCATGTTGATAGTTTATGTTTAGCATGCTAGCTATGCCATTGTTACTAGAGATGCATATACTGCTAATCATGCTTATGCATATAGTTGTGCTTATGTTGTTAGCTCTTCTTACGATGTTAATATGTTCGACCTATTAGACATGCTAATCTTGTTAGCTATGCTTATGTGGCTAGACTTATTCATAATGATAGATATTCTATGTTACTAGACTTGCTCATGATGCCAGATATGCGTATGCTACTGAATTTCTTATATTGTCAACAAGATAAAGGATAGTCTGGCTAATGATGATAATTATTATATGCTCCTTTATGTATTCTATCAATCATCCCTGCTATTGAGCATATTTGTTATATCTGATTAAACTGCTTAAAATTTTTAATTACTTAAAATGTTGTGATCAATAAGCGTTGTTGGAGGTTATATCTCTTGTTGGGACATGGGTCTCACCCTTGTGGTTCGCCACATCTTTTTAGGTAATCAGCAGTGATGACAACAAAATCGTGGAAGTAAAGAGGAGCTATAGTAATGAATCTTTGAGAAAGTTGATTAGATGTCTAGTGTGTCCTAGAGTCGTCCATGTACTCTCTGGTCTGAGCAGGAAAAGTTTGTATACGGTGTTTCAAACAAATCAAACTTTTGTTAGCATGTTAATGCTTATTTGTGTGGCATATATGAATATTATTCTCCTGTGTATATATGTAGTGGCTAAGGAGATAGAACAATTTGTATCAAATTATTGGCATAGTATGGATACAAGAAAGATGTTGGGGTCTTACTCAAACGTTTCTGAGCAGGTGTTGATGTTGAAATCGGTTTTAATTTACCCATATTTTTGGGTATGTGATTAATTAGTGATTGATTGTGTTTTATGTTTTGAGTAATCTCGTTTATGTAACGAGTTCTCAGAAGTTGGTATTAGAGCTTTAGGTTCAATGAGTCTACAGGGACACTAGGACTTAGGACTAGGATGATGTAAAAATTAGGAATATGGCATAAAAATATGGTGCATACTACCTAATCTCAGTATTTGGATGCCCTGGCTAGGTATTCAATCATTGAAGAAAAGGTAAGTATGGAACTCTTAGATTGTTATATTTCTAATTACTCTAATCAAGTAGTCATTTTGAGACAATCTACAGAGCATAATGAATAAGAAATCATGGTATGAATATCTCAATCCCACCTTAAAGAAGATGAGAATTGCATCATAATCTATCAAAACTTGAATTTTTGGTAACTATAAGAGAAAGATACAACACCATGAAATCTAAATCTGAATACAAATTAGAAAAAGACGAGTTCTTAAAGATGTGATTCAAGAAGAGAATAAAGTAAAAGACAGATAAGTCTATGCTTATAAAGTGATTCAAGGTATGAAATCCACATAAGTTGGAGAGAACTCCAATGATAAATATAAAATGAGAAAATAACTGAGAACAATGACAAAGGAATACGGTGGAATCTCAGTTAATCTCAGACCAACATATGTGTGTAAGAAAGTGTTAATGTAAAATCAGAATGGCATGTGAAAGAAATTAAGGGAGATGATCCTTGTTTAATGAAGACAATGTGGAATACAAGTATTTACTTGTTGATAAATGGTTGAAAAATATAATAAAATAAGAGAACATACCCAAGTGTGATAAATAGTCATCAAGGAAAGAGTAATGATATATGTTAATCATGATGATTCCTATGCGAATGGCAAGGAACCCAAAATGAAAAGGGTAAAGTGATACATAAGAAGTTGTAACTCGCATAATGAAAATATAATTGGCTACCGTTTTGCTAGTGACCCTTAAACAATGTTGCTATGGTATGGGAAGTGTGTTTACCTTTGTGTCTTTCCTTTCTATGGCACAACTTTCAAGTGGATCATTGCCACTTGGTACGTGTGGATTCACTACAAACATGAGGGTGGATATCTTATTATAACATAAGGTTACTTGGACTATGGTTCCAAGATCATAAAGTTTGTGATGATTTTGCTTTTGAGCTTTCCAATAATTAGGAAGACTCCTTTTATATTTCTTAATATTTTTTATGTTGGTAAAAGTGGATGAGATAATCTTGCGAGTTCCTTATAGCACATGAGGTGGATACCAAGGTAATTAATCCTAGTATCCAAGATGTATCAACAATATGATAAATATGTGAAGGTTGGATATGTTTATGAAATGAACATTCCAAGTATTCCACTCCTATAGAGATAGAGAGAGAGAGAGTTGATGATGATCCTATAAATGTTGTTTGGAAGGAAAAACAAAAGTGACTCTATAATGTTGTGTATGGTCTAGTGATAGCTAGGCAAGACCACTATTAAGGATATATGGTTTGTTGATAAAATAGATATAATTTCAAGATGATAGATAGAATTTAAAGTTGAAAGTTACTATTAGATTTGTACAGGTGGCACAATAAGTTTCTATGTTCAATATTTGCAAATGTCTTCCTATGTGGGGGTTTTTGTGCTGACCCAAGATGAGATATGTATGAATGATGTGACATTACCGTGATATGCAAGTAACCATGTGGAGGTAATAGTATGAGGTGCAAAGGAAGTACCTATCTTTGTTTACCTTGGATTTTGGGGGTGAAATCCCTATTAGGGGTTTATAGTTGTAAGACCCCTAAACTTGCTTAATGGGTTGAATAAGCTTAATTATCATAATTGAATTCTTATAAACCTAATATAACATTTTTATATGCTTTTAAATCATAATATAAGCTTAAGTTTCAAATTTGGTCCAATTTGGACGCTGTTTGAGCAAGTTATGCAATTTTATGCACATTTTGAACTTTTATGCAATTTACCCAATTGAGAAGTTTTCTTTGCAATTTATCACTTGAATTATGTTCCTTGGATATTATACCATCATTCTTGAGCTTGTTGATCCATGCGGCTCCTATTTAAATTGTGGTTTGAAGGTGTTTTCTCCAAGGGTATTTTAGGGTTAACCCCTTCATGGATGAGCTACCTTTAGTAGCTATCAACTAATGAATTATTTATTTTGCTTGGAAATTCAAGAAATGATGGATACACATATCTCTATGGACTGTGGGGGAGATTCTTGTGTGTGTTCTTATATATTATTAATAGTTTAAGGCCATGGACACTTGTAAAGATACTAGAACTTCAACTTTTTATTTTTCTTTATCTTAAAGTTTCATATACTTATCCCTAAGCACCAAAATGAGCCATTTTATCTCCACCGCTTCTATCCTTCTAAAAACCTATTTCTCCCTCTGTTCTGCTATGAATTTCCTGTCCAAGGAAGAAGAAAGAGGGGATCTTCTTGGAAAAAGAATCTAGGGTTGCAATTGACTTCCTTTTAGGGTTTGAAAAAGCTTCCTTCTAGTGATCTTGACCTAAAAGAGTAAGAATATACTTCTTTCCTCCGTTTATTTCTTTTTTATCCTTCGTCCTACCTTTTTTCAGGTCGTAACCTTACTGTTCCATGGTAGAAATTTCTCTAAAGCTCTAAAACCCTACCTTTCTTGCTCCTTATGGTTAGGGCTTGCTCATTTGATGAAGAAAGGTGCTAGATGGACGAGTTCATAGCTTATACTTGGATTTTTACCCTAACTGCTCGAGTTTTCTTCTGTTTGGGGTTTCATATTCTAATTAGAGGCAAGTTTTGTAACTTGCTCCACCTTTATTGCTTACCATAAGCTTTCTAGATCATGTTCTTGCTTGAAAATGATGATCCATGCACTAAAAAGCTATGCTTGACTTGGATTTCGATTTTTATAATATTCCCTGTTCTGATTTCAGTTCTAGATTAACCTATGATCATATGTACATTATTCCTAAGGTAGAATATGACTTGGATTAGGTTGGTTTGACAACCTATGGTGCTAAGATCCTATAAACCAATGGTCAAATTCAGGGTTTTAAGCTAATTTCTTTTATAAACCCATGACCCGATGATGGTACCATTGCAACAACCCTATGGTGTTGACTTCATGAGAACTGATGGTTGGGATCAAAGGTGTCAGATGATGGTGACAACCTATGGTCACCCCCTAAGGTCAGGTTTTGGATCAATTATAAGTTTAATGATCAACCATTAAGTACCCTACTGATGTTATCGATCAATGATGACATTAGCTTAATATTGGATGCTGATTAATGAATATAGTACTGATCTAACAACCTATGGTGACTTAATGGTCACAAGTTACGGTGGATTAGGTCTCAAAAACCTATGGTTATTTAATCATATAGTTGTAGCATCAATTAAGCCTTAGACCAATGGTTTCTTGGGTCACTTGATGCAATGGTCAAACCTATACTGTAATTGATGGTTTTAAAATATGAACTTGACCCAATGGTCAAGATCTAATGTTTATTCCTCTAATAAAGTAGAATGATGGGTAATGTAATATGTTGGTGATAATAATGTGATTTAGATGGTTTCCTCTATATGATCAACTTAAGGAGCTTACTTGTTGACAATGGATGGCTTGTTTTAACTGAACAGTCGATTGTGGGTTTTATCCTACTCTCAATGGAACTTTTTGTGTTGTTAATCAAGGGATGTCTAGGGTTAGATGGTGAATCTTTCTAGAGCACAAATCAAGGACTTCATATGTAGTTTATCCAAGGTGTTTACTTATATAAAAAACTAATGGTCTTACCTTTTAAACATCTAATGTATCTGGGTGACATTGTTGTATGGTGATATTGGTTGAATGATGATGAAACAAATGGAGGGTTACCCTTAATAAGGTAGTCTTACCTATTCACTCCTATGAATATAAGGGATGATAACCATATTGTGTTGATATGTAACCCTAATGAGGTATAGCTTGTTATACCTAACTTTTATATAACTAAATGATGGTAATTATGCATGAATAGTACTTGAATGACTAATACAATCATGGAGTACTCTGTTACTATTGTTGAAACCCTAGTATGCTATAACCCGATGGTTACACCTTGATTTATGTGTGGGTTCATACTTAAGAATAGTATGGAATGTGATGGTGATGCTTCACCTTATGCATCCATGATCCAATGGGGATGCCATGATTTAGGGCTTGGGTATAAGTGTTGATTAGTAACATTGATATAATTTATCATGTTGAACCTAACTCTAATGCAACTAGATAAAGATGAGTATTCATGTTTAACATTCCTATATGATGGAATGATGGTGGAATAGCCTCCTTAATATGATCATAACCTTAATTTGTTAATTGGTGGTTATCATAGCCACATGGTTGATACTTTCTTATGCTAAACATGTGCATTATGAATATGATGAGGGTTACTCATATATAGATTCCTTGCATGTTGATTTAATAAAGGAGTGTTCTTGATGTTAGTATAACCCTACTATGATTGTTTATGAATATCTTGTTTCTCATTAATGCAATATTATGTTGATCCGGTGTATTATAAGTAAGTGATGTTGTTGAGACTTGTTATAAGGCATGCAAAGATAATGATGATATTGTGGAGAATAGTATGATGGCCTTAATGACCTTTGGGCATGGTTGAGCCCTGAATGAGGTGTAATCCTCTTGTGTTGATACCCTATGATATTGTGAAAAGGATTTATATCCTGTGATAGTATGATGGTCTTAATGACCTTTGGGCATGGTTGAGCCCTAAATGAGGTGTAATCCTCTTATGTTGATAAGGGTTGATACCCTGTGATATTGTGAAAAGGATTTATATCTTGTGATAGTATGATGAGTAGTGTGGTCTCATGAATGGCAAGTGAATAGTACCATGTGATGATGAGATGAGAAATTATGTTTCATATGTTTTATATCTTTTAAAAGTTGTGATATTAAATGGTTGCTAGAAGTGAATTAGGGTTTGTATGTCCACTTGGTTGATGCAACCTTAATTCACCCAATTGGCATAACTAATCAAGTGCAACTCTAATCATGTAGTGCCCTGTGGCATAGAGCCATCTTCAGTGTCAGAACTTGTTGGATGGAGAAATGAGTATTCCTAAGGGAAACTTGGATCACATACTGTTGAGTATGTGGGGGTGGCAGGTTGAGGATATATCCTTGTCATCCATAATGCAGATTGTGGAGGATGGCAATGGTCATGCCTCATACATCTGATGTGATTGAGAACGACTGCGGTCATGTCTTAGTGATTATAACATGATGTGATTAGAGGACAACTGTGGTTGTACCTCAGTTATTGGTTTTGAATACCCTAGATGCTAGCGTCGTGACTTGTACTAAGATGAGCTAGTTACATGACTATATGTTAATGTGGTGGTAGCTTTGACTGATATGTCAGTGCCTTTTTACTCGTACTAACTGAGGGGAAGAGATCTTAGGATACTGGCATTCTTAGATCTTGTACAGAACCAAATAGCCCTTCGCAGGAGTTAGTTGGACTTTGAATGGTACGATTCAAATTCCCCAGGGCGTAATAAAAGATGTAATACAACCATGTAGCATATTTGTTTAGGGTTATACACGATGTTTCACATTGGATGATAGCCCTTGTTTGTTATCTTTACATAAAGATGGTGCTTAGTGCAATTAAGAGATAGTAGATATACTTATGTTGTGGATATGCTTAATATTGTAGATGCGTACATACAATATCCATGATTATGTTGATAACTATACTGCTACCATTGATTATAATCATGATGCTAGATATCTAATGTTGATAGCATGCTAGCCATGCCTTTGTTACTAGAGATGCATATACTGCTAATCATGCTTATGTAGATATTTGTGGATATGTTGTTAGCTCTTCTTATGATGTTAATATGTTCAACCTATTAGACATGCTAATGTTGTTATCTATGTTTATGTGGCTAGAATTATTCATAATGATAGAGATTCTATGTTACTAGACTTGCTCATGATGCTAGATATGCATATGCTACTAATTGCTTATATTGTCAACAAGATAAAGGGTGATAGTCTAGCTAATGATGATAATTATTATCTACTCCTTTATGTATTATGTCAATCATTCCTGCTATTGATCCTATTTTTTATATCTGATTAAACTACTTAAACTATTTAATTACTTAAAATGTTGTGATCAATAAGCGTTGTTGGAGGTTATATCTCTTGTTGGGACATGGGTCTCACCCTTGTGGTTCGCCATATCTTTTTAGGTAATTGGCAGTGATGGCAACAGAATCATGGAAGTAAAGAGGAGCTATAGTAACAAATCTTTGAGAAAGTTGATTAGATGTCTAGTGTATCCTAGAGTCATCCATGTACTCTCAGGTCCGGGCAAGAAAAGTTTGTATATGGTGTTTCAAGCAAATCAAACTTTTGTTAGCGTGTTAATGCTTGTTTGTGTGGCATATATGAATATTGTTCTCTTGTGTGTATATGTTGTGGCTATGGAGATATAACAATTTGTATCAAATTCTTGGCATAGTATGGATACAAGAAAGATGTTGGAATCTTATTCAAACGTTTCTGAGCGGGTGTTGATGTTGAAATTGGTTTTAATTTACCCATATTTTTGGGTATGTGATTAATTAGTGATTGATTGTGTTTTATGTTTTGAGTAATATCGTTTAGTGTAACAGGTTATCACAATTTTGGCCTTCCATTTTGTCTTCCCTGAGTGGTTAGTCACATGCACAAGGAAAAACCAAATAAAAGAGAACAAGTTAGTAGGCCAATATACACAAAGAATGCAAAGAATAAGGAATAAATAATAGCAATGATGAGGACAGTAGGAAAAGTCAAAGAAAAACTAACTAGCTAGGCCGAACACCTCTAATACCCGGAAACATCGCTAGAAAGCTTGGTGCGTTCGCCAGAGGTGCGCACACTAAGCAATTAGATTAGACTAGATACGCCCCACGAGATCGGAACACACATGTGGATTAAACTTTCAAAATTATAATGACCTAGACCAACACACCTACGTCTACTAAAACACTATCCCACATGTGCAAAGGGTTGTGTTGTAGTATAGGAGGGCGGTAAGTATAGGGTCGATCCACAGGGAGAAAAGGGGGCACTAGAGATATGTTGGTTTTGCTAGGTTCCTACTACGGAGACTAGGGTTAAGGGTTTGAAGGTTGTTTTGATTGTTAATTAAGGTGAAAAATAAAGCAATTAAAGGCAAGAATGAAATCTAAGTTAACCCTAGACTAGATTAAGACCAATTAAGCAAGAAAAGACTAAGCTAGGTATGAAAATGCAATTTACACTAAGGCATGCAAGAAGAGCAAGAGTGTAATTAAAGAGCTAAACTAAAAAGAACAAGGCAAAAATAGGGCAAGAAGCTAACTAAGCAAGGAAAGAGCTAATTAAGATAACACTAGCTAATCAAGATAGAAACAAGGGTTTTAAGCAAGTAATGAATATGTGGGTTGTTTAGGGAATGCATTTATCACTCAAGTTGGGGGGTGACATATGAACATTATGATTCCATTTAGATTATCCAAACCAAACAACAAGTTAGAGTCTAATGAATTAACCTAAGATGCTATCTCGCCATGGATATGCTAGGTGGTGTATAGGGGAACTAGTCCCTAACACCCCCTACTACCCTTGCGAGGCTCAATTGGGTTGTGGCTTAGGTGTAATTCAACTAGAGTCTAAACAAGAGTAGGTTTCTAGGTCAGATGATCTTAGGATGATTAGGGATGAGATTAGTAAAGGGGGTGGAAGTGCGGTTTAGGCCTCCCATCATCCACATTCTAACCTTGAGAAAGCTCCATGCCAAACACACCAATTTCATCTAAACTAGCTAATGAATTATCCAAACCAAACAACAAGTTAGAGTCTAATGAATTAACCTAAGCTGCTATCTCGCCATGGATATGCTAGGTGGTGTATAGGGGAACTAGTCCCTAACACCCCCTACTACCCTTGCGAGGCTCAATTGGGTTGTGGCTTAGGTGTAATTCAACTAGAGTCTAAACAAGAGTAGGTTTCTAGGTTAGATGATCTTAGGATGATTAGGGATGATATAAGTAAAGGGGGTGGAAGTGAGGTTTAGGCCTCCCATCATCCACATTCTAACCTTGAGAAAGCTCCATGCCAAACACACCAATTTTATCTAAACTAGCTACTTAGATCCCTCAATTAGGGTTAGGAGAATTGATTATGATGTAGGAAGATGGGTAGCTAGGTAGGGATCCAAGAATTGGACCTAGGAGCAAATCCCAAAATTCACACATATAAGCAATTTCCCTAAATTTCCAATTGATTTCAAGCACAAACCAACAAGAAATTTATGGAGAATGAGATAGAAATAGAACATAATCATTAGAAAATTAAATTACAAAGTTTACACATCATTTTCCTCAAAATTGGTATCAAAGTAACATTTTCACCCCAAACAACCCACCCAAGGGGCCTAGCTACTCATAACAATGCAAAGTACAAAAAGAGAAGAGAAGGAGATAGAAGAAGCCATGGAGCTCGGTGTAGATGAAGAAATCCTCCACTTTTGTTGTTGCAGGGTGTCCTCCTCTCTCCTCCAAGGTGTAGGGGAATGGAATGATGGTGGAAATGGGTGGAAATGGAAGGAAACTAGGGTTTTGATGGTGGAAATGGTGAAATGGGGGTGGAATTGGATTGGAATGGCTAAGGGGAAAAATGGGGATCTAGGAGGTGGTAGGAGATATCTAGGGGTGGCCAACCTCAGCCTCCAACCACCACCAACATTGGGGTGGAAGCAATAGGTCAAGTAGGGGTAAAGTAGGAAAAATAGTGCAAAAAATTGGGTAAAATTGTGAGTAGCATGGTTGTGCTGGATAGCACAGCCGTGGTGGGAAGTAGGTAGCATGGTCATGGTGGATGGAAACACCCATGGTGGAAAAATGGAATGAACAGGGGAATTTTAGGTTTTCGGGACTGGTAGCACGGCCGTTCTGGCCAGCACGATAGTGTTGGGAACTCTGAAAATGGCCATTCTTGATAGCACGACCGTTCTAACCAACTGGGTCAATTTTTGAAGATTCTACTAATTAGGGCATGTCCCAGAATGGCCATTCCATGGTAGCACGACCATTCTAGGGTACTTCCCCTGCATTTGAGTCTTGAACTTGGCCATCCATAAAGGTTATTGCTTCAATAAATTCTTTGACCACTTGGGGTAGGTTGGGAGTGGTTTTGGCCTATTTTGTGCTCCTCCAAGCCTGGGGAAACCCTAGATTCAACCATATTCTTTCCATTCCATCGAATAGTGGCCAAAGTACCTATAAAACATGCAAAAAACCATCCATAAGTGTATTTTACACAAATATGCATATTAGGGGAAACAACATGTAATCTAGTAGTTGTAGATGTGATTGAAGTGCAATATGATAGAAGATGAAGCCCTAAAATAGGGATGCATCAATACTCTAGGCTCAATGTCATCATCAACGGCCTAACTTCTTTGGGAAACACTTTGGATAGAGGTGTAATCAACTCCAAGATCTTGAGGACTCTACCAAAGAGATGGGAGTCAAAGGTGACCTCCATTTAAGACATGAGGAGCCTTGGTGACATACCAATTGAAGAGCTCATTGGCAACCTCCAAGCTCATGAGCCAAGGCTTGACAAGCAAGAAGAAGAAGCCAAGCAAGAAGAGAAGGAATCTAAGAAGATCAAAGATAGTACTTTCAAAGCACAAGTGGAGGCGGTCATCCTTAAACCACAACTTGCTTGCCAGACCTCTCCTTCCTCCTCTAGTGAAGATGATGGCCCAAGTGAGCATGAAGACAACTACATCAAGGGCAAGCACTTCAAGGGAAAGCAAGCCTCCTCCTCTACTCCTAGATGCTACAAGTGTGTACAAAAGGGACACTACAAGAGAGAATGTCCCAAGTCTAGAAAGTCACTCCACAAGGGCAATTATAAAAAGGAAGAAGAGTATAAAAAGGAGAGCAAGTACAAGAGGAAGGACAATAAGGAGAAAAGATACAAGAATGCAACTCATGCAACTTTGGAAGCTTCATCCTCAAGTAGCTCAAGCTCCAAACAAGATGGAGAGTGCTACCTTGCACTCATGGCCTCTACTAGTGAAGAAATCGGTGATGTAAGTGAGGTAAGCTTGCATGAGTTATCTAAGGAAGATATTATTGATATGCTTATTTCTACATGTTCTTATTTTGTTAAATGTAAATCTAAAAGAAAAGGTTAGGAAAAATTATTGATGATTTGTATGCTAAACTTGAAATTCTTGAGCTTAATGAAAAAACTCATCTTGAGAGCATTGATAACTTGTAGGGCCAATGTCTTGATCTTGAGCTCCAATACAATGGAGTTGAATTAGAGGATGGTGTCTACCTTAAGAACATTGAAACTCTTAAGGAAGATAACCAAAAGTGCCTAAAGGAGCTTTAAACTCTTCAAATTGAAAATGTTGAATTTAAGCTTCTTGTTGATACTCGTACGGATGAGAGAGATGTGTATATTAAGGAAATTCAAGTGCTTAAGTCTAAAAATACTAGGTTGATTGGTCAAGTTAATGATTTATCTTCTAGACCTATCTTGCCTAGTAATGATATTGCTTCTATTTCTCTTGAGAAATATTCTTATTTGACTAAAGCCCTTTGTTTAGAGGTCGATCTTGTTCATGCTGGAGATGATATTGCTAGCTTGTATTCTACTATCATATCTCTAAATGATGACAATCATAGACTTAGGGCCTCTCTGTCAAAATTCCTCAAAGGGAAAAACTCCCTTAATGAAATCCTTGACCATTCTGCCAAGCAAAGTGGTACTAGTGGTTTGGGATTTGAAGGGGGAGCACCTGAGGGCAAGAACAATTCCAAAGGTAATAAAAAGAGCAAAGAAACCTCTTTCTTTATTAGAGAGTCTTTCGGCACTAAGAATCCTATGGTTTGTTCTTATTGCAAGCGTGATTATCATTACTCTACTTATTGTCCTTACAAGCCTAAGGGGACCAACCCAAAGATGAAATGGGTCCCCAAGCTAACTCTGGATCCCAAAGTTTGAGTTGGTAACTGACACTCTCCTTTCTTGCAGGAAAAAGGAAGATTGATTGTTGATAGTAGCTACACTAAGCATATGACAAGTGATATAAGCCATTTCAACAACTTCACCAAAAAGAAAGGAGGTTCGGTTTCCTTTGGGGACAACAAGAAAGGTAAGGTAAAAGGTGAGGGTGATGTAGGAAAATCCTTGTGTATAAAGAATGTTCTTTTTGTGGATAGCCTACATCATAATTTAATTTGTGTTAGTCAATTATGTGATAATGGTTACCTTGTGCTATTTACTTCCTTTGAATGCTTGATTCTAGATTATCTCACCTATCAAGTTATATATAAGGGAACTAGAAGTGGTAATATTTATGTAATTGCGCTTGACTCTAGTAATCCTATTATTGGTAGATTCCTAGTAGTCAACTCAAATGATATTTCTCTTTGGCATCGTCAGCTTGGTCATGCAAATATGCTTCAAATGAAGAAGTTGAGCAAAAAAGACTTGGTTAAGGGACTTCCCCAAATTGGATTATGAAAATGATAAGGAGTGCCAACATTTTACCCAAGGAAAGCAAACCAAGTCCTCCTTCAAATCCAAAGGAGTCCTTAGTACCAAGAGAGCTCTTGAACATCTTTAGATGATCTATTTGGACCAATGAAAACTCAATCGCTTTAGGGTTCTAAGTATTGCCTTGTTATTCTCAATGATTTCTCTAGATATACTAGGACCTTCTTTCTCATTTCCAAGAGTGATACACTTGATGTTTTCTTGAGTTTTTGTAAATGATTTGAAAATGAAGCTTCTTGTCACATTGTCTCCATCTATGGTGATCATGTGGGAGAATTTGAAAATGATCTTTTTGAGCATTTTTGTAATGAATTTGGCTATTCACATAACTTATCTTCACCTCGAACACCTTAACAAAATGGGGTTGTAGAGAGGAAGAATAGGTCATGATAGGAGATGGCTAGGACCATGCTTTTAGAGTATGACACTCCAAAGAAGTTTTGGGCCAAAGCTATCAATACCTCATGTTTTGTGCAGAATCGGGTTTTCACACATCCTTCCTTAAAGAAAACCCCCTATGAACTATGTTGTGGTAGAAAGCCTTCTATCGAGTACTTCTATGTTTTTAGATGTCCTTGTTTTGTTTGAATATGAAAAATTCTCTCGACAAGTTTGATCCAAAATCTTATAAGGCTTTATTTCTTGGCTATAGTACTACTAGCAAGGCTTATAAAGTGTTTAATATTGATCTTGGTAAAGCAGAAGAATCTATAAATGTTAAGTTTATTGAGACTAACCCCTCTATTCCCATTTTCCAAAAAAAAAAAACCTCTATTCCCAAAGATATTTGTGGCATCCAACTCATAAAAACAAGATTAACTATGCAGAAGCTATTGTTAGCAACAAATTATTGAAAATCACTAAAAATTAAAACCATTTACAAAGAGATCCATTCTCAGGAAAACTCTTTAAACAAGAACCAGAGTATGACATTTACATCCTGGTTTATATATACATATCATGTGTCATCCCTTCTCGAGGAATACAAGCATCAGCTGCTCAGTCTTAGCTGTGTACAAGCAATATAAAAACCTTGAGGCTTAAAGCCAAAAATCTCAGATCGCTTTATTAAAAGCACTAACTCCTAGGACCTGAGAGTACAGAGACGGCATATAAGACTATCTATTCCAAAACTTTAACCACCAATATTTCCACCTATAGAATTACTACAGTTCCTATTGCTGTTGCTACTCTTCCCTAGCTATGAGATTTCTGCCTCTACCTCATCCGCGTCCACCTAAAAATGTTGGATCCCACAAGGGTGAGACAATTTGTAAATTGCCGCAGTGAGAGATATAACTCTTTGCCGAAAACATTATTATTGCAGTTTAATAAAAATAAACTGAGCAGAGGAATCATATATATATATCCAGCAGCAGATGAATCAATATCTAAACTGATTAGAGCAATATGCTTATTCAGAGCAATTCAGCTATGACTTAATAAAGCAACATGCCACTATTCAACAAGATATTGAAGAAACATGTATATCAATTTATTCATCTAGGATATACTAAGCAATGTACATCAACCAGTGATTCTCGCATTTTGACCTTAGCAAATATGCTACACAGCTATTTATGCTTTACAACCATATTTATGCCCCGAGGAGATGAGGTATACCGCTCATCCTCCAACCGACCACTGTGAAGTCGAAATCGGTACCATAAAAGGTCAAAGGAAGAACCGGATTCCATGACCTCTCACATCTTGGTCAATGCGAGACTACAAGAAGGACTATGTCAACTGCTCAACATAGCGTTCCAGGGTATACTGGAAACTTCGCTACAGAGTTACAGCGGCAACTACACTCTCATCGGTAATCGAGAGATCTAATGTTTATCTCATATCGACCCGACATTCATCATCATCGAGAGATTCATGATGCATCCATCCTAACACAATCAATGAAGGATTGGGAGATTTGTTGCTTATCTCATATCAATCCCTTCATCAGGGCGTAAGGTATTAGCACCCATTACCCCCACATATTCAAAAATATGTGTTCCTTAGGAATTCCCGAAGGAAAACCTATTTCACCATCACCAACTTCTGACGATGATGGATCTATGGTCAGGGGTCCACATGAAAAGATTTTACTTGATTAGTTAAGTACATTATCATATTCTTTTAGCATCAGTCAAGTTTTCAAACATAACTTATTAGGATAAATGCTACAAAGAACATGCACTATTTTCATCAGTTACTTTTCAATCTTTATAAGACATAGGGATCTCAGTCCCTCATTTCAATACTGGGAATACTCATACCTCCACAATCTCATTATCATAATCATAAAGATCTGGGTATTCAAACCCTTAGCTCATCACTGAGCACTGTTACCACTTTTTCAGGTAACTATCACCTTCAAGTCATCTGACCAAGGTAAACATGACACTTGTTACACAAGCATCTCTTATGGAACTTGAGGCTCATTAACACTCTTGTTACCTTTTACTAAGCAACAAGGCATATTATGGCACACAAGTCCCAATAAACAAATTCAATGAATAAAACATCATAGCTCATACCCGGCTATGTTCATCATCACATGATACCTACATGGTTAGCACACATGATAACAGATATATCAATCATATTTCAATTTCATGCTACTCAAGGGTAACACCATTCTTCCCTTACCAGGGTTAGGGTTTCCCATTTCATGTCAATTAGGAATATTCATCCCAATACCCAAAATTAGGGTTATGGATTATCACCATATTGCCCAAGATTAGGATTTCATGCACTTCACCCCAGGATTAGGGTTTTCATATATCCTTACTTACATCACTCTGAATTAGAGCTTCACATCTCATTATTACATCAGGGTTTCTCGTCACATCACCATAGATTAGGGTTTACATTCAATAACCCATAGTTAGGGTTTACTATTCATCAAAATAGGGTTTCATATTCAATTTCCCATAATTAAGGTTATCATATCATCATCCTTAATTAGAGTTACAATATTACCCTGAATTAGGGTTAGGGTTCATTAACCTTCTCGATTAGGGTTTTCATGATCTCTTCACTAAGGATCATATCCTAATAACCACATGATTAATACTCATGTATGAATACTTCTCTCTCATCCTCCCTAGGATGTTAATTATACAAAACTTGATTTAATTAGGTCAACCCATCATTTCAAGTACATACACTTATGGTTGTCATAGTGTATTGAGTTACTGCTTCTATAAGCACTTGAGGTTAACCATTCTAAGGTTACTGATCATCTAGGTACTTTTAGGGTTTCAACCTTTGTTCCTATCATTGATAATCATGATCAACCATTACTTTAAGTTCCAATCAATTTGATCACCTTGAATCATCCAATCGGTTTTGACCTTTTTCACTCCAAACGGTTTTGAAACCATTTGGATTCCAAATGGTCCTGAGACTGTTTGACCCTAAATGGTTTCAAAACTGTTTGGACTCAAACGGTCTCAAGACCATTTGGGCCAAACCAGCCTCAAAACCGAATGGGTCACTTGGGACATTCATCAATCAAATTTGATATGATTTGCACCATTGAATTAACAATCAATTAGGCTATCGAAGGATTCATCAATCAACACCATTAGATCTCTATCCATCAATCAAGGTTCAACCATTAATCCTCCAAACAATCCTGAGACCGTTTGATCCCAAATGGTTTCAAGACCGTTTGGACTCAAACGGTCTCAAGACCGTTTGGTCCAATTAGTCTTAAAATCGAATAGATCATTTGAGTTTTCCTTCAACAAATCGATTAGGGTTTCTAACTGGAGGATTGTCCACACATTGAATTAATCAATTGAATCCACTGGATCATCATCCAACATGAACTAGGGTTCTGACCTCAAACGGTCAACCCTTCTAAACAGTTTGGGATTCAAAACTCCAAACGGTTTGCAAACTGTTTGGTCACCAAACGGTTTGGAGAAACCGATTGGGCTATAGTGTTGAAACCGTTTGCAACTAGACATTATTAAGATGTGTGCTTAAGATGATGTCATCATCATCAAGCTTTAGTCCATCGAAAAATACTCCCATTAACATGGTAGTTACATCAACTAATCAAAGAAATTGCAAGAAGAGAAATTGAACATAATTGATTGAGAAATTGAATTCAATAACAATGAATAGGGGTTCAAGTTATATAACCCGCCTCCAATTGAGCTTCAAATCTTGGGGCTTCATGTCAAAAATGGTGGAGAAGCTTTTTCAACTCTCCCAAGGCTCGTCCTCAATCTTTGGAGTGAAAAGATTGGCTAGGATTGAAGATGGAGTAAAATTAGAGAAGAAATCATGCATTGTTTTGTGATTTCCACCATGAATTCAAGGTGAAAGAAGGTCAAGAAGCTTACCAACAGGTTGGGGGTCGTCCTACTATTTCTCCTAGATCCCTTGGTCATTTTTGCAAGCAAGAAGTGAAAGTGGATTCGAAATTACCCCTTCACCTCATGGATAAAGGAGCATATATATGAATTTTATTGAAAATTCATTTAAGAGAGAGAAAGTAGGAATTATCTCCTCAACTTCCTTGCCACTGATAACACCAATTTTTGTGATGTTTTTGCCCTTTATTCTGTTGTCCAAACTGCCCTTTTCTGCTATTTTCCTCTTTTTAATTAGTACTTTCGCAATAATTGGCCAATCAACGCTCTTAATCCAATACTTCCATCTTTTATAGAATTTTCCTCCCATTTTGACCTAATAAGGCCGTCCCGGCCCACAAGCATTAAGTCCAACCTGCATCAGCCTTCCAACGACCTGATACAAGCACTGCCCGACAAGGTGACATGACGCAACAATGCACGACTAGGGGATGCCGTGCAAGAAGAAGCTGACGAACGACACACCCCTTACCCGACAGGGAGCCGAGCTCGCCACGACAACCCAAGCTTGTCGTGCGACACATGCCACCCACCGGCAGGCGCTGCCCGTCACGTGACCGACAACTAACATACCTACGCCGGGCGATATGTGTATCGGTCGTCCATCAAACTCGCGAATACGGAGGATACGTGGCGCTTCGAGCACCATAACTTCCCCCAACCGCTGCCTATAAATAGCAACTATAGGAAGCCGAAAAGATAGTTTGGAGAGTTTCGATAGTTTGGACAGTTGAGCGACCTTCGGAGGAAAACTGCAAGAGCAGGAGTATCGCGCCCCAGTGATCGTGCCAGGCAACTCTAAGTGAGCCCTTCCTCATCCTGAGAGGGAGGGGATAGTTCACTTAGGACCGTCCCGGGCGACACTGGGGGCCGATATCGGCCAACGATGATGAGCGACACAAGTGCCCGATAGTAGAACGCGTCGCTCCATGCCCGACACGATATCGAACCCGATACGCTTCGCCCGTCATGCATGCTGCCCGACTTGAGCGTATCAGCCAGGGTCCTTGAGCGATACAGTCGGCCGTCACGGTGTGCCGCTCGAGAGAGTGTGCCACCCGACACTGTTGTATCGGGCTAGGCTCCTGACCGGTATCGGGCTGGAGAGCCGCGGTAGTCTGTTGCCCTTCTACATCAAGAAGGCGACCTCTATCTTTAATTATGTTATTTAATTCCTTTCTTACGCTATGTATTAAGACCCTTAATGTTTATGGAAATAGAAAAGCTTAATTACTTGTTGCTCTATGCTTGGTGCAATGTGTTGGATGACTACTATGTTTGATATCTGAACTCTAGCTTGCATGTTTGGATCGTGTTTCACTTAGCTACCGAATCGTGTTTTCCCGTCGCAACAACTTCGAGAGTTGTGTTGTGGCTCTAGTGTTTGGTCCAATTCTGGAGTATGAGAGTGCCTAGAACGGAGTTGTTTCAGTAACACTCCACCCTAACTTAAAGTCCAGCAACCTCGAGAGGGGTGTTGATGCTTGGTTAGAGGTACCCGCTCTGAGAGGAGGGGTGCATCATGTTACCACTGCTGCTTGTTTTACTAAAGTCTTATCCTTCGTACCTTGCTATAGCTCTAGTTTTATCTTTATGTTTCTGTTGCATAAAACCCCTAAAAACTGCTAAATGATTAAAACCTTAAATCTTTCTAGTAGCTCCACTTGGAGATAGTTTTCTTGTTTTGTTTGTGACATCTTACTGTTTCCCTTATGGGGAATTTATTATCTCTTTATACCTGCCGGAGTGTAGTGTGTCCATTCTGGGTTCTCAACACTACCACCCTTATCCCTATGTTCGACCCCATATATCTACTTCGACCCCATAAGAAAAGTTGCGGGGGCCTAGAAGGATTTAGGTTTATAAATGTAAAAGCTCGACTACCTCAAATCCGCCTCCACTTTTGGATGCGCGATTTAGGCAGGTCAACTTTTTGGCGCTGTTTCCAGGGACAAGGCAAAAACAATACTGTATACGAATCCGAATCCACTAACTACACTCCCGTGCCTCAAGCTTAGAAATGAGTTTGACAACACTCTTTTTCTTTTTTCTTTTTATTGTTTTTCTTTGCCTAAAAGTAAAAATTCAATTTTCTAAACTTGATTTTTCATGCCATTTCAGGAACTCTGAAGAACTGTGACCTGTTCCACCGAGCTTTGTTACCATGTCTCGTTGTGAGCAGTCTCTTTCTGAGGGTGAATGTCAGGGCCAAGGCGATAGGTCAAGCCAGCCTAACTTGGTTGGTCAGCTTTCCGCCTACATAAAAAGACAGGACACCATCATCAGCCAACTGGTGCAGGGTGCGCTTCCTAGCCCTGGAGCTCTAAATTCCATGCAACGCCAGATGGCAAGCTTGTAGATGTGCCAGCGTGAGGTCGATCAGCGGCTGACCTAGATGACTGCTCTGATGAAGGATCATGCAGTAAAAGCACTCCCATACCCTGAAACTGCCAGAATGGTAGTACTGAGGTCTGGAAGAACGCTGGAGCGCCATGATGAAGTCAGGACTGAGCCCGAGCCAAGGCATGAGGGTGCAACTCCAGCAGAGGAGGAAGAAAGACAGGCATACGTTCGAGAGTCTGTGCAAAGGTTCCCTGAAGAGCTACCTGGCGGAAGGAATGCTTACGCTCCCAGGATTCCATTCCCGTATAAGCTGATAAAGGCAAATATGAAAAAGCGTCATGAGAAGTTCATGGAGTCGATCAGGAAACTGCATCTTGAAGTGCCCTTCCTTGACGCATTGGAGGAGATGCCTACATACGCCAAGTTCCTCAAGGACATTATCACAAACAAAAGAAGGGGAGGAAGGGTTGAGACAGTGCACCTAGCTTCTGCTTCCTCTGCCTTCGTGAAGACCGACTTGCCAAATAAGAGAAGGGACCCCGGAGCCTTCACAATCCCGTTCGCCATCGGGGACAATGTCGAGCGCAAGGGTCTAGCAGACTTGGGGGAAAGCATCAACCTCATGCCCCTAAGTTTTGTGCAAAGGGTGGGTTTAACCGACATGGTTCGAACCAACATGAGGATTGAACTGGCGGACCACACGTTTAAGAGACCCGTCGGCATTGTCAAAGATGTGCCGATCAGGGTTGGCAATTTCTTTATTCCCTGCGACATAGTCATCATCGATACAGCTGAAGACCCCCACTGCCCGATCATATTTGGACGCCCTTTCTTGGCAACAGGGAGAGCGTTGATTGATGTCTCCGAGGGGATGATCACTTTGAGGGTCATAAGTGACCATATGGACTTCAAGCTGAAGGAGATCATGAGAAGTCCGTCCCTATCTGAATCAGCGTGTTTCGCAGATAGCTACAATAAATTCTGTGAGGAAATAGAGGAGGATATCCGGACAGTAGACCCCCTTGCGAGGGCCATAAGCTGTCAGGATCCCGACCTCGAAGATCCTAAAGTCATGAGGTATCTCGACCTTTTCGACCTTTCTGACGAAGACTTGCAAGAAGAGGATAAAGTGGTGGAGTCTGCGAAGTATGCCTCTCTCGAGGGGGAGCCTCAAGAGAAGGCACCCAGACCAAAGCCAGAGTTAAAAGCATTGCCTGAAGGCCTGAAGTACGAGTTCTTGGATGAAGAGCAGAGAAACCCTGTCATCGTAAACGACAATCTTTCAAGCAATCAGCTAGACCGACTCCTTGAGGAGTTAAGGCTCCACAGGGGGGCTATAGGATATTTAGTAGATGATATCAAAGGCCTTAGCCCCGCCTTGTGCATGCATCACATCAACTTAGATGAATCTGCCAAGCCTCTGGCTCAACCCCAGAGGAAGCTGAACCAGATGCTCAAGGAGGTTGTCAAGAAAGAGGTAATAAAGCTTAGGGATGCGGGGATCATTTACCCAATCAGCGATAGCAATTGGGTGAGTCCGATCCACGTAGTACCCAAAAAGGGCAGGATGACAGTGGTTAAGGGTGAGAAGGGCAACGAGGTGGCGGTAAGGACCATCACCGGATGGCAGATGTGCATAGATTACTGAAAGATAAATCAGGCTACAAAAAGGATAATTTTCCGCTACCTTTTATTGACCAAGTCCTTGAAAGATTAGCACATCACGATTTTTTTTTGTTTTCTTGATGGCTTTTCAAGATTTTACCAGGTACCCATCTTGCCCGACGATCAGGAGAAAACAACATTCACCTGCCTCTACGACACTTATGCCTTCAGAAGGATGCCCTTCGGACTCTGCAACACCCCCACCACCTTTCAAAGATGCATGATATCGATGTTCTCAGACTTTCTAGAAGATATCGTAGAAGTTTTCATGGATGACTTTTCAGTCTATGGGAAGGACTTCGATAGCTGTCTGAAGAATCTATCATTGGTCCTTCAAAGGTGCGAGGAGAATAGCCTGGTCATGAACTGGGAAAAGTGCCATTTCATGGTGCGGGAGGGCATCGTTTTAGGGCATAAGATCTCAAGGCGTGGGATCGAGGTGGACATAAGCAAAGTCGAAGCAATATCTAAGCTTCCTCCACTGAAATCCGAGATGGGAGTGAGAAGCTTCCTCGGGCACGCTGAATATTACCGAAGATTCATCAAGGACTTCTCAAAGATTTCCAAACCGCTGTCCAATCTTCTGGTAAAAGATGCTGAATTTGTTTTCTCTAACGATTGTCTTAGTGCTTTTCAGGACCTGAAAAATGCTTTAACATCACCACCTATCCTTCAATCGCCAGAATGGGGTTTACATTTTGAGATGATGTGCGACGCTAGCAACTACGTGGTTGGAGCAGTCCTGGGGCAAAAGAAAGATAAAAAGCACCATGTGATTTGCTACGCTAGTCGCACGTTGGATGAGGTTCAGGTAAACTACACAACAACTGAAAAGCAGATGCTCACGATTGTCTTCGCGTTCGATAAGTTTAGGTCGTATCTTGTCGGAGCAAAGGTCAAGGTATATACAGATCATGGGGCAATAAAATACTTAATGCAAAAGAAAGACGCAAAGCCCAGACTGTTGAGGTGGGCCTTATTGCTCCAAGAATTCGACCATGAAATTATCGAAAAGAAGGGTGCAGAAAATGTGGTCGCCGACCACCTATCAAGGATCGGGGCTGAGAGACAGGGAGGTCCACCAATCAACGACGACTATGCCGACGAGGCTCTGATGTTGGCAGAAGCTCAAGAAGAAAGTTTACCCTGGTTTACAGACATCTATAATTATCTTGCTTGCGGAGAACTGCCTCCTGACATCATGTACAATCAGAAACAGAAGCTATTTGCGGATGCCAAAAACTACTACTGGGATGATCCTCTCCTATTCAGAAGATGTGCTGACAACTTATACAGGCGGTGCATCCCAGAGGAAGAAACCGCAGACAACCTGAAAGAATGCCACGCCTCCCCCTATGGTGGACACCTGGGTAGCGAGAAGAACAGTTGTAAAAGTGCTACAGTAAGGATTCTACTGGCCCTACTTATTTAAAGATGTTGCACAATTTGTAAAAGTTTGCAAAGAGTGCTAGTTTACAAGGAACATAGGGTGGAGGAATGAAATTCCAATGGCGAGCTGGATCGAAGTAGAAATATTTGACGTGTGGGGGATCGACTACATGGGACCGTTTCCCCCATCCCGGGGGTATCAATACATACTCGTGGCAGTGGACTATGTATCGAAGTGGGTAGAAGCGGTAGCCACACAAACATGTGATGCCAAGTCAGTTATCAAGCTATTCGAGAAGACCATCTTTCCTCGTTTCGGTGTACTGCGCACTGTTATAAGAGACGAAGGGTCTCACTTTGGAGAGAGACAGTTTGAAACACTCTTGCACAAGTATGGAGTGAAGCACAAGATCGCTACACCCTACCACCCACAGACGTCAGGGCAGGTAGAGGTTTCCAACAGACAAATCAAGAAGATCTTGGAGAAAACTATCAACTGAACGAGGAAAGACTGGTCTATGAAGCTTGACGACGCGCTTTGGGCCTACCGTACTGCTTACAAAATGCTCATCGGAACCACCCCCTACTGGCTTATCTACGGAAAGTCCTGCCATCTACCTTTGGAATTGGAACACAAGGCCCTTTGGGCAATCAAGTTCCTAAATATGGACCTCGACAAAGCAAGAGAAAAGAGATTTTTGCAGCTTCAAGAGCTCGAAGAGCTGAGAATGAACGCCTACGAAAATGCAAAAATCTACAAACAGAGGACAAAATTGTGGCATGATGCCCACCTCAGGAGAAAAGACGTAAGCGAAGGGGATAAAGTCTTGTTATTCAAGTCCTCCATACGTCTTTTCCCGGGGAAGCTACAAACGAGGTGGTCAGAACCGTTCACCGTGTCAAAGATATACCCATCAAGAATGATGGAGCTCTACGACAAGGACGATCCAACCAAGGTCTTCCAAGTGAATGGGCACAGGGTGAAAAGGTTCTATGAGGATGAAGCTTTTGTCAGGAGAGCAGAGATCAACCTGCAAGATATGGGTACAGTGAAGGGCTGAACAAGATGATCCTACACCGGTCGAGCTGGCGACACAGACTTCAGCGCTCCTCGGGAGGCAGCCTGAGTTTTTCTTTCTTTCATAGAGTAGGATGCATTTTTCTTATTACTTGTAAAAACAAACTTTATGGATTGTAATAAGGCCCGAGTCAGTTCACGCGCCGAGCGTACCGACTCTTCTTTTTATGGGCCACCGCTGTATTCTGCAAGGCTTTGAAGAGTAATACCCTCTGAGGTCAAGGGCTTAACCCTTAGCTGATGATGTTTTACCCTTTAATCACTTTTTCTAGTTTTAGTTTTTGTCTGCCTGCCTTAACCGTATCGGGCAACAGCTCAGCTGGAGCACAGTCACGCTTCTATCGGGCTGCAGTTTCTTGGGCACCACAAGAGCCATGACGGATGGTATTCCCGAGCAACAACCGTATCGTGGATGGGGATAAATGCCCTTAATTAGACTGACGGGATCGTCGTCTCGGGAGCGGCATGTCTCAAACGGCCGATGCGTGCCCCAGAACTGCCCGATTTACCCCCAGCTGAGTTTGCTATATATAGTAAGGTGGATTCAACGTGTCGGGCTGCTACACTTACTCTTTTCAGCCACCTGTAACACATGCAGTAATCCGCCCATTTTGCTCACGTGTCAGCCATCTTGCCTTCACCCTTGTATCGGGCAATGGCTCCAAAGAGCAAAGGTATAGCCCGATAGTCAGTCGTCTGACACGTGGTTTTCATATCGCGCGCTGCCTATCGGGTTGACGAGCTTGGCCGACTTATCTTGTATCACCCGACATATAAGAAGCACGACACGATGTCCGATCACATTTGCCCGATACACCATGTCGAGCGACACGGTTTTCCGTCATGATGTCCTATCGAGCAGTTGTTTTAACGTGACCTTATCTCCCGACATACCTATGCCGAGCAGTGTTTTGTGCCGCACTGATCCCCTTTATCGCCCAATATCGTATCACCTTGGGTTTGTCTTTTGAGGAACGATGCACCAAGTTTCACATCGCGACAAGTTTAATCATGATTTCTCTTTTTTACGATCTAACATTTAGGTGATCGTTGGACTTGATAACAGGTGCGGCTCACACGAAGCAAACCGGCCAAGCTGACGACACAAGCACAAGAGTCAGAATTGCGGCCGCAGCCGAAGCAACAACTGTCGGACAGAAACGTCAGAATCCCGAGGCTGCTAGCCATCAACAACCAAAGAAAGAGAGAGGATGGAATTTTCTTGATTTGGTAGCCCCAGAGGAGGATCACTTTCTTATCATAGTCTGTCTTCTGCAGTGGTTTAAGACCATCTCTGGAGACAGCACAAGTCTTTTAATGGTGGCCTCCGGACTGAATCTGGGCATTTCGGTTCCATCTTCTTAAAAAGGGGGAGCATCCACAAGTGTTTTCAAGAGCTCTCTATCTACTACGTACAAGCTTCGAGCTTCCTTCTTGAGAGCTTTGCACTTGTTCTGGCTGCTTCCAACTGGGGAAATAAAATGGCTACAGCAAAGAAGCATATTGCAGCTTCTCAAAGGCACACGCGAACCCGCTAGATAACCTTCAATGGGCTAACATGACCTCACCCTACATTCTTCGCTACTCTGGGACAGAGTGTGGAGTAAGTTTGGGGGGGGGTACCCATGTACCAGTGAAGGAGGTATAAAAGTTTTCTTCCTTTGTGCCATTTTGTCCTTGCTCTTATATCATGTGTATGTACCCTATGCTCGTATAAAATGTCATGCTCTTATAAAAATTTTGAAATTTTTTGCTTTTATTCCCATGCATATGTACAAAGTTGCTAATAGTAAAAACCTGTTGCAACTTCTTACAAAGTTTGTTTTCTATGAGCTTAATGAGATACACGTTCTGTTATATCTTTCTGATAATGCTGCTTCAAAACAAATGAGAAGATTACATTTTTCCATGCCAAAAATTTTGAAAAATATAATAATCTCGCAAACAGCTAAGAGACGAGTATGGAGAAGGAAAAAGCTGCCCAAACAGCAAGAATCTTTTTGTTTCCCCTTACCCAACAAAAATCCCAAAAAAGAGAGAGAAGTCTTATGAGAGTGAATAAAAGCATGAGAGTTGTGCCCAATAAAAGAAAAAGAATTTTTTTTACACACCTGTCTTCCAAAAGTACCCATCTTTAGGCATGGTAGATCCGGGGTAGTGGTACGTAGGATGTGAAATCACTGCTCTAAAGCCAACTGGCTTGGACTGCAGGGACCACTTGCCCATTAACAGACCCTTACCTGGATGGACCGATGGGAGACAAGAAAAACCCCAAAAAGCCTTAGCCTACCTTATACACAACTTTCTGTCCCTAAAATAAAGCTGTTTGGTGTGTAAGCTAACTTCGGAATCATACAACAAAGTCTCGCCGAAGCTGTAGAGAAAATTTTTACTGAAATAATAAGGCAAGGAAACGCATGGTCTTTTGTTTGCAGGGAGGCAGCATTATCTCTAAAGGCATTACTATACTTGTTTTACCTCTTGACATGAAAGCTATACCAAGAAAGAAGAAACAACACAAAATAAAGTTTAAATATTGATTGAGGACAATCAAAACGCTAAGTTTGGGGGAGTTGATAACACCAATTTTTGTGATATTTTTGCCCTTTATTCTGTTGTCAAAACTGCCCTTTTCTGCTATTTTCCTCTCTTTTATTAGTACTTTCGCAATAATTGTCCAAGCAACGCTCTTAATAAAATACTTCCATCTTTTGCAGAATTTTCCTCCCATTTTGACCTAATAAGGCCGTCCCGGTCCACAAGCAATAAGTCCAACCTGCATCGGCCTTCCAACGGCCCGATACAAGCACTGCCCGACAGGGTGGCGTGACGCAACGACGTGCGACTAGGGGATGCCGCGCAAGAAGAAGCTGACGGACGACACGCCCCTTACCCAACAGGGAGCCAAGCTCACCACGAAAACCCAAGCTTGTCGCGCGACACAAGCCACCCACCGAAAGACGCCGCCCGTCACGTGACCGACAGCCAACATCCCTGCACCGAGCGATATGTGTATCGTCCGTCCATCAAACTCGCGAATACGGAGGACACATGGCGCTTCGAGCACCATAACGTCCCCCAACCACTGCTTATAAATAGCAGCTATAGGAAGCCGAAAAGATAGTTCAGAGAGTTCAGATAGTTCGGACAGTTGAGCGACCTTCGGAGGAAAACTGCGAGAGCAGGAGTATCGTGCCCCAGTGCTCATGCCGGGAAACTCTAGGTGAGCCCTTCCTCATCTCGAGAGGGAGGGGATGGTTCACTTAGGACCGTCCCGGGTGACAGTACAGGCCGATATCGACCAACGATGATGAGCGACACAAGTGCCTGACAGTAGAACGCGTCGCTCCATGCCCGACACGATATCGAACCCGATACACTTCGCCCATCATGTGTGCCGCCCGAGAGGGTGCGCCTCCCGACTTGAGCATATCGGCCAGGGTCCTTGAGCGATACAGTCGACCGTCACGGTGTGCCGCTCGAGAGAGTGTGCCGCCCGACACTGCTGTATCGGGCTAGGCTCCTGACCGATATCGGGCTGGAAAGCCGCGATAGTCTGTCGCCCTTCTACATCAAGAAGGCGACCTCTATCTTTAATTATGTTATTTAATTCCTTTCTTACGCAATGTATTAAGACCCTTAATGTTTATGGAAATAGAAAAGCTTAATTACTTGTTGCTCTATATTTGGTGCAATGTGTTGGATGACTGCTATGTTTGACATCTAAACTCTAGCTTGCATGTTTGGATCACATTTCGCTTAGCTACCGAATCGTGTTTTCCCGTCACAACGACTTCGAGAGTTGTGTTGTGGCTCTAGTGTTTGGTCCGATTCTGGAGTATGAGAGTGCCTGGAATGGAGTTGTTTCAGTAACACTCCACCCTAACTTAAAGTCCAGCAACCTCGAGAGGAGTGTTGATGCTTGGTTAGAGGTACCCGCTCTGAGAGGAGGGGTGCAGGATGTTACCGCTGCCGCTTATTTTACTAAAGTCTTATCCTTCGTACCTTGCTCTAGCTCTAGTTTTATCTTTCTATTTCTGTTGCATAAAAACCCCTAAAAACTGCTAAATGATTAAAACCTTAAATCTTTCTACTAGCTCCACTTGGAGATAGTTTTCTTGTTTTGTTTGTGACATCTTACTGTTTCCCTTCTGGGGAATTTATTATCTCTTTATACCTGCCGGAGTGTAGCGTGTCGATTCTGGGTTCTCAAAACTACCACCCTTGTCCCTGTGTTCGACTCCGTATATATACTTCGACCCCGTAAGCAAAGTTGCGGGGGCCTAGAAGGATTCAGGTTTATAAATGTAAAAGCTCGACTACCTCAAATCCGCCTCCACTTTTGGACGCGCGATTTAGGCCGGTCAGCCACTTGCCCCCTTCTCTTCCTTAGGGATGAGGCTATCTTGTTTTCCTCTTATTTCTCTCATTTATCCATGATTTAAAGAAAAGCAATTTAAGCACCTTAACCCTTATAATAATAATATCCTAAAGTTAGTGGATATATCTTTTTCTTTTCTTAATGTGAGTGGGTTCTCCACTCACGTAGATATTTCCTTTGCCTTTGCAAGGCACAAGGACTTCCACACTTATAGATTTCAACCAATATAATTTTGGTTGAAGGTCAATCCAATTAATATTGTTATTTTTGTATTAAATTGAATTAGGGTTTCAATAATGCTTAAATCTTGATTATTTTAATATCAAGATTCTCTCACCATCAAAGAGGTACAAATGAGACGCCCCTCTCATTTTCTTTTCTTTTCATGACACCAAGAAACATTAGGGACTATTTTGAAGTGGTAATTTGCATATTGAACCCTAGGTTTTGGGTAAATTGCACATTACACCAAAACTAGGTTTTAATGCACACACATTGCTTAATCAACTCTTTCTTGGTATTCAGGCTTGCACAAGCCATTCCTCTACATCATCTTCATTCTCATGATGCTTCAACACATGAGAAACATATTATTATGCACAATTTGCAATTTAACCCCTCAACTTGGGTAATTTGCACTTTAGTCCAAAACTAGTAAAATATCATTTTGACATTATTCAAAAAGGACTAAAATTGAAATATAATTCCTCTTGAGCCTTAATTACTTTTCAAAATATAATATCAAGCACATAATTATCTTTCTTAAACAAAACACCTAGGGTTAAAGCATAACCCAAGTCAGGGATGTTGCAAGTTATCCACCCCTTACAAGGATTTTGACCCCGAAATCATTAAGAGAAAAGAGAAGGGTACTTCCTCCTCATCTCTTCTTCTAGCTCCCAAGTAGCTTCTTCAATGCCACGGTGATGCCAGAGAACTTTTACAAGACAAATTTCTTTCTTTTTCAACTTCTTGATTCTTCTATCAAGAATCAACACAGGTCCTACAACATATGATATATCATCATTTAGTTCTACCTCTACAGGTTGCAGAACTAATTCTGTGTCAGGATGACATTTCCTTAGCATGGAGATATGGAACACTGGATGCAATCTATGCAACTCAGGTGGTAACTCCAGCTTATAGGCTACCTTTCCCATCCTCTCAATGATCGGATAAGACCCCATAAATCTAGGAGCTAACTTGCCCTTCTTCCCAAATCTAAGTATACCTTTCTAAGGTGAGACCTTGAGGTATACTCTGTCTCCAACTTGGAATTCTAAGGGTCTACAACGCTTGTTATCATAAGATTTCTGCCTATCCTGGGCTGCTTTCAACTGTTGTTGTATTACTTTAATCTTCTCAGTTGTCTTCTGTACTAACTCAGGACCCAAAAGTTGGTACTCTCCCGTTTCATACCAACACAAGGGAGATCTACAACGTCTACCATATAATGCTTCATATGGTGCCATATCAATACTGTGCTGATAGCTATTATTGTAAGAAAATTCTATCAAGCTCAGGTGTAGATCCCAACTTCCTACAAATTGAAGGACAGATGCCCTAAGCAAGTCCTCCAAAGTTTGTATAGTCCTCTCAGACTGTCCATCTGTCTGAGGATGAAAGGCTGTACTGAACCTTAACTGTGTACCCAAAGCTTTATGCAGTTGTTCCCAAAAATGACTCGTAAACTGGGGACCTCTATCAGAAACAATTGTAGCTGGAACCCTGTACAAACACACTATCTCATCTATGTATATCTGTGTAAGCTTCTCAGTAGTGTAGGTTGTTTTGACAGGTAAGAAATGTACTGTCTTTGTCAACCTATCAACTATCACCCAAGTGGAATCATGACTTTTGGATGTTCTAGGAAAACCAACCACAAAGTCCATGGTTACATGATCCCATTTCCACTATGGTATAGGCAGAGGTTGCATTGTTCCTGCAGGCTTCTGATGTTCAGCTTTAACCTGCTGACACACCGGACACCGCATAACAAACTCAGCTACATCTTTCTTCAATCCAGGCCACCAATACATATCTTTTAAGTTATGATACATCTTGGTGCTCCCATCTAACTTTCTTAAATTATGAAGAGTGAGCCTCTAATGAAGAGTGAGCCTCTTCCAGAACTAACTTTCTTAAATTATCAGCATCAGGTACTAACATCCTACCATGGTAATAGACTACCTGATCATCTGAATCATGGAAACCATCCCATTTCTCACTACCATACTCTAACCTAATCTATTGAATCAGAGTATCAACTTGCTATGTTTCTTTAATCTGCTGTCTCAGAGTAGGTTTCACTTGCATCTTAGCTAACAACCCGGCTAACAATGACACTTGAAGTTGTACATTGTCTTGCCTCAAGGAAATAAGCATATCTCTTTTAAAGCACACTAAGGAGTTTAACTGTGCTTTATCTAAGGCTGGTGTTGTTGATTTTCTACTTAATGCATCAGCAGCTACATTATCCTTCCCTAGATGATAATCAATTGTACAATCGTAGTCCTTGATTAACTCCATCCAGCGGCATTGTCTCATATTCAGCTCATGCTGTGAGAAGATATACTTTAGATTCTTATGGTCTGTGAAAATCTAGAATGTTTCTCCATAGAGATAATGTCTCCAGATCTTCAAAGCATGGACCACAACAGATAGCTCTAGATCGTGTGTTTAATAATTTTCCTCATATTTCTTAAGTTGTCGAGACGCAAAAGAAATCACTTGCTTGTCCTGCATCAACACACATCCTAGACCGTTCTTAGATGCATCACATAAAACTATGTACCCCTTTCCCTACTCAGGTAACACTAACACATGTGCACTTGTAAACCTTTCCCTCAACAACTAGAAAGATTGTTGACACTTGTCATTCCAGACAAAAGGAACTTCCTTCCTGGTCAACTTAGTTAGGGGTAAAGCTATAGAATGGAAGTTCTTAATGAACCTCCTGTAATAGCCTACCAATCCTAGGAAACTGCATATCTCTGTCGATGTCTTTGGCTATTTCCATTACAGGACATATTCTACCTTCTTAGGATCAACACGAATACTTGAGGCAGATATTACGTGCCCTAGAAAAGAAACTTCTGGTAACCAGAACTCAAATTTGCTAAACTTAGCATACAACTTATGCTCTCTTAGAAAGGTCAAAGCCTTACGGAGGTTTTGCTCATGTTGTTGAGCATCTCTACTGTATATCAAAATGTCATTTATAAAGACGACTAAAAACTGATCAAGAAAAGGTCAAAAGATTCTATTCATGAGTTCCATGAATGCAGCTGGTGCATTAGTTAGCCCAAAATACATAACTATGAACTCATAGTGACCATACCTTGTCCTAAAGGCAGACTTAGGTATGTCACTCTCCTTAATACGCAACTGATGGTATCCCGACCTCAGATCTATCTTAGAAAAGATAGTTGCACCACACAACTGATCAAACAAGTCATCAATCCTAGGAAGAGGATACTTGTTCTTAATGGTTACTTTATTCAACTTCCTATAGTCGATGCATAAACGCATAGAACCATCTTTCTTCTTAACAAAAAGAATCGGAGCACCCCATGGTGAAGTACTCGGTCAGATGAAACCCTTCTCAAGCAACTCCTGCAGTTGTTTCTTGAGCTCTGCCATCTCAGCAGGTGCCATTCTATATGGAGTTTGTGCTATTGGTTGCGTACCCAGGTTTAGATTAATCTCAAAATCAATCTCTCGGGATGGGGGAACACCTAGAAGTTCTTCAGGAAATACATCTTCAAATTCCGTGACTATCAGAACTTTTAAAGGATGAGGGCTCCCCATGGTGGTATCTACCACATGTGCCAAGAATGTAAAGCATCCCTATCTCATCAACGTCTCAGCTACCATAGCTGATACAAGACAGGTTGAAAGAATCTTTCTATCTCCCTGAAAGATCCATGTGTCACTATCATTTGTGAACACAACCTGCTTGGAACCACAATCCAAGACAACCTTATATTTCTCTAGGGTGTCCATCCCAAGGATTATATCAAACCCATGCATTTCAAGTGGTATAAGATCCACCTGAATGCGATGATAAAAAAGGAAAGATTGTAGGGAGAGCACACCTCCCGCAACACTGCAGATCCCAGCAAAGGGGTTTCTAATAATAAACTATCTGCTCTATGACTGGCAGTCATATTGCAGTCATGAATCACTTCTCGAGTGATAAATGAATGCGTAGAACCCAGATTAATTAACACAGATACGAAGCAGGATGAAGACATATTAGAATAAAATAGTTCCATCTGATCTGTCACAACCTGAGGGTTGACTACTGCTTCGGGCTGATTCATAGCATAGAATCTAGCCGTTGCTTGCTGTTGACCCTGTGTTTAGTTGTTGGGTGCTGACGATCCAGCTTGAGACGCTTGTCTATGTCCTCTAGCTCCACTGCCAAACTGATGCCTCTGAGAGACTTGCTGGCTCTACCTTGGTAATTGGGTCATATTCCTGGCTTTCTCAGGACAATCCTTCACAACATGTCCCTCTTTCCCGCATTTGTAACAAGTTATATTCCCCATCATGGCCTGGGTGGTCCTGTTACTGACATTGATGCTGAGCTGTAAGCTCCCTTCGGGGGTAAGTTACGGCCTCTACCGTTGCTTGATGTCCACTGCGTCTGGGTATTAAACCTTAGTGGTGGTGTAGGTACAGAAAACCTCGGTTTCTTAAAGCTTCCAGAGCTCTGTCCTTGGAATTGAGTATATACCTTTTTACTCTTGGTCTGACACTTCTCAATCACAGACCTCTCTATCCGTCTTATAGACTCCGCAAGGGTGGTGAACCTCTCCCTATTCTCTAAAGCAGACATAGGAGTGGTTAAATCAGCGTTCAATCCTTTTTCAAAATGCCAAATTCTCTCCTCATTAGTGGATGCCATATACGGACAAAACTATAAAAGCTCCATGAACCTAGCTTCATATTCGCTAATATTCATTTGTCCCTGCCTTAACCTCTCAAACTGAGAGATTTTCTCATCTACATACATCTTGGGGAAGTATCTAGCGACGAATTCTCGTCAGAATTCATCCCATCTGATATCAACACCAGGTCTTTTATCTTCCTCAATGGTCCACCAATGACCAACACTCCCCTTCAGCAGATACACCGTGTGTCTCACCTTCTCATCTTCAGGAATCATAAGGATTTTGAAGGCTTTCTCCAGCTCAGTCAGCCACAAATCAGTGTCTGTTGGGTCAGCTGTGCCATCATACTCTGTGGCTCCTACCCTCCGAAGCCATTCAAAGGTCTTTCCAGCTCCCTGTCTTTCATTGGGGGATGGTGCCCTTGGTGTAGGTAGTGGCATCCTATCTGTCATATGAGTCATGGATGCCATAAACTGTCCAAACATGGCTTGGAAGGCTGGGTTCCCCATATCTTCTTGATTGAACTGGGGTTGTTCAGGCACTGGTTCCCCCCTATCCTGGTCCCTTACACCTCCTCCTGGTGCAGCGACACTGCTCTCAGTAGCGTGTTCATCATGTGATCCCGACATCTTTAAGTTCTTCTTCTCCTATATGAGCAAAAGGCACTTATTAGATAAACTGGAAAACACTAGAACAGACTCAACAACCTTAATCCTATGTTTCTGTAGACTCAGCGAACCTAGGGCTCTGATACCACTAATTTTGTGGCATCCAACTCATAAAAACAAGATTAACTATGCATAAGCTATTGTTAGCAGCGGATTACTGAAAATCACTAAAAATTAAAACCATTTACAAAGAGATCCATTCTCAGGAAAACTCTTTAAACAAGAACCAGAGTATGACATTTACATCCTGGTTTATATATACATATCATGTGTCATCCCTTCTCGAGGAATACAAGCATCAACTGCTATGTCTTAGCTGTGCACAAGCAATATAAAAACCTCGAGGCTTAAAGCCAAAAATCTCAGATCGCTTTATTAAAAGCACTAACTCCTAGGACCTGAGAGTACAGAGACGACATATAAGACTATCTATTCCAAAACTTTAACCACCAGTATTTCCACCTGTAGAATTACTGCGGTTCTTGCTGCTGTTGCTGCTGCTGCTCTTCCCTAGCCATGAGATTTTTGCCTCTACCTCATTCGCTTCCACCTAAAAATGTTGGATCCCACGGGGGTGAGACAATTTGTAAATTTCCCCAGTGAGAGATATAACTCTTTGCCGAAAACATTATTATTGCAGTTTAATAAAAATAAACTGAGCAGAAGAATCATATAGATATCCAACAGTAGTTGAATCAATATCTAAACTGATTAGAGCAATATGCTTATTCAGAGCAATTCAACTATGACTTAATAAAGCATCATGTCACTATTCAACAAGATATTGAAGAAACATGTATATCAATTTATTCATCTAGGATATACTAAGCAATGTACATCAACCAGTGATTCTCACATTTTGACCTTAGCAAATATGCTACATGACTATTTATGCTTTACAACCATATTTATGCCCCGAGGAGATGAGGTATACCGCTCATCCTCCAACCGACCACTGTGAAGTCGAAATCGGTACCATACAAGGTCAAAGGAAGAACCATATTCCATGACCTCTCACATCTCGATCAGTGCAAGACTACAAGCAGGACTATGTCAACTACTCAACATAGCGTTCCAGGGTATACTGGCAACTTCGCTACAGAGTTACAGCGACAACTGCACTCTCATCAGAAATCGAGAGATTTAATGTTTATCTCATATCGACCCGACGTTCATCATCATCGGGAGATTCACGATACATCCATCCTGACACAATCAATGAAGGATTGGGAGAAGTGTTGCTTATCTCATATCAATCCCTTCATCAGGGCGTAAGGTATTAGTGCCCATTACCCCCACATATTCAAAAATATGTGTTCCTTAGGAATTCCTGAAGGAAAACTTATTTCACCATCACCAACTTCTGACGATGATGGATCTATGGTCAGGGCTCCACATGAATTTGTTTTACTTGATTACTTAAGTACATTATCATATTCTTTTAGCATCAGTCAAGTTTTCAAACATAACTTATTAGGACAAATGCTACAAAGAACATCTACTATTTTCATCAGTTACTTTTTAGTCTTTATAAGACATTGGGATCTTAGTCCCTCATTTCAATACTGGGAATACTCATCCCTCCACAATCTCATTATCATAATCATAAAGATCTGGGTATCCAAACCCTTAGCTCATCACTGAGCACTGTTACCACTTTTCAGGTAACTATCACCTTCAGGTCATCTGACCAAGGTAAACATGACACTTGTTACACAAGCATCTCTTATGGCACTTGAGGCTCATTAATTCTCTTGTTACCTTTTACTAAGCAACAAGGCATATTATGGCACACAAGGCCCAATAAACAAATTCAATGAATAAAACATCATAGCTCATACCTAGCTATGTTCATCATCACATGATACCTGCATGGTTAGCACACATGATAACAAATATATCAATCATATTTCAGTTTCATGCTACTTAAGGGTAACACCATTCTTCCCTTACCAGGGTTAGGGTTTCCCATTTCATGTCAATTAGAAATATTCATCCCAATACCCAAAATTAGGGTTATGATTATCACCATATTGCCCAAGATTGGGATTTCATGCACTTCACCCCAGGATTAGGGTTTTCATATAGCCTTACTTACATCACTCTGAATTAGAGCTTCACATCTCATTATTACATCAGGGTTTCTCATCACATCATCCTAGATTAGGGTTTACATTCAATAACCCATAGTTAGGGTTTACTATTCATCAAAAAAGGGTTTCATATTCAATTTCCCATAATTAAGGTTTTCATATCATCATCCTTAATTAAAGTTACAATATTACCCTAAATTAGGGTTAGGGTTCATTAACCTTCTCGATTAGGGTTTTCATGATCTCTTCACTAAGGATCATATCCTAATCACCACATGATTAATACTCATGTATGAATACTTCTCTCTCATCCTCCCTAGGATGTTAATTATATAAAACTTGATTTAATTAGGTCAACCCATCGTTTCAAGTACATACACTTATGGTTGTCATAGTGTATTGAGTTAATGCTTCTATAAGCTCTTGAGGTTAACCATTCTAAGGTTACTGATCATCTAGGTACTTTTTGGGTTTCAACCTTTGTTCCTATCATTGATAATCATCATGATCAACCATTGGATCAATGGATCAACCATTACTTTAAGTTCCAATCAATTTGATCACCTTGAATCATCCAATCTGTTTTGACCTTTTTCACTCCAAACGATTTTGAAACCGTTTGGGCCAAACCAGCCTCAAAACTGAATGGGTCAGTTGGGACATTCATCAATCAAATTGGATATGATTTGCACCATTGAATTAACCATCAATTAGGCTATTGAAGGATTCATCAATCAACACCATTAGATATCTATCCATCAATCAAGGTTCAACCATTAATCCTCCAAACGGTCCTGAGACCGTTTGATCCCAAATAGTTTCAAGACCATTTGGACTCAAACGGTCTCAAGACTGTTTGGTCAAATTAGTCTTGAAATCGAATAGATCAGTTGAGTTTTCCTTCAACAAATCGATTAGGGTTTCTAATGGAGGATTGTACACACATTGAATTAATCAATTGAATCCATTGGATCATCATCCAACATGAACTAGGGTTCTGACCTCAAACGGTCAACCCATCCAAATGGTCAACCCTTCTAAACAGTTTGGGATTCAAAACTCCAAACGGTTTGGTGAAACCGATTGGGCTATAGTGTTGAAACCATTTGCAAATAGACATTATTACGATGTGTGCTTAAGATGATGTCATCATCATCAAGCTTTAGTCCATCGAAAACTACTACCATTAACATGGTAGTTACATCAACTAATCAAAGAAATTGTAAGAAGAGCAATTGAACATAATTGATTGAGAAATTGAATTCAATAACAATGAATAGGGGTTCAAGTTGTATAACCCGCCTCCAATTGAGCTTCAAAGCTTGGATCTTCACGTCAAAAATGGTGGAGAAGCTTTTGCAACTCTCCCAAGGCTCGTTCTCAAGCTTTGGAGTGAAAAGATTGGCTAGGATTGAAGATGGAGTAAAATAGAGAAGAAATCATGCATTGTTTTGTGATTTCCACCATGAATTCAAGGTGAAAGAAGGTCAAGAAGCTTACCAACAGTTTGGGGGTCGTCCTCCTGTTGCTCCTAGCTCCCTTGGTCGTTTTTGCAAGCAATAAGTGAAAGTGTATTCGAAATTACCCCTTCACCTCATGGATAAAGGAGCATATATATGAATTTTATTGAAAATTCATTTAAGAGAGAGAAAGTAGGAATTATCTCCTCAACTTCCTTGACACTTGCCCCCTTCTATTCCTTAGGGACGATGCTATCCTCTTTTCCTATTATTCCTCTCATTTATCCATGATTTAAAGAAAAGCAATTTAAGCACCTTAACCCTTATAAGAATAATATCCTAAAGTTAGTGGATATTTCTTTTTCTTTTCTTAATGTGAGTGGGTTCTCCACTCACGTAGATATTTCCTTTGCATTTGTAAGGCACAAGGACGTTCACACTTATAGATTTCAACCAGCATAATTTTGGTTGAAGGGCAATCCAATTAATATAATTATTTTTGTATTAAATTGAATTAGGGTTTCAATTATGCTTAAATCTTGATTATTTTAATATCAAGATTCTCTCTCCATCAAAGAGGTACAAATGAGACACCCCTATCATTTGCTTTGCTCTTCATGATGACAATAAATATTAGGGACTATTTTGAAGTGGTAATTTGCATATTGAACCCTAGGTTTTGGGTAAATTGCACATTACACCAAAACTAGGTTTTAATGCACACACATTGCTTAATCAACTCTTTCTTGGTATTCAGGCTTTCACAAGCCATTCCTCTGAATCATCTTCATTATCATGATTCTTCAACACATGAGGAACATATTATCATGCACAATTTGCAATTTAACCCCTCAACTTGGGTAATTTGCACTTTAGTCCAAAACAAGTAAAATATCATTTCGACATTATTCAAAAAGGACTAAAATTGAAATATAAGTTCCTCTTGAGCCTTAATTACTATTCAAAAGATAATATTAAGCATATAATTATCTTTCTTAAACAAAACACCTAGGGTTAAAGTATAACCCAGGTCAGGGATGTTACAATATTGGTCCAAATGATGATGTTGTAGGTGGGGTGATTCCTATTCTAAAAGATCTTAGCATCACCCAAAAGGGAAAAGAGGTGGCCACCCAAGAAGAAGAGAAAGATGAAGAGAAGAAGGATCCAACTCCCCAATTTGCAAAGAATCATCCAAAAGAGCTGATTCTAGGTGATCCATTTGAAAGAGTGAAGATGCAGGCTGCATTCAACCAAGAACAAGCCAACAACGCCTTCATCTCACAACTTGAGCCAAAGAACATAAAGGAAGCTCTTGGGGATGATGAGTGGATCCTAGCTATCTAAGAAGAGTTGGAGCAATTTGAAAAGAACAAAGTATGTACCCTAGTGCCAAGACCAAGTGATAGAAAGATCATTAGCACCAAGTGGGTCTACTGCAACAAGCTTGATGAGGCAAGGTGGTAAGGAACAAAGCAAGGTTAGTGGCTCAAGGCTACAATCAATAGGAAGGTACAAATTTTGATGAAACATATGCACATGTAGCTAGAGTTGAGTCCATTCGTATGTTACTTTCCTTTTCTAGTTATAAAAACTTTCTTCTTTATCAAATGGATGTTAAAAGTTCATTTTGAATGGTACAATTAAGGAGGAAGTGTATGTTGGACAATCTCTGGCCTTTGAACATGATAGTTTACCTAATCATGTTTATTTGTTGCAAAAAGCTCTCCGTGGACTCAAACAAGCACCTCGAGCTTAGTATGAGAAATTAAAGAACTTTTTGTTAGATCATGGGTATATCATGGGCAAGGTAGGCTCTACCTTATTTCAAAAGCACACTTCTAGCATTTTTCTTATCATTCAAATATATGTTGATCATATCATTTTTGGCAGAACTAACTGTAACATCCCTGACCTGGGTTATGCTTTAACCCTAGGAGTTTTGATTAATAGAGATGATTATATGCTTAATCTTTTCTTGTGAAAAGCAAATAGGGTTCAAGAGGAACTTATGTTGCAATTCTAGTCCTTTTTGAATATTGTCGAAATCAATGTTTTGCTTGTTTTGGACTAAAGTGCAAATTACACACTTTGAGGGGTTTAAGTGAAAATTGTGCATGATAATATGTTCCTCATGTGTTGAAGCATCATGAGAGTGAAAATGATGTAGTGGTATGGCTTATGGAAGCATGAGTACCAAGAAAAAGCTGATAAAGCAATGTTTGTGCATTAAAACCTAGTTTTGGTGTAATGTGCAATTTACCCAAAACCTAGGGTTCAATATGCAAATTACCACTTCAGTAAGGTCCCTAATATTTCTTGGAATCATGTCGAGGAAAGAAAATGAGAGGGGTTCCTCATTCAAATTAAGTTGGAGGAGAGAGAATCTTGATATTAAAATAATCAAGATTTAATCCTAATTGAAACCCTACTTCAATTTAGTACAAAAATAAATATAATAATTGAAGCGCCTTCAACCAAAAATGAGATGGTTGAATTTGTTCAAGTGTGAACACCTTTGTGCCTTTGCTAGTCCACGAAAATATCCAAGGGAAGTGGATAACTCACTCACCTTATTATAAGAAAAAGAAATATCCACTCACATATGGATATTAATATAATATGATTTGAGGTGCTTAATTTGCTTTTCTTTAAAACATGGATAATTGAGAGGAATAAGAGGCAAACAAGATAGCCTTGGATCCAAGAAGTTGAGGGGGAAGAGGCGGCACTATTTTTGGGATTAAATGAATTTTATAAGGCATTTTCTCTCTCCTTGAATTTCTTATAAAAGTACCCTTTACAAGCCAAACCAAGGGCTTTTTCGTTTCCATTTCTTTTCCCTTGCTTGGAAAATGACCAAGGAGATTTGGAGGATCAGGAGGACGACCCCCAACCTGTTTCTTGAGGATGACCCTTGGAATAGTGAAAGGAGTTTCATCCACCATTGTTGACGTGAGCTTGAAGCTTTAGATCTCAATTGGAGGCGGGTTTTATAACTTGAACCCTTGATTTTATTATTGCATTCAATTCCTTATCAATTGGTGATCCTTTCTATATTCCAAAATTTATTTTGGTTGATTGATGCAATCACCATGAAAATCACAGGAAATTTTTGGAGTTTGGAGCTTGATGATGATGACATCATCACAAGCACACACCTCCCCAAATATCTCTTGCAAACGGTTTCAATAAAATGGTCCAAACGGTTTCACCAAACTATTTGGAGACCAAACAATTTCAAAACTGTTTGGTGATTTGAGTCCCAAACCGCATGAGGGTGTTGACCATTTGGATGGGTTGACCATTTTGAGGTATGAACCCTAGTAGGTGTTGGATGATGATCCAATGGTTCCAATTGATTAACTCAACATATGGACACACTTTCAAATAGAAACCCTAATTGGCTCAGTGCTGATTTTGCAATTGATTGAGTTGATGTTTTGGGCTGATTGACCCAAACGGTTTCAAAACCGTTTGGGAATCACCCAAACGGTCTCAAGACCATTTGGAGGTCAACAAAGACCTTTTAAAGGTCTAGGGTTTAGTATGGTTGGGTATTTAAAGATCTAAAGATACCAAATTGAAATGCAATCAATTGCTGATTTGATAATCAATCCAATGATCCAAACCCTAATTGGATGTACTGGATTTTGATGATGAGATGGGAAAATGGTCTCAAGACCGTTTGGAGATCATCCAAATGATCCCAAGACCGTTTGGGGGTCATTCAAGACCGTTTGAGGTCAGGTCATATCATGTAATGGTGATGGTTCACTGATTTCAATTGAATTGGTTCCACAATGTCAACCATTGATGGTTCCTTAGTTTCAAAACCCTAAGTGATGGTTTCTTGATTATCAACCCTAGTTCAATTGGGTATAAAACCCTAATTGAAGGTCCAACTGAATGGCAACTCAGTGGTTCAATTGAAGAATAAATTGATGGTCCAATTGATAGTTGGTCCATGAATGGGAACCTTGAATCGATTAAGTGTTGAAGCCCCCTTTTGGTCCATTTAGTTTTGAGGAGGTTTGGACCAAACGGCAAGACCGTTTGGGACCAGACGATCCCAAACCGATTGAGGCTCAAATGTTTTCAAGTGTTCACTTTAGCAAACGGTTTCAAGAGTTCACTTTAGCAAATAGTTTCAAGTAACTACTTTGCTAAACAGTTTCAAACCGTTTGAACTTACTGGTCAAGACCGTTTGAGGACTAAGTGAACAAGACCTTTTTAGGTTCAAATTGGTTAAACCATTTGGACACTTTATATGATCAAAGGTCAATTAACTACTTGATTATTAATGGTGAAGACCAATGGTGATTATGAAGGTTAACCCTAACTATGTGTACTTAAGTGAAGAGTTAACCTAGATCAATCTTGGAGTATTTAACATCCTAGAGAGGATGAGATGGAGAGAGAATGGGAGAGATGATTACTTACTTAATAAGCCCTAATCCTCTCATTATGAATAAATGTATAATTAGGGTTTGATCCATAATATGAGATCATGAAATCCTCATTGAAAAGATTGATGTACCTTGACCCTAATTTTGGGCAAGGTTATGTGAAACCCTAATTTAGGGCAAAGCTCAGTGAAATCATAATCTAGGGTGATGATGTAACCCTAACTTAGTGTAACAATGTGAGAAATCCTAATTTAATGGGAATTGTACATCCTAATCCTAATTTGGGTATGAGGTATGAGAAACCTTACTGGATGTGAATGGTAAACCTTAATCCCTAAAATGGGGTAAAGGTGCATGAAACCCTAATATAGGGTAGTGCCTCCAATACTATGTGAAGCCTTAACACGGGGTGATGTGTTATGAAATCTTAATTTCACATAATACTAGTGAAATCCTGATATAGAAGGATGATTATGTGAAACTCTATTAAAGAGTAATACCATGTGAAATCCATAAATGTATGGAAGATGCTATGTGAATACTCAAATTATAAATATGGAGAATCCTATTCCTAATAATGGAATAATGATTAATGTTGTGACAAATGTAACACCTAGAGATGTTGATAATGGATATCCTTATATCAATAGTTCCTAACTCAAGGATGAGTTCGTATTATTGGCAATGTTGTATATTCTAAGTCAGTGGCTAATGACCAACACATTACATGATATATGTGATGAACTGGTGCATAAAGTATTAGGATGGGAAATACCCTAATACCAGCTAAGTGGATGAACTCAAGTAAGATAAAGGTGTTGAGGGAAGTGATACATCAAGATATGATAGATATCACATCCAACACCCCAATTCTGATATACCCTGATGTGTTTTGAGTCCAATATGATTGGATGAGTGACACATGAGATGTGTCATGTAAATTGTTACTCTAAGATGTAATGCAACATGAAGAAGGTAGGCTAACATGCCTTATGAAAAGGTTAAATACAAATTAATAAATTATGATGCAATCATATTCTGGTAAAGATGAGAGAGAAACTCATACTTTGTGATTGCTATTTAATTTAATGATGAATGATGAGAATAAATAAGTATGATCAAATACTTATGTTATCCATATTGATTCCTAGCTGTGTGAAGCAATAAAATAGGACTTGATCATTAACAATATGATCTTGAGAACCTATAGGGTTATTCATGTGAAACCCTAATACAGGGTAATGCTATGTGAAACCCTAATACATGGTAATGTTATGTGAAACCCTAATACAAGGTAATGCTATGTGAAACCCTAATACAGGGTAATGCTATGTGAACCCTAATATAGGGTAATGCTAAGTGAAACCCTAATACAGGGTAATGCTATGTGAAACCCTAATACATGGTAATGCTATGTGAAACCCTAATACAGGGTAATGCTACGTGAAACCCTAATACAGGGTAATGCTATGTGAAACCCTAATACAGGGTAATGCTATGTGAAACCCTAATACAGGGTAATGCTATGTGAACCCTAATATATGGTAATGTTATGTGAAACCCTAGTACAGGACAGTGCTATGTGAAGTCTTAACACAGAGTAATCCTAAGTGAAGTTCAAATACATATTGATGAGTTATGTATGTAATGAGAAGACCTTCGTAGTGCATGATACTGATATATGATTGTTATCATGAGTACTAAACATGCATGTATGTTGAGATGATGAGCATAGCCAGGTATGTCTATAATGCACTGTATACTAAAAATGTTTCATAGGCCTTATAAGCCTTCATATGCTTTATTGCTTAGTGAGAAGTAATCTGAAAACTTATGAGCCCTGTGTGCCTTATGGTGTTTTTACTTATTAAAATTGGTTATGGCTTCATAAGCCATAATATTCCTTGTTGCCTATTAAGAGGTAACAAAAGGTGATATGAGCTTTGTGAACTATGTGGAATACTTTGTGTAGCAAAATTCATAATGTCCTTGGTCAGATGACCTGAAGGTATGAAGTCACCTAATAAGTGGTAATAAGCGTTCTGCGATGAGTTGAGGGTTCAAATACCCATATCCTATAATCATGATGATGAACTTGTTAAGAAGTGGAAATGTACATGATGAGTTGAGGGATTAAGATCCCAATACTTTGTGAAAAGAGTATGGCTACATGCCATGACTCCACAATGATAATGCCAGGCATTAGATATATGATCTAAGCCTGAAGAGAGTTAATGTTGTGGTAATGATTCTATAGTGAATAAATGTTATACATGTTCTTTAAATTCCTTAATGGATAAGTGACATGTTGCTCTATCAAGTTATAGCTGCAATGCTTTCAATAAAAATAATGTTCTAATCTGCTAGACATTGAATTAACTGCTCTCAAACAATTATGATTCCTCTGTTCATAATTATCTTCTTAAGATGCAATAATAATGTTTCTGGCAGAGAGTTATATATCTCACTGGGGCAATTTACAATTGTCTCACCCCCATGGGAACCACATTTTTAGGTGGACGCGGACGAGGAGGCAGGGGTCCTTCAGTAGGAGAAGAACAACAAGAACAGTAGTAGGGAGAGTAGTGAAGTCTTAGGTGGAGGCACTGGCTGTTATGCCTTGTTTAGATGTATATAGAAGTCCTATGTGTCATCTCTGTACTCTCAGTGAGACGATCGAATCATGAAAACAAGATCAACGAATGCAGAAGTGATTAACTAGCAGCGGAATTATTAAAAATAACTAAAAATTAAAACTTTTTGTATAGAGATCTATAATTGATAAAACTCTTTCATAAAGAAATATGATGAATTGTTTACAAATTGATCCATCATTATATCTCTGTAATATCACATCTCGAGTATTACAAACATCAACTACCTTGTTAGCTGTACAAGGTAAGATACAAAAATCTCGAGGCATTGAGCCAAAAATCTCAGATCTATCTTTAAACATCTACTGACTCCTAGGACCTGAGAGTACAGAGACGACACATAGGACATTCTATCTACAAGGCTTGACAGACAGTGTCTCCACCTGACAATCACTGCTGTCCCTGATGTTGTTGTTGCTCACCCACTGATGGGTTCCATCGTCCTCGGCGTCTACCTAAAAAGTCGAATCGCATGGGGGTGAGACAATTGAATAATTGTCCCAGTGAGAGTTATAACTCTCCGCCAGAAGCATTGTTATTGCAATAATGGAATAACATTAAGCAATAGAACTATAAACATTCAACAGCAGGTTTAACAATGTGTAAATAAGTGAAGCAACATTCTTTTAAGCAATCCTTTCAATTATAACTTAATTGAATGACAAGACATATATCATTAAGGAATATGAAGAACATGTATACTAGTTATTCAACTAGAACACTGTAAACAATGTAACATCATTCATTGTTTCTCATAGTTCAACCTAAGCGACTATGCTACACGACTGATTACATTTTACAAACATTTTTATGCCCTGAGGAGATGAGTTACAACTCTCATAATCCAACCGACCATTACGAAATCGCAATCGGTACCATACATAGGTCATCAGAAGAGCCAGATTCCTATGACCTCATCCTCCTCATTCAGTATGAGGAACAACATGCAGGACATCTTGTGTCTCTGCTATAATAGCTTTCCAGGGTATTCTGGCAACTTTGCTATTAGAGTTACAATGGCGTTCTGTACTCTCTTTTCCATAGAGGGATTTCTTGTTTATCTCACATCGATGCGGCATTAATAACATCATCGGGAGATTAGTGATACATCATCCCGGAATAAACATATAATGAAGGATTGGGAGATTACATGTACATCTCACATCAAATCCTACATTAGGACGTAAGGATATTCGCGTCCATAACCCCCACATACTCAAAAGTATGTTCTCTAGGAGTTCCCTTAGGAAAACCTGTTTCACCATCATTTAACTTCTGATAATGATGGATCTATGGTCAGGGCTCTACATGATATCATTATACTTGATTATTTAAGTACATTATAGCATTCTTTTAGCATCAGACATGTTTTCAAACATAAACCAACAAGACAATTGCTATAAAGAAGGGATACTAACTGTATCAAGTTCATTTCTCATCCAGTTATCATTGGGATATCAATCCCTAACCATCTTATCATTATGATTCAGGAACATGGGTGTTCAAACCCTTAGATTATCAAAAAAATTGTTACCAAGTAACATATTGTCATTAAGTCATTTTAACAGTATGACCTTGATTGTGACAATGCAGATATTTCTCATGGTTATCACAGCCTATCAATCTCATATGTTACCTCTTACTATGGAACATAGCATATCATTACTTTCAAAACTCATAAAGTGCTTTTAATGAATATAACATCGTAACCCTTACCTGGCTATGATAACTTCTATATAAAAACCTGCATGATTAGCACAATTGATAACATGCACATTTTGTCTATATAAGCACATTACAAATTATTTCCTAATTCAATCATAGAGTTTCATGCTTAAAAGCATAACCCAGAATTAGGGTTTACAGTTCACATCATCACATTTCCCTAGATTAGGGTTTACTATTCACATTACATCACATTACCCTAGATTAGGGTTTACTATTCACATTACATCACATTACCCTAGATTAGGGTTTACTATTCACATTACATCACATTACCCTAGATTAGGGTTTACTATTCACATTACATCACATTACCCTTGATTAGGGTTTACTATTCACATTACATCACATTACCCTAGATTTGGGTTTACTATTCACATTATATCACATTACCCTAGATTATGGTTTACTATTCACATTATATCACATTACCCTAGATTAGGGATTACTTTCATTAATTCCCTCAAATTAGGTTAATATTCATTAACCATCATAATTAGGGTTTCTATGATCTCACTATGAAGGATCATACCCTAATTAGATGTATTCATACATATTGGGAGTTTGTTATTTGATTCTCATTTATATGAGGAGTCTTCTCTCTCCTCTTACTATTAGATGATGTTTACATCACTCTTAATTAGGTTAAGTCAAATAAACACTGACATCATGAGTTGTGTCATTACTATTGTGGTCATTAAGATTCACTTGATCAAAGGGTATAAGTTACTCTATCCCATCAAGGGTACTTTTGTAATGTTCACCATTGATCATATTATGCATCAATTCACTAATTACTTGGTCCCTTAATCACTTTAGGTATCTATAGGGTTTAGGTTAATCAACTACTAAACCATCTTGACCACTAAGGTATCAAACGATCTTGACCTTTTTAGACCTCAAACGGTCTTGCACACAAACTCCCCAAACGGTCTTGGAGGAACCTTGAAATCATTTGGTGGTGTTGACCGTTTGGTCTAGTTTGACTTTTGAAACCATTTGATAAAGTTCACACTCAAGACCATTTGCCCAAGATGAGGTGAAGACCGTTTGGTCTTGTTGACCGTTTGGCCAACTTTGACTTTGAAACCGCATGGGTAAAATCAATCTTGCAACCTCATGAGCACCAAACGGTTTGGGATCGTTTGGTCCCAAACGGTCTTGAGACCGTTTGGTCCAAACCATCTCAAAACCACATGGACCAAAAAGTGTCTCAACCATTCCAATTGAGTTAGGGTTTCCAATGTTGAACCCCTCAATCGTTCATGCACTAGTTAGCCACTTATCAATTGAGTCAATTAGGTCAACCCTCAACTGATTTGACACTCAATTGACCCTCAATTGATCATCAATTAGGGTTTGGATCAATTGAATTAGGGTTTAGAATCGATCACCCTTCAACATGTATCAACATGAGTCTAAATGACATTGAACCCATTGAACCATCATTCAATTTGGTCATGACCTGACCCCAAACGGTCTTGGGATCATTTGGATGACCTCCAAATGGTCTTGGGATCGTTTGGATGACCTCCAAACGGTCTTGAGACCGTTTGCTCAAGTCAACATCAAAATCTAACTCAACCTATTAAGGTTTGGCTCATAGATTTGATCATTAGGTCACTAATCAATTATACTTCAACTTGTTGCCTTTCAATCTTCAACCCCTTAACCATGGTCAACCCTAGACCTCCAAACGGTCTTGGGTGACCCCCAAACGGTCTTGGGATCATTTGGACATCCTCAAAACGGTCTTGAGACCGTTTGCCCATTATTTCATCAAAAACCAAGTCATTCTCTTAAGGATTGAACCCTAGATTTGGTCACAAAATCAGCACTTAATTGTTTAACAATATGATATCATTGGACCCTCAATTGGTCAACTCCACTTAAACCTAGACCTCCAAACGGTCTTGGGTGATCACCAAACGGTATTGAGACTGTTTGGGTGATCCCCAAATGGTTTTGAAACCATTTGGGTCACTCAACCCAAACTTCAACATGATTGTATTATTGAAATCAGCAATAGACCCGATTAGGGTTTAGGTGACCAAATGGCCTTCAATTGATGATTTACTTGGAATTACTTAATGATTTTTGGTGGGTGATTAGTCCATAATATTTACAACAGATCTCCAAATGGTCAACGCCTGTCAACGCATCCAAATGGTCTTGGACCGTTTTCTTCCATGCATTCTTGGTTGAAACCGTTTGCTCCCAAACGGTTTGGGAAACCGTTTGTGCAAGAGGTGGAAGACCGTTTGCTAAAGCAAGATTAGGATAAACATTGAAAATAACGTCATCATCTCCTAACTCAAGAACAGGGGCTGTTCTTCATGGGATTACTAGCAAGAACACTTAAAAGTTTCTAAAGAATAAGAATAAGGAACGATTCTAGGAGAAGAAGATGCATTAACAAAACTTAAGGGTTAGAGTTATAAAACCCGCCTCTAGGACTAATCTAGAGCTCCAAGCTTCGTAGCTTTAATGGTGGATGAAGCTCCAAAGGTTGCCCAAGGTCCGTTCTTCAAGATTTGGATGGAGAAGAAGGCTAGAAAGAAGAGTTGTGTAAGAAAAACTAACAAACCAACCTTATATTAGGGTTTTCCTCCAAGCATTCGAGCTAGGTGATGATCAAAGCTTACCCAAACCAGCTTGGTCGTCCTCCTCTTCTCCTGAGCTTCTCCTTAGTCGACCAAAGTAAGAAGATGAGAAAAGAAACTAAGGGAAGCGTTCCCTTGCTTTGTGGAAAAAGGTGCTTATATTATTTTGGGATTATCAAGGCAAAGAAAAGATAATTATTTCTTTGATTTCTTAAACCCATCCACTCATGCTCACTCCACCCTTGGCCACATTTCTTCCACCTTTTCACATGCAAAGCCTCTCTCTCATCCAAGGTTAAAGGAAAAGAAACCATATATCTTATATATATATATATATATATATATATATATATATATATATATATAAGGCCATTTAGCATAAAACTTGGTTATTTAGATATTAAGATTATCTTTCTTATTTGATCATTCAAATGAGGCGCCCTCCTCATTATCCTTACTATACTTGATGCCAAGAGTCATGAAAGATACTCTAGAGAGTATATTTTACATGTTGCACCCTAGGTTTTGGGTAAATTGCACTTTACACCAAAACTAGGTTTTATAACTTAAAGATTGCTGTACAAGCTATATCTTGGTGTCCAAGCTTGTGGAACCCATTCCACCATATCATATGCATTCTTATGATGTCTTATCATCATAGTAACATCTTAGCATGTGCAAATTGCAAGTTAACCCCTCTACTTGGGTAATTTGCACTTTAGTCCAAAATTAACAAAACAATATTACAACATTATACAAAAAGGACTAAAATGGAAATATATGTTCCTCAGAAGCTTTAATTACATTATACAAGATAACCACAAGTATCTAGTTACATATTTAAGCAAAATACCTAGGGTTAGTTCATATCCCAGGTCAGGGATGTTACAAATTATCCACCCCTTACAAGGATTTCGTCCCCGAAATCAACAAAACATATTAAGAGAAAAGAGTAGGGTATTTCCTTCTCATCTCTTCCTCTAGTTCCCAAGTGGCTTCTTCAATACCACGGTGATTCCAGAGGACTTTCACAAGACTTATGTCTTTCTTTTTCAGTTGTTTAATTCTTTTATCAAGGATTGATACTGGTCCTTCCTCGTAAGACACATCATCATTCAGTTCTACTTCCATAGGTTGCAGAACTGATTATGTATCAGGGTGACATTTCCTAAGCATGGAAATGTGGAACACAGGGTGTAACTTTTGTAGCTCTGGTGGTAACTCTAGCTTATAAGCTACTCTTCCAATTCATTCAATGATTGGATAAGGCCCCATAAACCTAGGAGCTAACTTTCCTTTCCTTCCAAATCTCATAACTCCTTTCCAAGGTGAGACTTTGAGATACACTTTGTCTCCAACCTGGAACTCTAAAGGTCTATGACGCTTATTAGCATAAGATTTCTACCTATCCTGTGAAGTCTTCAACTGTTGTTGTATTACTTTAATCTTCTCAGTGGTCTGCTGCACAAGATCAGGACCTAAAAGTTGATATTCACCAATTTCATACCAACATAAGGGTGATCTACAACGTCTACCATACAAAGCTTCATAAGGTGCCATGTCAATGCTATGTTGATAGCTGTTATTGTAGGCAAACTCTATCAAGCTTAGGTGCAGATCCCAACTCCCTGTAAACTGATGAACACATGCTCTAAGCAAGTCTTCCAAGGTCTGTATAGTCCTTTCTGACTGTCCATCAGTCTATGGATGAAAGGCTGTACTAAACCTTAACTGTGTTCCTAAGGCTTTATGATGTCTCTCCCAAAAACGACTCATAAACTGGGGACCTCTATCAGAAACAATGGTAACTGGGACTCCATGTAGTCATACTATCTCATCTACATACAACTGTGCCAGCTTCTCAGCAGAATAGGTTGTTTTGACAGGCAAGAAATGTCCTGTCTTTGTTAGCCTATCAACTATTACCCAGATGGAATCATGTCCTTTGGCTGTCCTGGGTAGACCAACTACAAAGTCCATGGTTACATGATCCCACTTCCATTGTGGTATAGGTAAATGTTGCATTGTTCCTGTAGGCTTCTGGTGTTCAGCTTTAACTTGCTGACACACAGGACACCGCATTACAAACTCAACAATGTCTTTCTTCAAACCAAGCCACCAATACATATCTTTCAAGTTTCGATACATCTTGGTGCTTCTTGGATGCATGACATACATTGAAGAATGAGCTTCTTCGAGAACTAACTTTCTCAAGTTATCCACATTAGACACTATCATCTTACCATGATAACAGGCTACTTGATCATATGAGTGATGGAAACCATCTCGTTTCTCACTACCATACTCCGATCTGATCTGTTGAACTGTAGCATCAACTTACTGTGCCTCCTTGATCTGCTGTCTCAGAGTAGGTTTTATATGCATCTCAGCTAACAACCCGACTAACAATGATACTCTCAACTGTACATTGTCTTGCCTTAAGGAGATAAGCATATCTCTTCTTGAGCACACTAAGGAATTCAGTTGTGCCCTATCCAAGGCTGGTGTTGCTGATTTCCTACTCAAAGCATCAGCAACCACATTGGCCTTCCCTGGATGGTAATCAATTGTAAAATCATAGTCCTTGATTAACTCCATCCAGCGGTGTTGCCTCATATTAAGCTCATGCTGAGAAGAGATATACTTAAGGTTCTTATGGTCTGTGAAAATCTGGAATGTCTCTCCATAAAGATAATGTCTCCAAAATTTCAAGGCATGAACTACGACAGCTAATTCCAGGTCGTGTGTTGGATAATTCTCCTCATGTTTCTTAAGCTGTCGGGAAGCAAAAGAAATCACTTGTTTATCTTGCATCAACACACATCCAAGTCCATTCTTAGAAGCATCACAGAAAATTATATATCCTTTCCCTTGCTCAGGTAACACAGGCACAGGTGCACTTGTCAACCTCTCCTTCAACAACTGAAAAGATTGTTGACACTTATCACTCCAAACAAAAGGACATCCTTCCTGGTCAACTTAGTCAAGGGTAATGCTATAGAACTAAAGTTCTTAATGAACCTCCGATAATAGCCTGCCAACCCTAAGAAACTACGGATTTCCATCGGCGTCTTCGGTTGCTCCCAAAGCAGAACAGATTCTACCTTTTTAGGGTCAACACAAATACCTAAAGTAGATATTACGTGTCCAAGGAAAGATACTTCTGGTAACCAGAATTCACACTTGCTAAATTTAGCATATAGCTTATGCTCTCTTAGCAAAGTTAGATCCTGACGAAGATGCTGTTCATGATGCTGAGCATCTCTACTATAAATCAGGATGTCATCTATAAAGACAACAACACACTGATTGAGAAAAGGTCAGAAGATTCTATTCATGAGTTCCATAAATGCAGCCGGTGCATTAGTTAGTCCAAACGACATAACTGTGAACTCATAGTGACCATACCTCATCCTAAAGGCAGACTTTGGTATGTCACTATCCTTAATACGCAGTTGATGATATCCCGATCTCAAATCTATTTATGAGAAGATAGTTGCACCATGCAACTGATCAAAGAGATCATCAATCCTCGACAGAGGATACTTATTCTTTATTGTTACTTTATTTAGTTGTCTGTAATCAATGCACAACCGCATTGAACCATCTTTCTTTTTAACAAAGAGGACCGGAGCACCCCAGGGTGAAGTACTCGGTCAGATGAAACCCTTCTCAAGCAACTCCTGCAACTATTTCTTGAGTTCTGCCATTTCAGCAGGCACCATCCTATATGGTGATTGTGCAATAGGTTGTGTGTCTGGGATTAGATTGATCTCAAAATCAATTTCCTGAGGCGGTGGAACACCTGGAAGTTCTCCAGGAAATACATCTACAAACTCCCTGACTACCGGAACTTCAACAGGGTTAGGACTCTCCATGGTAGTATCTACCACATGGGCCAAGAATGCATAACATCCTTGCCTCATCAGCTTCTCAGAAACCATAGCTGACACAAGACAGGTGGGTAGAATCTTTCTCTCTCCTTGAAAGATCCATGTGTCACTATCATCAGCAAACATAGCTTACTTGGATTCACAATCCAAAACAACCTTATACCTTTCTAAGGTATCCATACCAAGGATTATATCAAATCCATGCATCTCAAGTGGTATAAGATCCACTTGAATGCGATGTTCAAAAAAGAAGAGAATGCAAGGAGAACATACCTCCTACAACACATCAGAACCCATCAACGGAGTTTCTAGCAACAAACTGTCTGCTTTATGACTTATAGTCAAGTTGCAGTCAATAATCACTCTTTGAGTGATAAAGGAGTGCATAGCACCCTGATCAATTAAAACAGATACAACACAAGATGTAGACATATTAGAATATAACAATTCCATCTGACCTGCCACAACCCGAGGGTTGATCACTGCATCAGGTGGATTCATTGCGTAGAACCTTGCTGTTGCCTATGGTTGATTCGGTGCTCATTGACTGGATGTTGATGATCCAGCTTGGGACACTTGTCCACGTCCTCTAGCACTTCCTGGGAACTGTCTCCTTTGAGATCCTTGCTGACTCTGCCTCTGAGGTTGAGTCACACTCACTTCTCTTGCTCTGCAATCTTTCATCAGATGTCCCATCTTTCCACATATATAACAACTTCTATTCAGTTGTTGTGGTTTGGGTGGTCCTGTGACCGACATAGATGCTGAACTACGATCTCCTTCTAGTGGTAAGATTCATCCTCTACCCCTATTTGACGTCCACTGCGTCTGGGTACTGAATCTAGGTGGTGGTGTAGGCGCAGAAAACCTAGGTTTCTTGAAACCTAGATGAAGATCCTTGAAATTGGGGATACATCCTCTTGTTCTGGGTCTGTCTCTTCTCTGATACAGACCTTTCTACCCTTCTAACCAACTCTACAAAGGTAGCAAACCTTTCTCTATTCTCTAGGGCAGACACAAGAGTAGTCAATTTAGTGTTTAATCCTTTCTCAAAATGCCTAATCCTTTCTTCATCTGTAGCTGCCATGTGTGGACAGAACCGCAAAAGCTCCATGAACTTAGCCTCGTATTCGCTAATGTTCATAGGTCCCTGCCTTAACCTCTCAAACTGAGAGATTTTCTCATCCAGAAATGTTTTAGGAAAGTATCTGTTGATAAATTCCTGTTGAAAAACTTCCCACGCAACCTCTACACCTGGACTTTTCTGTTCTTCCATGGTCCACCAGCGACCAACACTCCCTTTGAGAAGATATACATGTCTAACCTTCTCGACTTCTGGGATATTCAAGATTCTAAAGGCCTTCTCTAGTTTAGTTAACCATAAGTCAGCATCTGCAGGGTCATCTGTTCCAACATACTCTGTGGCTCCAACTCGGAGAAGTCGTTCAAACGTCTTGCCGACTCCTTGTCCTTCAGGATGGGTAGGTGCCCTAGGTGCAGGTATAGGCATCCTATCAGTCATGTGTGTCATGGCATTCATCAACTGCCCAAACATGGCTTGGACGGATGGGTTCCCCATGTCAGTTGGATTGAACTGGGGTGGTTCAGGCACATGTTCTTCTCTATCCGGATCTCTTGCACCTTCTCTGGGTGAAACAACACTACTCTCTGCACCGTGTTCCTCGTGTTCTTCGTGTGGTCCATACATCCTTAGTCTTATCTTCTCCTCCTAAATGAACAGAAGACACTATCAGACATACTGGAAGACACTAGAACAGACTGAACATCCTAAGTCCTATGTCTATGTAGACTCAGCGAACCTAGAGCTCTGATACCACTAAATTGAGACGATCGAATCACGAAAACAAGATCAACGAAAGCGGAAGCGATTAACTAGCAGTGGAATTATTAAAAATCACTAAAAATGAAATCTTTTTGTAAAGAGATCTATAATTGATAAAACTCTTTCATAAAGAAACATGATGAATTGTTTACAGACTGATCCATTATTATATCTCTCTAATATCACATATCGAGTATTACAAACATCAACTACCTTGTTAGCTGTACAAGGTAAGATACAAAAATCTTGAGGCATTGAGCCAAAAATCTCAGATCTATCTTTAAACATCTACCGACTCCTAGGACCTGAGAGTACAGAGATGACACATAAGACATTCTATCTACAGGACTTGACAGACAGTGTCTCCACCTGAGAATCACTGCTATCCCTGATGTTGTTGTTGTTGCTGTTGTTGTTGCTCACCCATTGATGGGTTCCTTCGTCCTCGGCGTCTACCTAAAAAGTCAAATCCCACGGGGGTGAGACAATTGAATAATTGTCCCAGCGAGAGTTATAACTCTCCACCAGAAGCATTGTTATTGCAATAATGCAATAACATTAAGCAATATAACTATAAACATTCAACAACATGTTTAACATTGTGTAAACTAAGTGAAGCAACATTCTTTTAAGCAATCCTTTCAATTATAACTTAATTGAATGACAAGACATATATCATTAAGGAATATGAAGAACATGTATACTAGTTATTCAACTAGAACACTGTAAACAATGTAACATCATTCATTGTTTCTCGTAGTTCAACCTAAGCAAATATGCTACACGGCTGATTACATTTTACAAACATTTTTATGCCTTGAGGAGATGAGTTACACCTCTCATACTCCAACTGACCATTACGAAATCACAATCGGTACCATACATAGGTCATCAGAAGAGCCGAATTCCTATGACCTCATCCTACTAAGTCAGTATGAGGAACAACATGCAGGACATCTTGTGTCTATGCTATAATATCTTTCCAGGGTATTCTGGCAACTTTGCTATTAGAGTTACAGTGGCGTTCTATACTCTCTTTGCCATCGAGGGATTTCTTGTTTATCTCACATCGATGTGGCATTAACAACATCATTGGGAGATTAGTGATACATCATCCCGACATAAACATATAATGAAGGATTGGGAGATTACAGGTACATCTCACATCAAATCCTACATTAGGATGTAAGGATATGCATGTGCATAACCCCCACATACTCAAAAGTATGTTCTCCAAGAGTTCCCTTAGGAAAACCTATTTCACCATCATTTAACTTCTGACAATGATGGATCTATGGTCAGGGATCTACATGATATCATTATACTTGATTATTTAAGTACATTATAGCATTCTTTTAGCATCAGGCATGTTTTCAAACATAAACCAATAAGACAATTACTATAAAGAAGGGATACTAATGTATCAAGTTCATTTCTCATCCAGTTATCATTGGGATATCAATCCCTAACCGACTCATCATTATGATTCAGGAACATGGGTGTTCAAAGCCTTAGATGATCAAAACATTTGTTACCAAGTAACATATTGTCATTAAGTCAGTTTAATAGTATGACCTTGATTGTGACAATGCAGATATTTCTCATGGTTATCACAGCCTATCAATCTCATATGTTACCTCTTATTAGGCAACATAGCATATCATTACTTTCAAAACTCATAAAGTGCTTTTAATGAATATAACATCATAACCCTTACCTGGCTATGATCACTTCTATATAAAAACCTGCATGATTAGCACAATTGATAACATGCACATTTTGTCTATATAAGCACAGTACACATTATTTCCTAATTCAATCATAGAGTTTCATGCTTAAAAGCATAACCCAGAATTAGGGTTTACAGTTCACATCATCACATTTCCCTAGATTAGGGTTTACTATTCACATTACATCACATTACCCTAGATTAGGGTTTACTATTCACATTACATCACATTACCCTAGATTAGGGTTTACTATTCACATTACATCACATTACCCTAGATTAGGGTTTACTATTCACATTACATCACATTACCCTAGATTAGGGTTTACTATTCACATTACATCCCATTACCCTAGATTAGGGTTTACTATTCACATTACATCACATTACCCTAGATTAGGGTTTACTATTCACATTACATCACATTACCCTAGATTAGGGTTTACTATTCACATTACATCACATTACCCTAGATTAGGGTTTACTATTCACATTACATCACATTACCCTAGATTAGGGTTTACTATTCACATTATATCACATTACCCTAGATTAGGGTTTACTAATCACATTTGCAATGAATCGAGATCATACCATCATCAGGTATGAGGATAACTTTCATTAATGCCCTCAAATTAGGTTAATATTCATTAACCATCATAATTAGGGTTTCTATGATCTCACTATGAAGGATCATACCCTAATTAGATGTATTCATACATATTGGGAGTTTGTTATTTGATTCTCATTTATATGAGGAGTCTTCTCTCTCCTCTTACTATTAGATGATGTTTACATCACTCTTAATTAGGTTAAGTCAAATCAACATTGACATCATGAGTTGTGTCATTACTATTGTGGTCATTAAGATTCACTTGATCAAAGGGTATAGGTTACTCTATCCCATCAAGGGTACTTTTGTAATGTTCACCATTGATCATATTATGCATCAATTCACTAATTACTTGGTACCTTAATCACTTTAGGTATCTATAGGGTTTAGGTTAATCAACTACTAAACCATCTTGACCACTAAGGTATCAAACGATCTTGACCTTTTTAGACCTCAAACGGTCTTGCACACAAACTCCCCAAACGGTCTTTGAGGAACCTTGAAACCATTTGGTGGTGTTGACCATTTGGTCTAGTTTGAATTTTGAAACTGTTTGATAAAGTGCACACTCAAGTCCGTTTGCCCAAGATGAGGTGAAGACCATTTGGTCTTGTTGACCGTTTGGCCAACTTTGACTTTGAAACCGCATGGGCAAAATCAATCTTGAAACCGCATGAGCACCAAACGGTTTGGGATCATTTGGTCCCAAAAGTTCTTGAGACCATTTGGACTCAAATGGTATTGAGACCGTTTGGACCCAAATGGTCTTGCAACCGTTTGGTCCAAACCATCTCAAACCGCATGGACCAAAAAGTGTCTCAACCATTCCAATTGAGTTAGGGTTTCCAATGTTGAACCCCTCAATCGTTCATGCACTAGTTAGCCACTTATCAATTGAGTCAATTAGGTCAACCCTCAAATGATTTGACACTCAATTGACCCTCAATTGATCATCAATTAGGGTTTGGATCAATTGAATTATGGTTTAGAATCGATCACCCTTCAACATGTATCAACATGAGTCTAAATGACATTGAACCCATTGAACCATCATTCAATTTGGTCATGACCTGACCCCAAACAGTCTTGGGATCATTTGGATGACCTCCGAACGGTCTTGAGACTGTTTTCTCAAGTCAACATCAAAATCTAACTCAACCTATTATGGTTTGGCTCATAGATTTGATCATTAGGTCACTAATCGATTATACTTCAACTTGTTGCCTTTCAATCTTCAACCCCTTAACCATGGTCAACCCTAGACCTCCAAATGGTCTTGGGTGACCCCCAAACGGTCTTGTGATCATTTGGACATCCTCCAAACGGTCTTGAGACCGTTTGCGCATTATTTTATCAAAAACCAAGTCATTCTCTTAAGGGTTGAACTCTAGATTTGGTCACAAAATCAACACTTAATTGTTTAACAATTTGATATCATTGGACCCTCAATTGGTCAAACCCCATTTAACCCTAGAACTCCAAATGGTCTTGGGTGATCACAAAATGGTCTTGAGACCGTTTGGATGATCCCCAAATGGTTTTGAAACCGTTTGGGTCACTCAACCCAAACTTCAACATGATTGTATTATTGAAATCAGCAATAGACCCGATTAGGGTTTAGGTGACTAAATGGCCTTCAATTGGTGATTTACTTGGAATTACTTGATGATTTTTGGTGGGTGATTAGTCCATAATATTTACAACAGATCTCCAAATGGTCAATGCCTGGTCAACGCATCCAAACGGTCTTGGACCATTTGCTTCCATGCGTTCTTTGTTGAAACCGTTTGTGCAAGAGGTGAAAGACTGTTTGCTAAAGCAAGATTAGGATAAACATTGGAAATAACGTCATCATCTCCTACCTCAAGAACAGGGGCTGTTCTTCATGGGATTACTAGCAAGAACACTTAAAAGTGTCTAAAGAAGAAGAATAAGTAACGATTCTAGGAGAAGAAGATGCATTAACAAAACTTAAGGGTTAGAGTTATAAAACCCGCCTCTAGGACTGATCCATAGCTCCAAGCTTCGTAGCTTTAATGGTGGATGACTCTCCAAAGGTTGCCCAAGGTCCGTTCTTCAAGATTTGTATGGAGAAGAAGGCTAGAAAGAAGAGTTGTGTAAGAAAAACTAACAAACCAACCTTGTATTAGGGTTTTCCTCCAAGAATTCGAACTAGGTGATGATCAAAGCTTACCCAAACTAGCTTGGTCGTCCTCCTCTGCTCCTGAGCTTCTCCTTAGTCGGCCAAAGTAAGAATATGAGAAAAGAAACTAAGGGAAACGTTCCCTTGCTTTGTGGAAAAAGGTGCTTATATATTTTTGGGTATTATCAAGGCAAAGAAAAGATAATTATTTCTTTGATTTCTTAAACCCATCCACTCATGCTCACTCCACCCTTGGCCACGTTTCTTCCTCCTTTTCACATGCAAAGCCTCTCTCTCATCCAAGGTTAAAGGAAAAGAAACCATATATCTTATATATATATATATATATATATAAGGCCATTTAGCATAAAACTTGGTTATTTAGATATTAAGGTTATCTTTCTTATTTGATCATTCAAATGAGGCGCCCTCCTCATTATCCTTACTCTACTTGATGCCAAGAGTCATGAAAGATACTCTAGAGAGTATATTTTACATGTTGCACCCTAGGTTTTGGGTAAATTGCACTTTACACCAAAACTAGGTTTCAAAGCTTAAGGATTGCTCTACAAGCTATATCTTGGTGTCCAAGCTTGTGGAATCCATTTCACCATATCATATGCATTCTTATGATGTCTTATCATCAGAGTAACATCTTAGCACGTGCAAATTGCAAGTTAACCCCTCTACTTGGGTAATTTTCACTTTAGTCCAAAATTAACAAAACAATATTACAACATTATACAAATAGGACTGAAATGGAAATATATGTTCCTCAGAAGCTTTAATTACATTATACAAGATAACCACAAGTATCTAATTACATATTTAAGAAAAATACCTAGGGTTAGTTCATAACCCAGGTCAGGGATGTTACACTCAGGTCCTCGGAGTAGTAGTTAGTGCTTTCGAGATTTTGGCTTAGTGCCTCGAGATTTTCATACTGCCTTTGCTTAGTTTAACAGGACGGCTGATGCTTGTAATTCATAGAAAGAGATGACACAATACATGTACCTTTAAACCAGAATGTAAATGTGTTACTTTGGTTCTATGTGAGAAAGTTTTTCTTTGATGGATCTCTTGGTAAAAAGGTTTTAATTTATAGTGATTTTTGGTAATCCGCTGCTTAGTGAATGCTTCCGCATTTAGTTAATTATGTTTTTATGAGTTATATGCCACAATTAAGTGGTATCAAAGCTCTAGGTTCACTGAGTCTACAGAGACATGGGACTAAGTTGTTGAGTCTGTGTTAGTGTCCTCCAGTATACCCTATAGTGATTTCTTCTTATGCAGAAGAAAGGATGAAGATTAAAAATGACTGGAGAACACGAGGAACACATTGCTAAGGGCAATGTTGTTGCACCAGGAGAGGGTGTATTGGACCAGCAAGAGGAGAACAAGTGCCTGAGAATCTCCATCTTGACCTAATCAGAATAAAGAATCCTATGTTATGCTCTTGAAGGGCAGGTTAAAACAACAGTGATGCATATAGAAGGCTGGATACTAGTATCACAACCTAGGTTACCAATCCTCAATGCGGAAACTTTGGGCTTTGAAAGGGTTCTTGAGTGACATGGTCATGCTGGAATAGTGGAAATGTGGGAAAGATTAACATATGGAAAGAAAGTAGACTCTACCGTAAGTTTAAACAAATAGTACATCTATGATGGTAGTACCCAAAGAGGGGCAATAAGCTGAGATTTAAGGTAAGGTCTCTATAATTTTAGAGACATTTGCCTAGTTACTCTGAAAAGCCAAAGTTTTTGGTGCCACCAGTGCAATAAATGCCTAGTGCACTAGGGCAGTAGCCACTAAGTAAAGGTAAAAGCAACAACATGAAATAACTAGACACTATGTGTTGAGTCAACCTAAAGTGGCAGATAACCATGAGGGGTAATAGTCAAATGAAATATATTCATTATGACACTTCATTTCATGATTCTATGTGTTAAAGATATGAAAGTAGTTGTTTTTGAACTTCCTTTGACTAGTCCTATAAGGACACAAGGAAGATGAGAATCTACATTTTACTCAGTATTTCTTAAAATGCTTTATAATCTCTCTTATCTGTGTAATAGAAGATGAGTTATAGAAGCAATGTATGAAGAAAATTTAGAAATGAAAAAAAAATCTTGTGTGTATAATGATATGAGAAGTGAGGAACATGATAGTAAATAAAGTGCATACTACCTAATCTCAATACTTGTATACCCTGGACAGGTATATGATTATTGTGGATAAGGCAAGTGTGAAACTCTTAGATTGTTGTCTTTTTGATTATTCTGATCAAGTAGTCATTCTGAAACAATCTAGAGAGGATAATGTAATTAAATGGGAAGAGCTAAGTGAACATTCCCAATTAAAGAGAAAAGCTAAGTGAACATTCTCAATTAAATGGGAAGAGCTAAGTAAACATTCCCAATTAAAGAGAAAAGCTAAGTGAACATTCTCAATTAAATGGGAAGAGCTAAGAACATTCCCAATTAAAGAGAAAAGCTAAGTGAACATTCTCAATTAAATGGGAAGAGCTAAGTGAACATTCCCAATTAAAGAGAAAAGCTAAGTGAACATTCTCAATTAAATGGGAAGAGCTAAGTGAACATTCCCAATTAAAGAGATAAGCTAAGTGAACATTCTCAATTAAATGGGAAGAGCTAAGTGTACATTCCCAATTAAAGAGAAAAGCTAAGTGAACATTCTCAATTAAATGGGAAGAGCTAAGTGAACATTCCCAATTAAAGAGAAAAGCTAAGTGAACATTCTCAAATAAATGGGAAGAGCTAAGTGAACATTCCCAATTAAAGAGAAAAGCTAAGTGAACATTCTCAATTAAATGGGAAGAGCTAAGTGAACATTCCCAATTAATGAGAAAAGCTAAGTGAACATTCTCAATTAAATGGGAAGAGCTAAGTGAACATTCCCAATTAAAGAGAAAAGCTAAGTCAATTTTCCCAAACAAATAAAGGATTGCTGAGTGAATTATCTCTGTTAGGCATATATATTTCTCTTTTGGTAAATATTCTTGGGTGATGATAGAAGTATGTTCTTTTATGCTTTTTCCTTTCAAATAAAATGGACATCATATGTTAGGGGTTTATGCTCTGCATAAACATAAACATTGATAAGGTTGAATTAATGAAAGGAACTTTGTGTGAAATACATATCCATGATATCTCCATGATATTAAGATATTATGTGGAGACTTGAGGGTATGATAAACGAATAAATCTGTCCCTCCTCTTTCCTGGGATTTCGGGGGTGAAATCCTTGTTAGGGGTTTATAATTTGTAACATCCCTGACCTGGGTTATGCTTTAACCCTAGGAGTTTTGATTAAGAGAGATGATTATATGCTTAATCTTATCTTGTGAAAAGCAATTAGGGTTCAAGAGGAACTTATGTTGCAATTCTAGTCCTTTTTTAATATTGTCAAAATCAATGTTTTGCTTGTTTTGGACTAAAGTGCAAATTACCCAAGTTGAGGGGTTTAAGTGCAAATTGTGCATGATAATATGTTCCTCATGTGTTGAAGCGTCATGAAAGTGAAAATGATGTAGTGGTATGGCTTATGGAAGCTTGAGTACCAAGAAAGAGCTGATAAAACAATGTTTGTGCATTAAAACCTAGTTTTGGTGTAATGTGCAATTTACCCAAAACCTAGGGTTCAATATGCAAATTACCACTTCAATAAGGTCCCTAATATTTCTTGGCATCATGTCGAGGCAATAAAATGAGAGGGGTGCCTCATTTGAATTAAGTTGGAGGAGAGAGAATCTTGATATTAAAATAATCAAGATTTAATCCTAATTGAAATCCTAATTCAATTTAGTGCAAAAATAAATATAATAATTGAAGGGCCTTCAACCAAAAACGAGATGGTTGAATTTGTTCAAGTGCGAACACCTTTGTGCCTTTGATAGGTGATGCAGCCCTATTTTAGGGCTCCATCCTGTGTCATTTTGTACTTAAGTTGCATCTAAACATGTTAGAATTACATGTTATTCTCCCCAATTTGGTTATCATTGCAAATATGCTTATGGATGTTCTTTGCACTGTTTTTCAGGTACTTGGACCATGCCTAGATGGAAGAGAGATAAAGAAGGAATCCTAGGGTTTCCCCACTCATGGAGGGACCCAAAGAAGACCCCAAAGTCTCCCTCAACCTACCTCCAATGGCCAAGAATAGTCTCCAAGCAAAGGCATCCAAGATTTATGAAATTTAAAGCCATGCTATCATTAGAAGACCCCAGCACGGCCGTGGTGCCATGGAACGACCGTGCTGGAAATTGAACAAATTTACAGGTTGATCGAAAAATCATTGAAGTTCAAACAAGTCAGCCACCACGGTCGTGTTGCCCAACACGGCCGTGTTGGATGAAGATGGAATGGGCGTGCTGCCCAGAATGACCTCCTCCCAACTCTGCCACCACAGCCGTGCTACCCAGCACGGCCGTTCTACCTAGTACCCAACATGTCCGTGCCACCAGCCTTCGTTTTCACCCACCAACCTGTTAAATTAACACTTAGCCAACACGGCCGTTCCCCTCCACCACGACCGTGCTCACTCCTACCCAGCACGGCCGTGCTACCACCCCAAAACCTTTACAACTTTCACTGATTTTCCTATTTTGCCCCCACTTAGCCCTAGCCCCTATATAAGCACTAGTTGCTTCTAGGGCTCGGGAGAGAACACTCCCCAGCCGTCACCCAGCTTCTCCCTTGCATCCATTGCTCCCATCCACCCATTTCCTTGCATTCAACCCCATTTCCACCCACTTTCCACTCTTTTCCACCATAGAAACCTAGTTTCTCTAGGTTTCTATTCATCCATTCCACCATTTTCATGCACCCCTGCACCATTGGAGGAGGGAGGACGTCTGCAGCTGCTTGGAGGTGAAGAAGAAGGCCACTTCATCAAGCTTCATGGAGTTTCTTCCTCTTCTAACCAGCCCACAAGGGCAGTTGATACTGTAGACGAGGAGGTCAATGCTCTATATTCCTTTGGTGGCCGCAACAACCGGGGTCTAATGTCCCAATCCTACACTCCCGAGTGGAGGAACCACCCAAATTTCTCTTGGAAACAACAGAATGAGGATGGGCAAGGACAGGGGCAGCAAAAGCCACGCTACAACTCAAAGTTTGAAGGGGAAGTCCTCGGGAGACTGAGGAATCTAGATGAGGCAAAGAGAGAAGTGTCTTCTCAAGGACAGAACATCAACCGTCTTGAGCAAAGGCTCGATCAAATTTCTATCTCACTTGCTCGCCGTGAAGAGGGGAGACTTCCATCTCAACCTATGACAAATCCTAACAGCGATGGTAGTTGTGTGACTGCCACCCAAGCCGCATACATCCCACCACGTGGCCAAGCAACCTCACTTCCACAATACCAAGGGCCACCGCACCCATATGCTCCACCATCCCACCAACCCCTGCTAAACTACCAATACCCACCACCACCTCCACATACTTACCAACCCCCACCTCCACCACAACCAACTTGCATACTCAAAAATCCTAATCCTCCCCAGCAAAGACCACCACCACCTCCATCCTCACAAGCTCCCCCTTCTTCACATGAGCAAGTGAATATGGTCACTGTCATATGGAGTGAAGAAACTGCTCAAGGTTGTGGAAAAAGGGAAAAGAAAGTGACTGAGGTTGGAAACAAAGTCCCGATGCTTGAGGGATCTAGCAAAGATAAAGAATACTCTGAAGAAAGTGCCACCCAAGTACCACCAGGGAATGATAAGTGCACCCGGATTGCTACTGTGCCAGATGCGAATGTAGAGGCACTCTCATTGGTTCCACCCTCACTCGGGGATGTGGAAATTACCATAGACATAACAACGCTCGAGGCCATATCCTTATGGGAACCAAGACCTTTACATGAGACAAGCGTCACCATCACCCCTCCGCAAGTTTCAGCCAGTACAGTGGAGATAGTTGATGAAGACGGGAAGCAACCCCATGAAGGTTCGACTCTCCAAAAAAGGGGCGGAAATGTCATGAATCTCCTAGGAAACTTGAATCGGGGAACAATAGGCATTACATCACTCTTCTCATTGATGAAGGACATATGCATGGGAAGGAGAAAGTTAGTGCTACTGCCGACTGAGGAGATTGTTGCCTCAAAATCTGTGAACTTCATCTATGACAATGGCTTCCCAGAAAAGAGAGGTGATCCGAGAGTACCTCTGATTTCTTGCTTCGTTGGCACACAACCCGTCTAGCACGCTCTCATCGACTCAGGTGCAGGGACAAGCCTCATACCATGGAGCATGTACCTACGGTTTGGCCTAAACAAAATGAAACCAATGGAATGTGCCATTATCTTAGGTGACAGAACCAAGAGGAAGCCCTTGGGAATCATGCAGAACACAATAGTGTCGATGGATGAAAGGGTGAACATTGCATATGTGACCGATTTCTTGATAGTGGATACCTCACCGATTGATGGAGAAGAGTACCTCATATTGGGTAGGCCCTTCCTATCCTCCGCATGCGCAGAAATCAACATCCGCAAGGGCACGCTGACGGTTACTTACAAGAGGAAAAAGTTCGACTTCTTCATGTTCACCAAAGAAGAGAGAGACGAGATGGCCAATGAAGACTTCGGTGAGAGTTTGTGCTATTGTGACCCTCTGGAGCTGTTGAGATCGAGCCCATACTTCTATTCCATGTACACTCCTTGGGATGAAGCACATGTTGTCAGAGCACTCGACAGGATCACCGTAGAAGAGAAAGAGGGCACCGTGGGTGTCAATACATGATGAAAAAGAGAAACAAGCCCGACTGAAGGCTATAAATTTAGCACTAGTGGGAGGCAACCCACGTGGTTTGAGATTCTCGAACCTTGTTTTTACCATACTTTCTTTTGGTTTCCAAGAAACACACACACACTATACTTGATAGTTTTTCTGTTTGTGAATCATTTTAGCACAGGCACAAGAAAGAAAAGACGATGCTGAAGGGTTTAGCCGAGACGGAGGTCAAAGTGGAAGAAAAGATTGCAACTCAATGGAGGAGCTACAGGAAGAAAGCCAGAACGGCCGTGCTGCTCAGCACGGTTGTGGTGGCCCTGTCCTGCTCACCTAAAAGTTACTTTGACCGCTCCAGCTCTCGCCGGTTGCCTTTCTCAACCCCACACATTTTTACCCTACTAGTCTAAACTTCTATTTCATGATGAGGACATCATGAGTTAAAAGTTTGGGGTGGTAGGGCGGTAAGCCTTCTTTCGCCGCATTTTTCTCTATGTACCTTGTGCTGAATTTTTACAAGATGATCAAACAGTTTGACTGACTTACCATACTCGATTACCTTGTGTGCCTGCTTGCATTCACGCATTCATGTAGTTAACTTCTGCATTTTTGAGTAATTTTTCAAAATTTTTGCCTTTTCATACTATGCATTGCATTCTCATATAGTTTTGATAATTTCTTGTGCATGTTAAGTAGGATTTGCTGCTTTATGTCTTTAAAATTCCCTAAAGTAGGTTTAGATGTGATTTAGTGCAAATTGGCACCATTTTGGCCAATTTTGCCCAGATTTGAATATTCTTTCTCCGATAGGATGTTTTGACTTAATCTCCAATGTCTGAAATGAAATGGTTTACTCTTGTGACAAATGCATGCTACATTCTTAGATCTTATTGATAGATGGTCTTGTTTGTGACTTTTTACATGTGAACCACATCTCTTAAGTCTGTGAATGCTTTGGTCGAATCATGAATTGAGCAAGCGACAAACTCTTAAAACCAATGGAATCACTTGGTAGAAATATGAATTTTGTGTTCATTCTATCATGTGGTGTGATATTATTTGGTGAAGTGTTGAATTAGCTTTCATGCATGGAATCTTATGTTGAAAACTAAATTGATGACCCCTCTTTGATCCGACTATTCTTCCACCATCTTCATACCCCTCCGCCTCATAAAAAGATGCCAAAGTGCACATATTAGCCGTGGCCACCTCCAAAAGTTTGGGGTGGCCACATCTTTATCTCCCCGCTTCACTCCATCCACCATGTGCCCTACCTACACCAAGGGCAAAGAAAAAAAAAGAAAAAAAGCAAAAATAAAATAAAAGGATGCTCCTGTTTAAGAGCATTCAAATAAAGAAAAGAGGAGTGTGAAAAAGCACCCCAAATCTTACCGCAACCCTTTCTTCTTCTTTTATACCCATTGATCTAGAAAACATCAATTCTAGCTCACTTTACCCTTTCTACAGCCAAGTGGGTCATCTAGTGTGATTTGAAGCATAAGACCGAATGCATGAAAGTGAAACAACACTCCTAGTCACCTTTGATTAACACCAACATGAAACGGTTTACCCGGAATAACATGAAGGACATATGGACAACTTGCGCTTCTATGCTTTATATTTGAAGTTTGTATGCTCAGTGCTCAGTTCATGATTGGATTGTGAAAGAAGGAGAGGAGAGATGTGAGACACATGCACTTAGTCATTTCCAAGACCATATATTCAATAATTTTCTATTGCTTTGTATGTGTCACTTGTTTTTGTTGAAAAGAAAGAAAAAGAGAGATTAAGTTGGAGCATACTTGAGGACAAGTATGTTTTAAGTTTGGGGTGGTGATGCAGCCCTATTTTATGGCTCCATCCTGTGTCATTTTGTACTTAAGTTGCATCTAAACATGTTAGAATTACATGTTATTCTCCCCAATTTGGTTATCATTGCAAATATGCTTATGGATGTTCTTTGCACTATTTTTCAGGTACTTGGACCATGCCTAGATGGAAGAGAGAGAAAGAAGGAATCCTAGGGTTTCCCCACTCATGGAGGGACCCAAAGAAGACCCCAAAGTCAACCTCAACCTACCTCCAATGGCCAAGAATCGTCTCCAAGCAAAGGCATCCAAGATTTATGAAATTTAAAGCCATGCTATCATTAGAAGACCCCAACACGGCCGTGGTGCCATGGAACGGCCGTGCTGGCAATTGAGCAAATTTATAGGTTGATCGACAAATCATTGAAGTTCAAGCAAGTCAGCCACCACGGCCGTGTTGCCCAGCACGGCCGTGTTGGATGAAGATGGAACGGGCGTGCTGCCCAGAACGACCTCCTCCCAACTCTGCCACCACGGCCGTGCTACCCAACACGACCGTTCTACCTAGTACCCAACACGACCGTGCTGCCCAGCACGGCCGTGCCACCAGCCTTCATTTTCACCCACCAACCTGTTAAATTAACACTTAGCCAACACGGCCGTTCCCCTCCACCACGACCGTGCACACGCCTACCCAGCACGGCCGTGCTACCACCCCAAAACCTTTACAACTTTCACTGATTTTCCTATTTTGCCCCCACTTAGCCCTAGCCCCTATATAAGCACTAGTTGCTTCTAGGGCTCGGGAGAGAGCACTCCCCAGCCATCACCCAGCTGCTCCCTTGCATCCATTGCTCCCATCCACCCATTTCCTTGCATTCAACCCCATTTCCACCCACTTTCCACTCTTTTCCACCATAGAAACCTAGTTTCTCTAGGTTTCTATTCATCCATTCCACCATTTTCATGCACCCCTACCCCATTGGAGGAGGGAGGACGTCTGTAGATGCTTGGAGGTGAAGCAGAAGGCCACTTCATCAAGCTTCATGGAGTTTCTTCCTCTTCTACCCCTTTCTTCTCCTGTTTTCATGACTATGTGTAGCTAAGCCCCATTGTGGTGGGCTGTTTGGGATTAAAATGTTACTTTGATACCATGTTGGGGGATAAATTCTTGTAATGAACTCAATTCATATTTATGATGATTACTTCTTGCTTCCATCTCTTTTCCTATCTTATTGCATGTGGTTTGTGCTTCTTGTATGGATTGCTTGTTTTGAGGTTTTTGATGACATTTCATTTCTAGGAGGAATTGGGGTGTATGTGGCAATCTTAGGAATGGCTCCTAGGTCCAATTAGTGGATCCCTAGTTAGCCCCCTTTGTTCCTACATACACACCCCTCCTCTTACAAATGAGTGTGAGATTTAAGTGGCTAGTGTAAGTGAGAGTGATGCAATTGCCTAGGGCCTTCTAAAGGCTAGAGTGGCTAGTGGCATGAGGATTACCCCCTTCATCCCCACTCCCATCTCTACCCTCAACCCTCAATTGTCCACTATCACTTACCCTAGAAATCTAGATTTGGCCAATCTCACTAGAACTACACCTAACCCTAGTCTTCTACTAGTAGTATATGGTATGTTCTAATGACATTGCCCTTGTTTTTTGGTTTGGTAATCTAGATATGGATCGAGCACCATGCATGTTTAATGAACTCCCCCAACTAAAATTGAAGTGACATTTTCCAAACGGCCCACCCACCTTAATCACCTTACTTAAACCCTAATCGCTTAGTCTATTTGTTAATGCTAGCTTAGTTCAATTGCTTTAGTTTAACTTAGTCAATTGCTTGGTTTTACTCTTTAGTGTTAACTTAGGCTTTTGCTCGTGCTAGTGGTTAGTTTAGTTCGTTTTTGCTTCTTGGCTTGCTAGAGTAGTGTAACCCTTCTTTTTCCTGCTTAGTTAGTTGGATAACTTAGTTTGCTAGTTTGCTTGCTCTTTCATAATTTAGTTTCCTTTTCACATTTCTTACTTGCTCATTAGTGTAATCAACCAATAATCAACCTTACAACCCTAAAAACCCTACTCTCTGAACTAGGAACGTAGCTCACGCCATCTAACTCTAGCGCCCCCTCTATCTCCACGGATCGACCCTGTACTTGCCGCCTCACCTATACTACGACACGACCCCGTGCGCTTGCGGGCGTAGTGTCTTAGTAGACGTAGGTAGTTAGTGTGGGACCTTACAAATATCGAAAGCAAAGATCCCATCTCATCCCGTGCCTCCCGACCTCATGGATTGCACCTGTTGCAAGCCTCTAGCGGGAGCGCACCAAGCTTTCTGGCACCGTTGGCCGGGATAGAGGCGCTCAGCCTAGTTAGATAGTGTAGCTTAGCCTTTCCTTTTGCCCTCACCATTGCTATTATTTATTATTTGTGGTACTCTTGAATATTGGTTTGCTAACTTGGCTCCTTGTTGTTTGTTTGTGACTTGCGCAGGTGATAGCTGTGCATGCATAGCACGCGTTCGACTTGCACCGACTTGGTGGTTTACGACCCCGAGATTGGGAGAAGAAGACGTCAAGCTCGCCGCAACCTACACCGAGAGGCCGAGATGGCACAGAAAGAATCGCCACCGGAGGTTCCACCACCACATCGCCCACTTCATGAGTATTTCACGCCGGGGAACTACAACTCCCCCATCGCCACTCTAGTTGACCAGATGCCAGGTCAACAGTTCTCCATCCCGCCGGCACTCTTGGGGCTTCTCCCTACATACTTCGGTATGGAGAACGAGAACCCCTACCACCACATAGACGCGTTCCTTGAAGCGTGTTCTACCTTCTGCACACCTGCCGCCACCGACGACTCGATCAGGAGGACGCTCTTTCCCTTCTCTCTCAAAGAGAAGGCCAAGGAGTGGTACGTCTCGAGGCTAGAGCTCGTCACATGGAATGAAGTAAAGAATGAGTTTCTGAAGAAGTTCTTTCCAATAGACAAGCTATCCTACATGAGAAGATGCATCACGTCCTTTGCCCAAAAAGAGAACGAACCCTTCCACGAGGTGTGGGAGAGATTCCAGAAGTTGCTTCGTGACTGCCCTCATCATGAGGTTCTGCTTTGGCAGCTAGTTCAGGCCTTCTACACCGGGCTTGAGGAGCAAAGCCAAAACAACGTCGATTCTTCTTGCGGTGGCATGTTCATGGCCAAGATGCCCGAGGACTCATGGCCACTGTTTGAACATCTCATTGAGAATTCTCGCCACCGAGCTTCCACTAAAGGGGGGCATTGCGGCCGGAACTACACTCCTCCGCCTTCCTCCGTGGCTCCCGCACATAATGCCACCGACCCTGATATGATGACAATGATGACCGAGATGATGAAGTGGATGAAGAATCAAGTTGGTGGCTCTTCTAACCAGCCCACAAGGGCAGTTGATACTGTAGACGAGGAGGTCAATGCTCTATATTCCTTTGGTGGCCGCAACAACCAGGGTCTAATGTCCCAATCCTACACTCCCGAGTGGAGGAACCACCCAAATTTCTCTTGGAAACAACAGAATGAGGATGGGCAAGGACAGGGGCAGCAAAAGCCACGCTACAACTCAAAGTTTGAAGAGGAAGTACTCGGGAGACTGAGAAATCTAGATGAGGTAAAGAGAGAAGTGTCTTCTCAAGGACAGAACATCAGCCGTCTTGAGCAAAGGCTCGATCAAATTTCTATCTCACTTGCTCGCCGTGAAGAGGGGAGACTTGCATCTCAACCTATGACAAATCCTAACAGCGACGGTAGTTGTGTGACTGCCACCCAAGCCGCATACATCCCACCATGTGGCCAAGCAACCTCACTTCTACAATACCAAGGGCCACCGCACCCATATGCTCCGCCATCCCACCAACCCCCGCTAAACTACCAATACCCACCACCACCTCCACATACTTACCAACCCCCACCTCCACCACAACCAACTTGCATACTCAAAAATCCTAATCCTCCCCAGCAAAGACCACCACCACCTCCGTCCTCACAAGCTCCCCCTTCTTCACATGAGCAAGTGAATATGGTCAATGTCATATGGAGTGAAGAAACTGCTCAAGGTTGCGGAAAAAGGGAAAAGAAAGTGACTGAGGTTGGAAACAAAGTCCCGATGCTTGAGGGATCTAGCAAAGATAAAGAATACTATGAAGAAAGTGCCACCCAAGTACCACCAGGGAATGATAAGTGCACCCGGATTGCTACTGTGCCGGATGCGAATGTAGAGGCACTCTCATTGGTTCCACCCTCACTCGGGGATGTGGAAATTACCATAGACATAACAGCTCTCGAGGCCATATCCTTATGGGAACCAAGACCTTTACATGAGACAAGCGTCACCATCACCCCTCTGCAAGTTCCAGCCAATACAGTGGAGATAGTTGATGAAGACGGGAAGCAACCCCATGAAGGTTCGACTCTCCAAAAAAGGGGCGGAAATGTCATGAATCTCCTAGGAAACTTGAAGCGGGGAACAATAGGCATTACATCACTCTTCTCATTTATGAAGGACATATGCATGGGAAGGAGAAAGTTAGTGCTACTGCCGACCGAGGAGATTGTTGCCTCAAAATCTGTGAACTTCATCTATGACAATGGCTTCCCAGAAAAGAGAGGTGATCCGGGAGTACCTCTGATTTCTTGCTTCATTGGCACACAACCCGTCCAGCACGCTCTCATCGACTTAGGTGCATGGACAAGCCTCATACCATGGAGCATGTACCTACGGCTTGGCCTAAACAAAATGAAACCAGTGGAGTGTGCCATTATCTTAGGTGACAGAACCAAGAGGAAGCCCTTGGGAATCATGCAGAACACAATAGTGTCGATGGATGAAAGGGTGAACATTGCATATGTGACTGATTTCTTGATAGTGGATACCTCACCGATTGATGGAGAAGAGTACCTCATATTGGGTAGGCCCTTCCTATCCTCCGCATGCACAGAAATCAACATCCGTAAGGGCACGCTGACGGTTACTTACAAGAGGAAAAAGTTCGACTTCTTCATGTTCACCAAAGAAGAGAGAGACGAGCTGGCCAATGAAGACTTCGGTGAGAGTTTGTGCTATTGTGACCCTCTGGAGCTGTGGAGATCGAGCCCATACTTCTATTCCATGTACACTCCTTGGGACGAAGCACATGTCGTCAGAGCACTCGACATGATCACCGTAGAAGAGAAAGAGGGCACCGTGGGTGTCAATACATGATGAAAAAGAGAAACAAGCCCGGCTGAAGGCTATAAATTTAGCGCTAGTGGGAGGCAACCCACGTGGTTTGAGATTCTCGAACCCTTTTTTTTTACCATACTTTCTTTTGGTTTCCAAGAAACACACACACACTGTACTTGATAGTTTTTCTGTTTGTGAATCATTTTAGCACAGGCACAAGAAAGAAAAGACGATGCTGAAGGGTTTAGCCGAGACGGAGGTCAAAGTGGAAGAAAAGATTGCAACTCAATGGAGGAGCTACAGGAAGAAAGCCAGAACGGCCGTGCTGCTCAGCACGGCTGTGGTGGCCCTGTCCTGCTCACCTAAAAGTTACTTTGACCGCTCCATCTCTCTCCGGTTGCCTTTCTCAACCCCACACATTTTTACCCTACTAGTCTAAACTTCTATTTCATGATGAGGACATCATGAGTTAAAAGTTTGGGGTGGTAGGGCGGTAAGCCTTCTTTCGCCGCATTTTTCTCTATGTACCTTGTGCTGAATTTTTGCAAGATGATCAAACAGTTTGACTGACTTACCATATTGGATTACCTTGACCTTGTGTGCCTGCTTGCATTCACGCATTCATGTAGTTAACTTCTGCATTTTTGAGTAATTTTTCAAAATTTTTACCTTTTCATACTATGCATTGCATTCTCATATAGTTTTGATAATTTCTTGTGCATGTTAAGTAGGATTTGCTGCTTTATGTCTTTAAAATTCCCTAAAGTAGGTTTAGATGTGATTTAGTGCAAATTGGCACCATTTTGGCCAATTTTTCCCAGATTTGAATATTCTTGCTCCGATAGGATGTTTTGACTTAATCTCCAATGTCTGAAATGAAATGGTTTACTCTTGTGAAAAATGCATGCTACATTCTTAGATCTTATTGATAGATGGTCTTGTTTGTGACTTTTTACATGTGAACCACATCTCTTAAGTCTGTGAATGCTTTGGTTGAATCATGAATTGAGAAAGCGACAAACGCTTAAAGCCAATGGAATCACTTGGTAGAAATATGAATTTAGTGTTCTTTCTATCATGTGGTGTGATATTATTTGGTGAAGTGTTGAATTAGCTTTCATGCAGGGAATCTTATGTTGAAAACTACATTGATGACCCCTCTTTGATCCGACTATTCTTCCACCATCTTCATACCCCTCCGCCTCATAAAAAGATGCCAAAGTGCACATATTAGCCGTGGCCACCTCCAAAAGTTTGGGGTGGCCACATCTTTATCTCCCCGCTTCACTCCATCCACCATGTGCCCTACCTACACCAAGGGCAAAGAAAAAAAAAGAAAAAAAGCAAAAATAAAATAAAAGGATGCTCCTGTTTAAGAGCATTCAAATAAAGAAAAGAGGAGTGTGAAAAAGCACCCCAAATCTTACTGCAACCCTTTCTTCTTCTTCTTCTTTTATACCCATTGAGCTAGAAAACATCAATTCTAGCTCACTTTACCCTTTCTACAGCCAAGTGGGTCATCTAGTGTGATTTGAAGCAGAAGACCGAATGCATGAAAGTGAAACAACACTCCTAGTCACCTTTGATTAACACCAACATGAAACGGTTTACCCGGAATAACATGAAGGACATATGGACAACTTGCGCTTCTATGCTTTATATTTGAAGTTTGTATGATCAGTGCTCAGTTCATGATTGGATTGTGAAAGAAGGAGAGGAGAGATGTGAGACACACGCACTTAGTCATTTCCAAGACCATATATTCAAAAATTTTCTGTTGCCTTGTATTTGTCACTTGTTTTTGTTGAAAAGAAAGAAAAAGAGAGATTAAGTTGGAGCATACTTGAGGACAAGTATGTTTTAAGTTTGGGGTGGTGATGCAGCCCTATTTTAGGGCTCCATCCTGTGTCATTTTGTACTTAAGTTGCATCTAAACATGTTAGAATTACATGTTATTCTCCCCAATTTGGTTATCATTGCAAATATTCTTATGGATGTTCTTTGCACTATTTTTCAGGTACTTGGACCATGCCTAGAGAGAGAAAGAAGGAATCCTAGGGTTTCCCCACTCATGGAGGGACCCAAATAAGACCCCAAAGTCTCCCTCAACCTACCTCCAATGGCCAAGAATCGTCTCCAAGCAAAGGCATCCAAGATTTATGAAATTTAAAGCCATGCTATCATTAGAAGACCCCATCACGGCCGTTATGCCATGGAACGGCCGTGCTGGCAATTGAGCAAATTTACATGTTGATCGACAAATCATTGAAGTTCAAGCAAGTCAGCCACCACGGTCGTGTTTCCCAGCACGGCCGTGTTGGATGAAGATGGAGCGGGCGTGCTGCCCAGAACGACCTCCTCCCAACTCTGCCACCACGGCCGTGCTACCTAGCACGACCGTTCTACCTAGTACCCAACACGGCCGTGCTGCCCAGCACGGACGTGCCACCAGCCTTCGTTTTCACCCACCAACCTGTTAAATTAACACTTAGCCAACACGGCCGTTCCCCTCCACCACGACCGTGCTCACTCCTACCCAGCACGGCCGTGCTGGCCAGCACGACCGTGCTACCACCCCAAAACCTTTACAACTTTCACTGATTTTCCTATTTTGCCCCCACTTAGCCCTAGCCCCTATATAAGCACTAGTTGCTTCTAGGGCTCGGGAGAGAGCACTCCCCAGCCGTCACCCAGCTGCTCCCTTGCATCCATTGCTCCCATCCACCCATTTCCTTGCATTCAACCCCATTTCCACCCACTTTCCACTCTTTTCCACCATAGAAACCTAGTTTCTCTTGGTTTCTATTCATCCATTCCACCATTTTCATGCACCCCTACACCATTGGAGGAGGGAGGACATCTGTAGATGCTTGGAGGTGAAGAAGAAGGCCACTTCATCAAGCTTCATGGAGTTTCTTCCTCTTCTACCCCTTTCTTCTCCTGTTTTCATGACTATGTGTAGCTAAGCCCCCTTGTGGTGGGCTGTTTGGGATTAAAATGTTACTTTGATACCATGTTGGGGGATAAATTCTTGTAATGAACTCAATTCATATTTATGATGATTACTTCTTGCTTCCATCTCTTTTCCTATCTTATTGCATGTGGTTTGTGCTTCTTGTATGGATTGCTTGTTTTGAGGTTTTTGATGACATTTCATTTCTAGGAGGAATTGGGGTGTATGTGGCAATCTTAGGAATGGCTCCTAGGTCCAATTAGTGGATCCCTAACTAGCCCCATTTGTTCCTACATACACACCCCTCCTCTTACAAATGAGTGTGAGATTTAAGTGGCTAGTGTAAGTGAGAGTGATGCAATTGCCTAGGGCCTTCTAAAGGCTAGAGTGGCTAGTGGCATGAGGATTACCCCCTTCATCCCCACTCCCATCTCTACCCTCAACCCTCAATTGTCCACTATCACTTACCCTAGAAACCTAGATTTGGCCAATCTCACTAGAACTACACCTAACCCTAGTCTTCTACTAGTAGTATAGGGTATGTTCTAATGACATTGCCCTTGTTGTTTGGTTTGGTAATCTAGATATGGATCGAGCACCATGCATGTTTAATGAACTCCCCCAACTAAAATCGAAGTGACATTTCCCAAACGTCCCACCCACCTTAATCACCTTGCTTAAACCCTAATCGCTTAGTCTGTTTGTTAATGCTAGCTTAGTTCAATTGCTTTAGTTTAACTTAGTCAATTGCTTGGTTTTACTCTTTACTGTTAACTTAGGCTTTTGCTCGTGCTAGTGGTTAGTTTAGTTCGTTTTTGCTTCTTGGCTTGCTAGAGTAGTGTAACCCTTCTTTTTCCTACTTAGTTAGTTGGATAACTTAGTTTTCTAGTTTGCTTGCTCTTTCATAATTTAGTTTCCTTTTCGCATTTCTTACTTGCTCATTAGTGTAATCAACCAACAATCAACCTTACAACCCTAAAAACCCTACTCTCTGCACTAGGAACGTAGCTCACGCCATCTAACTCTAGCGCCCCCTCTATCTCCACAGATCAACCCTGTACTTGCCGCCTCACCTATACTATGACACGACCCCATGCGCTTGCGGGCGTAGTGTCTTAGTAGACGTAGGTAGTTAGTGTGGGACCTTAAAAATATCGAAAGCAAAGATCCCATCTCATCCCGTGCCTCCCGACCTCGTGGATTGCACCTGTTGCAAGCCTCTAGCGGGAGCGCACCAATAGGCCACGAAAATATCCAAGGGAAGTGGATAACTCACTCACCTTATTATAAGAAAAAGAAATATCCACTCACATATGGATATTAGTATAATATGATTTGATGTGCTTAATTTGCTTTTCTTTAAAACATGGATAATTGAGAGGAATAAGAGGCAAATAAGATAGCCTCGGATCCAAGAAGTTGATGGGGAAGAGGCGACACTATTTTTGGGATTAAATGAATTTTATAGGGACTTTTCTCTCTCCTTGAATTTCTTATAAAAGTACCCTTTACAAGCCAAACCAAGGGCTTTTTCATTTCCATTTCTTTTCCCTTGCTTGGAAAACGACCAAGGAGCTTTGGAGGATCAGAAGGATGACCACCAACCTATTGCTTGAGTATGACCCTTGGAATAGTGAAAGGAGTTTCATCCACCATTGTTGACATCATCTTGAAGCTTTGGATCTCAATTGGAGGCGGGTTTTATAACTTGAACCCTTGATTTTATTATTGCATTCAATTCCTTATCAATTGGTGATCCTTTCTATATTACAAAATTTATTTTGGTTGATTGATGCAATCACCATGGAAATCACTGGAAATTTCGTGAGTTTGGAGCTTGATGATGATGACATCATCACAAGCACACACCTCCCCAAATATCTCTTGCAAACAGTTTCAATAAAATGGTCCAAACGGTTTCACCAAACCGTTTGGAGACCAAACGGTTTCAAAACCGTTTGGTGATTTGAGTCCCAAACCGCATGAGGTTGTTGACCATTTGGATGGGTTGACCATTTGAGGTATGAACCCTAGTAGGTGTTGTATGATGATCTAATGGCTCCAATTGATTAACTCAACATATGGACAAACTTTCAAATAGAAACCCTAATCGGCTAAGTGCTGATTTTGCAATTGATTGAGTTGATGTTTTGGGTTGATTGACCCAAACGGTTTAAAAACCGTTTGGGAATCACCCAAATGGTCTCAAGACCGTTTGGAGGTCAACCAAGACCGTTTGGAGGTCTAGGGTTGAGTATGGTTGGGTATTTGAAGATCTAAAGATACCAAATTGAAATGCAATCAATTGCTGATTTGATAATCAATCCAATGATCCAAACCCTAGTTGGATGTCATGGATTTTGATGATGAGATGGGAAAATGGTCTCAAGACCGTTTGGAGATCATCCAAATGATCCCAAGACCGTTTGGGGGTCATTCAAGACCGTTTGAGGTCAGGTCATATCATGTAATGGTGATGGTTCACTGATTTCAATTGAATTGGTTCCACAATGTCAACCATTGATGGTTCCTTAGTTTCAAAACCCAAAGTGATGGTTTCTTGATTATCAACCCTAGTTAAATTGGGTTTAAAGCCCTAATTGAAGGTCCAACTGAATGGTGACTTAGTGGTTCAATTGAAGAATATATTTATGGCCCAATTGATAGTTGGTCCATGAATTGGAACCTTGAATCGATTAAGTGTTGAAGCCCCTTTTTGGTCCATTCAGTTTTGAGGAGGTTTGGACCAAACGGTCTCAAGACCGTTTGGGACCAAATGATCCCAAACCGATTGAGGCTCAAACATTTTCAAGTGTTCACTTTAGCAAACGGTTTCAAGAGTTCACTTTAGCAAACAGTTTCAAGTAACTACTTTGCTAAACGGTTTCAAACCGTTTGAACTTACTGGTCAAGACCGTTTGAGGTCTAAGTGACCAAGACCGTTTGAGGTCTAAGTGACCAAGACCTTTTTAGGTTCAAATTGGTTAAACCATTTGGACACTTTATATGATCAAAGGTCAATTAACTACTTGATTATTAATGGTGTAGACCAATGGTGATTATGAAGGTTAACCCTAACTATGTCTACTTAAGTGAAGAGTTAACCTAGATCAATCTTGGAGTATTTAACATCCTAGAGAGGATGAGATGGAGAGAGAATGGGAGAGATGATTACTTACTTAATAATCCCTAATCCTCTCATTATGAATAAATGTGTAATCAGGGTTTGATCCATAATATGAGATCATGAAATCCTCATTGAAAAGATTGATGTACCTTGATCCTAATTTAGGGCAAGGTTATGTGAAACCCTAATTTAGGGCAAAGCTTAGTGAAATCGTAATCTAGGGTGATGATGTAACCCTAACTTAGTGTAACAATGTGAGAAATCCTAATTTAATGGGAATTGTACATCCTAATCCTAATTTGGGTATGAGGTATGAGAAACCTTACTTGGATGTGAATGGTAAACCTTAATCCCGAAAATGGGGTAAAGCTGAATGAAACCCTAATATATGGTAGTGCCTCCAATACTATGTGAAGCCTTAACACTGGGTGATGTGTTGTGAAATCTTAATTTCACATAATACTAGGTGAAATCCTGATATAGAAGGATGATTATGTGAAACTCTTTTAAAGAGTAATACTATGTGAAATCCATAAATGTATGGAAGATGCTATGTGAATCCTAAAATTATAAATATGGAGAATCCTATTCCTAATAATGGAATAATGATTAATGTTTTGACAAATGTAACACCTAGAGATGTTGATAATGGATATCCTTATATCAATAGTTCCTAACTCAAGGATGAGTTCATATTATTGGCAATGGTTTTATATTCTAAGTCAGTGGCTAATGACCAATACAGTACATGATATATGTGATGAACTGGTGCATAAAGTATTAGGATGGGAAATACCCTAATAAAAGCTAAGTGGATCAACTCAAGTAAGATAAAGGTGTTGAGGGAAGTGATGCATCAAGATATGATAGATATCACATCCAACACCCCAATTCTGATATACCCTGGTGTGTTTTGAGTCCAATATAATTGGATGAGTGACACATGAGATGTGTCATGTCTATTGTTACTCTGAGATGTTATGCATCTTGAAGAAGGTAGGCTAACATGCCTTATGAAAAGGTTAAATAAAAATCAATAAAATGTGATGCAATCATATTCTAGTAAAGATGAGAGAGAAACTCATACTTTGTGATTGATATTTCATTTAATGATGAATGATGATAATAAATAAGTATGATTGAATACTTATGTTATCCATATTGATTCCTAGCTGTGTGAAGCAATAAAATAGGACTTGATCATTAACAATATGATCTTGAGAACCTATAGGGTTATTCATGTGAAACCCTAATACAAGGTAATGCTATGTGAAACCCTAATACAGAGTAATGTTATGTGAAACCCTAATACAGGGTAATGCTATTTGAAACCCTAATACATGGTAATGCTATGTGAACCCTAATACATGGTAATGCTATGTGAAACCCTAATATAGGGTAATGCTATGTGAAACCCTAATACAGGGTAATGCTATGTGAAACCCTAATACAGGGTAATGCTATGTGAAACCCTAATGCATGGTAATGCTATGTGAAACCCTAATATAGGGTAATGCTATGTGAAACCCTAATACAGGGTAATGCTATGTGAACTCTAATACAGGGTAATGTTATGTGAAACCCTAGTACAGGATGATGCTATGTGAAGTCTTAACACAGAGTAGTCCTAAGTGAAGTTCAACTACATATTGATGAGTTATGTATGTAATGAGAAGACCCTTGTAGTGCATGATACTGATATATGATTGTTATCATGAGTACTAAACATGCAGGTATGTTGAGATGATGAGCATAGCCAGGTATGGCTATAATGCACTGTATACTAAAAATGTTTCATAGGCCTTATAAGCCTTAATATGCTTTATTGCTTAGTGAGAAGTAATCTGGAAACTTATGAGCCCTGTGTGCCTTATGGTGTTTTTACTTATTAAAATTGGTTATGTCTTCATAAGCCATAATATGCCTTGTTGCCTATTAAGAGGTAACAAAAGGTGATATGAGCTTTGTGAACTATGTGGAATACTTTGTGTAGCAAGATTCATAATGTCCTTGGTCAGATGACCTGAAGGTATGAAGTCACCTAATAAGTGGTAATAAGTGTTCTGTGATGAGTTGAGGGTTCAAATACCCATATCCTATTATCATGATGATGAACTTGTTAAGAAGTGGAAATGTACATGATGAGTTGATGGATTAAGATCCCAATACTTTGTGAAAAGAGTATGGCTACATGCCATGACTCCACAATGACAATGCCAGGCATTAGATATATGATCTAAGCCTGAAGAGAGTTAATGATGTGGTAATGATTCTATAGTGAATAAATGTTATACATGTTCTTTATATTCCTTAATGGATAAGTGACATGTTGCTCTATCAAGTTATAGCTGCAATGCTTTCGATAAAAATAATGTTCTAATCTGCTATACATTGAATTAACTACTGTCAAACAATTATGATTCCTCTATTCATAATTATCTTCTTAAGCTGCAATAATAATGTTTCTGGCGGAGAGTTATATCTCTCGCTGGGGCAATTTACAATTGTCTCACCCCCGTGGTAACCACATTTTTAGGTGGACGCGGATGAGGAGGCATGGATCCTTCAATAGGAGAAGGACAACAACAACAGTAGTAGGGACAATAGTGAAGTCTCAGGTGGAGGCACTGGCTGTTATGCCTTGTTTAGATGTATGTCCTATGTTTCGTCTCTGTACTCTCAGGTCCTCGGAGTAGTAGTTAGTGCTTTTGAGATTTTGGCTCAGTGCCTCGAGATTTTCATACTTCTTGTGTTTAGTTTAACAGGGCAGTTGATGCTTGTAATTCACAGAAAGAGATGACACAGTACATGTACCTTTAAAACAGAATGTAAATGTGTTACTTTGGTTCTATGTGAGAAAGTTTTTCTTTTATGGATCTCTTAGTAAAAATGTTTTAATTTATATTGATTTTTGGTAATCCGCTGCTTAGTGAATGCTTCCTCATTTAGTTAATTATGTTTTTATGAGTTGTATGCCACACTAACGTTGATCTTTGCAAAGAATTTAGTGATCTTATGTAGAGTGAATTTGATGAATTTGAAATGAGTATGATGGGTGAGCCCACATTCTTCCTCGGCTTTCAAATCAAGCAAACCAAAGATGGAAACTTCATCAACCAATGCAAGTACACATGCGAGTTACTCGAGCACTTTGGAATGGAGAACACCAAGACGATGGACAGACCCATGTCAAACACTGCCAAACTTGATAAAGACGAAGAAGGTGATAAGGTAGATGAGAAGCTCTATAGTGGTATGATTGGAATTTTACTCTACTTAACTGCCTCTAGACCTGATATAATGTTTAGTGTTATCTTGTGTGCTCGCTTTCAATCAAATCCTAAAAAATCAGATCTTATAGCTATTAGGAGGATTTTAAGGTACTTATCCAAAACCCAAAAGTTTGGACTATGGTACACCAAGTCAAGGGACTTTACTATTACTACTTATAGTGATGCGGATTATGCAGGGTGATTGATTGATAGAAAGTGCACAAGTGGCACTTGCTTTCTCCTATGACCATGCTTGGTGTCTTGGTTATCCAAGAAACAGAGCACAGTGGCATTATCAACCACTGAGGCTGAATACATTGCAGCCGAGAGTTGTTGTGCCCCGGTCCTATGGATGAAGCACATTCTCCAAGACTTTAACATTCATTTTGATGCTTCTCCTATCTATTGTGAGAATACCAGTGCAATTAACTTATCATATAATCCTATCTTGCATAGTAGAGCTAAGCATATAGATGTTCACCATCATTTTCTTCATGATCACATTGCCAAAAAGGATATCTATATCACGCACGTGGACACGAAAAACTAGTTGGCAGACATTTTCACTAAACCTCTAGCTAGAGAGAAATTTAACTTTATTAGATCTAAACTGCTCATAAATACTTTGAATGAATTTGATATGCCTTCTAGATATTTGTCATCTACCCTATATGCTTTTCCTATGTTTTGATACCATTGCTTGCTAATATGCTAAAAACCAAATTTTCATGTTCCTTTCTACCTTGTTTTTCTCTTATTTTTGGGTATATTTTGCAAACACTTATTTTATCACAAAATAGTACCCAATGATGAGTGATATGTGCCTAAGTATGTTTAAAATGCATAATGGACTTGAAAAATAAATTTAATTAGCACTTAAATGGCTAGAAATTATAATTTCTAAAGTTGGTTCAGGTTGACCACGGTCGAGTTGACAACTCGACCGATAAGTGATCGAGAGCTTTTTTAAAGAGCTGATCGATTGAGTTTCATACTCATAGAACTCGACTGATGGCCGAGATGGAGTGAACTTAAGATAGGTTTGACTGATTTTCCTCCCTCTCAAGTAGAAAAAAATCAACCAATCCAACCTCTAGCTCCCTCAAGCTCTCAACCCTAGCCCCGACCTTCCTCTCCCTAGCCCTAATTCGACCTAGATTAACCTTCCTTGACCTCTTTTCTATCAACCCTATGTGTGTGGATGAGTTTTGGTGGTATTTCTGTGGCTTTTGATCTATCCATCCTCTCCATTTTGTCTCCATGGTGTCCTATAGGAGAAAGAGGGCTACCCCAGCTAGTGCACCATCATCTTCTTCCAACTCTGGCTTGATTCCCTTTGCTGACACTTTCTTTGTCTCAAATGAGGCTCTTAATAGGTACAAGGAGATCCTTCCTAGGAACCTCTTTCCATTTGGTTCCCTTTTTAACCGACACCCATGGAGACAAGAGGTCATAGATCAAGGAGTGGAGTTGTTGTACGACTACCATCTCTCAGCCTTGGGTGTTGAACACACATGCTATAACAATTCCATCACAAGCACCAAAGCTGTTCATGAATTCTATGCAAATTTGCATTGAAACTATGACACCCTCATACCCTCGCCTAATACTCAAGTAGTCCTCACCTATATGATCACCATGAAGAAATTCCAAGTCTTTGAGGATACCCTGAACATCTTTTTTTTGGGTAATGAAGTGATTGACACCTGACATAAGGACTATCCTGAGTATTTTGACCTTGTTGAGCCCCAGGCCTTCTACAAGCAGTATGATCTTAATCTCCATGATATTCATAGGTTCTTAAAGAAGCCTCAATTCCCATATAGGAAAAAGTGCACCCATCCCTCCTCTGCCTTAGACCTCAAGAGGTTCATACTTGCCTTAGTTGTTAACTACAATATTCATCCCAAGAAAAATCAGACTGAGATTGCAGAAAACATTGCAGTCATTATGTACTGTCTCCACTGCTACAGAAACAATGTTTAATGTCGCTTTTCGGGGCGTCAGTTATTTAACGAAACCGATGCTGATAAACATTACACATCGGCTATCAAGGAAAAGTGACATCCATATTTGAAGACCACTAAGACACGGGTATCGCTTTTTATTCAGCGTCAGCTGAAGTCACAAAACTGACGCCGAAAAAAATTGCTCCCAAAGTGTAACATACAACGTCGGTGTTTTACCTAATAACCGACGCCTAAAGAAGATATAAATTGTGCACGAAGTTTACCATATGGGCGTCAGTTGTCGTGAGATAACCGACGCTAATAATGGTTCGTGCGCCCTCCCTGCCAAAAAATTTAGGGTAAATTGACGTTGGTTTGATTGGGATAACTGATGCTTAATAATAAAGGTGTCAGTTGTTATAGATAACTAACACCTTTTAGTAACTCAATAGACCCCACACACAGCAGAGTAGCCCTTTCTTCTGTTTCATCGTGTGATCGAATTGCTAATCTCGACCCCTACTGCGTCGGCGCCTCGGCCCCTGCCTCCGCGCTTCCTGCTGCTGCTCGTCGCCTCCGCTGCCTACTACTGCTTCTCTGCTCGCCGCTGATGCCTTTCCTTCTCTGCTTGGCTCCCTTCTCCTACCGCTGGTATGCTTGGCACCTTTCTCCTACCGCTGGTGTGCTCGACGCCCTTCTCCTCACACCGCCACCTCTGTCTCCACGCATCTACCAATAATAGACCCTCCTCTTCTTGTTCCAGTAGCCTGCTCTTCTTATTTCTTCTCAATCCTTACCAACAGCAAGCACGGCCGTGTGGTCGACCAACACAACCACGGCCGTGCCAGCCCACACGGCCGTGCTTGCTGTTGGTAAGGATCGAGAAGAAAGAAGAAGAGGGTATATATTCAAATGAAATCAATTATGAGTTTGTGATGAAATCAATTATGTTCAAATTAATTATGTTCAATTATACGATGAAATCAATTAATATGTTCAAATCAATTATGTTCAATTATATGATGAAATCAATTATGTTCAAATCTTGTGATGAAATCAATTATGATGAAATCAATTGTGATGAAACCCTAACATCTACATGAATCCCTATTGCATGATGAAACCCTAACATCGACATACTCTATATGATACCTAAAATTGTGATGAAACCCTAACATCAATTGTGATGAAACTAGGATTGCATGTATTGGAATGACAACATACATGTATTTGTTGGCCTAGAAATCCATCCAAGATTTACTCATTAGGAGTAAATCTTGGATAGTCCCCTGTTTAGGACTGTTCTTGAACACCTAATCTCACTTAGGATGTAAGTGTATAATGTGTATTGGGTTTTCAAGAAAATTTTGGTAGCATTTCCCCGTTTGTTCTCTAAGTACATATGTACTTGGAGAACAACGGGGAAATGCTGCCGAAATTATATTGAAAACCCAATACACATTATACACTTACTAGTGAGATTAGGTGTTCAAGGATGGGATAGGTGGTATACATTTATTATATATAAGATGAAACTAGGATTGTAGGTATTGGAATGACAACATACATGTATTTATTGGCCTAGAAACCCATCCAAGATTTACTCATTAGGAGTAAATCTTAGATAGTCCCTAGTTTGGGACTATTCTTGAACACCTAATCTCACTTAGGATGTAAGTGTATAATGTGTATTGTGTTTTCAAGAAAATTTCGATAGCAGTTCCTCATTTGTTGTCTAAGTACATATGTACTTGGAGAATAGTGGGGAAATGCTGCCGAAATTTTCTTGAAAACCCAATACACATTATACACTTACTGTAACATCCCTAACCTGGGTTATGAACTAACCCTAGGTGTTCTGCTTAAATATGTGATTAGATGCTTGTGGTTATCTTGTGTAATGTAATTAAAGATTTTGAGGAACTTATATTTCTATTTCAGTCCTTTTTGAACAATGTTGCAACTTTGTTTTGTTAATTTTGGACTAATGTGCAAATTACCCAAGTAGAGGGGTTAACTTGAAAATTGCACATGTTAAGATGTTCCTATGATAATGAGACATCATAAGAATGAATATGATGTAGTGGTATGGATTCTCCAAGCTTGAGCACCAAGATGTAGCTTGCAGAGCAATCCTTGTGCTTTAAAACCTAGTTTTGGTGTAAAATGCAATTTACCCAAAACTTAGGGTGCAACATGTAAAATATACCCTCTAGAGTATCTCTCATGTTATTGAAATCAAGTAGAGCAAAGAAAATGAGAGGGGTGCCTCATTTGAATGATCAAGTAAGAAAGATAACCTTAATATTTAAATAATCAGGTTTTAAGCAAAATGACCCTTTTATATATGCAACTTAGTAAGGTGTTTGGTTTCTTTACCTTTTAACCTTGGGAAAAGGAGGAGCTTTGTATAAGGAAAGAAATAGGAAACATGGCCAAGAAGTGGAGAAGGACTTGGGGGATATGTTTGAGAAATAAAAGAGATAAACTTCTTTTCCTTGAAAATATCCAAAAATATATATAGCAACTTTAACAACAAAGTAAGGGAACATTTCCCTTAGTTTGTTTTCTCATCTTCTTGCTTTGTCCAACTAAGGAGGAGCTCAAGAGCAGAGGAAGGACAACCGAGTTGCTTTGCCATCTTCTCCATCCAAATCTTGAAGAACGGACCTTGGACAACCTTTGGAGCTTCATCCACCATTAAAGCTACAAAGCTTGAAGCTCTAGATCAGAACTAAAGGCGGGTTTTATAATTCTAACCCTTAAGCTTTGTTAATGCATCCTCTTCTCCTAGTATATATGCTTATTCTTCTTCTTTAGACATCTTGGTGTGTTCATGCTCTTATTTCCATGAAGAACCGCCCCTGTTCTTGAGGTAGAAGATGATGACGTTAATAACAATGCTTATCCAAAATCTTGCTTTAGCAAACGGTCTTCCACCTCTTGCACAAATGGTTTCCCCAAACCGCTTGGGAACAAATGGTTTCAAACCGTTTGAATGCAAATGGTTTCACAAACCGCATAGAAGCAAACAGTTTAAGACCGTTTGGATGCGTTGACCATTTGGAGGTCTGTTGTAAATAATGTGGACTAATCACCTACCAAAAATCATCATCTAATTCCAATTAAATCACCAATCGAAGGCACATCAATCACCTAAACCCTAATTGGGTTATTTGCTGATTTCAATAATTGAAACAAGTCTAAGTTTGGGTTGAGTGGCCCAAACGGTTTCAAAACCGTTTGGGGATCACCCAAATGGTCTCAAGACCGTTTGGTGATAACCCAAGACCATTTGGAGGTCTAGGGTTAAGTGGGGTTGACCAATTGAGGGTCCAATGATAACAAGTTGATAAATAATTAAGTGCTGATTTGGTGACCAAACCTAGGGTTCAAACCTTAAGTGAATGACTTGGTTTTTGATGAAATTATGGGCAAACGGTCTCAAGACCATTTGGAGGATGTCCAAACGATCCCAAGACCGTTTGGGGGTCACCCAAGACCGTTTGAAGGTCTAGGGTTGACTATGGTCAAGTGGTTGGAGATCTAAAGATAACAAGTTGAAGTGCAATTGATTAGTGACCTAATGATCAAATCAATGAGCCAAACCTTAGTAAGTTGAGTTAGTTTTTGATGTTGACTTGAGAAAACGGTCTCAAGACCGTTTGGAGGTCATCCAAACAATCCCAAGACCGTTTGGGGTTAGGTCATGACCAAATTGAATGATGATTCAAAGATTTCAAATCAATTAGACTTATGTTGATATATGTTGAAGGGTAATCAATTCCAAACCCTAATTCAATTGATCCAAGCCCTAATTGGTGATTGATCGAGGGTCAATTAAGTGTCAAATCAGTTGAGGGTTGACCTAATTAACTCAATTGATAAGTGGCAAACAAGTACATGATCAATTGAGGGGTTCAACATTGGATACCCTAACTCAATTGAAGTGGTTGAAACACCTTTTGGTCCATGCGGTTTTGAGGTGGTTTGGTCCAAACGGCCTCAAGACCGTTTGGGACCAAACGGCCTCAAGACCATTTGGGACCAAACGATCCCAAACCGTTTGGTGCTCATGCGGTTTCAAGAACGATTGTACCAATGCGGTTTCAAAGTCAATAAGACCAAACGATCTTCATGACCAAACGGTCTTCACTCCACCTTGGGCAAACGGTCTTGAGTGTGCACTTTATCAAACGGTTTCAAAGTCAAACTAGACCAAACAGTCAACAACACCAAACGATTTCAAGGTCCATTCAAGACCGTTTGGGGAGTTTGTGTGCAAGACCGTTTGAGGTCTAAAAAGGGTAAGAATGTTTGATGCCTTAGTGGTCAAGATGGTTTAGTGGTTGATTAACCTAAACCCTATAGAAACCTAAAGTGATTAAGGTGTCAAGTAATTAGTTGACTAATGCATGTTATGATCAATGGTGAACATTATAAAAGCACCCTTGATGAGATAGAGTGACCAATACCCTTTGATCAAGTGAGCCTTAATGACCACAATAGTAATGACATAACCCATGATGTCAAGGTTGATTTGACTTAACCTAATCAAGAGTGATGTAAACATCATCTAATAGAAAGAGGAGAGAGAAGACTCCTTATATAAATGAGAATCAAGTAACAAGCTTCCAATATGTATGAATGTATCTAATTAGGGTATGATCCCTTTATAGTGAGATCATGGAAACCCTAATTATGATGGTTAATGAATCTTAACCTAATTTAAAGACATTAATGGAAGTAAACCTCATACATGATGTTGGTATGATCTTAATTCATTGTAATATGAATAGTAAACCCTAATCTAGGGTAATGTGATATATTGTGAATAGTAAACCCTAATCTAGAGAAATGTGAAGGTATGAACAGTAAACCCTAATTTTGGGTTATGATTTTAAGCATGAAACACTATACTTGAGTTTGAAATGAGTAATCATTATGCCTTTGTAAGATAAAGGGGTTGAATAACCATAGTTGAATTGAATAGGGAAAACCTAACCCTATTAAGGGCATAGTGGTACAACCCTTGAATTGAAGGGTTATCTTTGTTTTGCAATATGTTGTTATAGAGATAAATTTCCTATTATCAAATGTATTAAATATGCAGGATTTTATGAAATGGTGAACATAGTCATGTAAGGGCTATGATGTCATATTTATTAAAGCACTTTATAAGCTTTGAAAATAATGATATGCTATGTCGCCTAGTGAGAGTAACATATGAGATTGATAGGCTCTGATAACCATGAGAAATATCTGCATTGTTACAATCAAGGTCATATTGTTAAAATGACTTAATGACAATATGTTACTTGGTAACAAGTGTTTTTATAATCTAAGGGTTTGAATACCCATATTCTTGAATCACAATAATGATATGGTTAGGGATTGATATCCCAATGTTAACAATATGTGATATGAACTTGATACAATTAGTACTCTTTCTTTATAGCAATTGTCTTATTGATTTATGTTTGAAAACATGCCTGATGCTAAAAGAATGCCATAATGTACTTAAATAATCAAGTATAATGATATCATGTAGAGCCCTGACCATAGATCCATCATTGTCAGAAGATTAAATGATGGTGAAACAAGTTTTCCTAAGGGAACTCCTGGAGAGCATACTTTTGAGTATGTGGGGGTTATGGATGCGAATATCCTTACGTCCTAATGTAGGAATTGATGTGAGATGTACAATTAATCTCTCAATCCTTCATTATATGTTTATGCCGGGATGATGTATCACTAATCTCCCGATGATGTTGTTAATGCCGCATCGATGTGAGATAAATAAGAAATCCCTCGATGGCGAAGAGAGTACAGCATGCCACTGTAACTCTAATAGCGAAGTTGCCAAAATACCCTGGAAAGCTATTATGGAAGAGACACAAGATGTCCTGCATGATGATCCTCACACTGACTAACGAAGATGAGGTCACAGGAATTTGGCTCTTCTGATGACCTATGTATGGTACCGATTGCGATTTCGTAATGGTCGGTTGGAGTATGAGAGGTGTAACTCATCTCCTCAGGGCATAAATATGTTTGAAAAACATAATCAGCCGTGTAGCATAACTGCTTAGGTTGAACTACGAGAAACAATGAATGATGATACATTGTTTAAAATGTTCTAGTTGAATATCTAGTATACATGTTCTTCATATTCCTTATTGATATATGTCTTGTCATTCAATTAAGTTATAATTGAAATGATTGCTTATGGAATACTGTTCTACTTAGCTTATGTAATGTTTTACCTGCTGTTAAACAAGTATAGTTCTACTGCTCAATATTATTCCATTATTGCAATAATAATGCTTCTGGCGGAGAGTTATAACTCTCGCTGGGACAATTATTCAATTGTCTCACCCCCGTGGGATTCGACTTTTTAGGTATATGCCGAGGACGAAGGAACCCATCAGTGGGTGAGCAACAGCAGCAACAACAACATCAGGGACAGCAGTGATTCTCAGGTGGAGACATTGTCTGTCAAGTCTTGTAGATAGAATGTCCAATGTATCGTCTCTGTACTCTCAGGTCCTAGGAGTCTTTAGATGTTTAAAGTAGATATGAGATTTTTGGCTTAATGCCTCGAGATTTTTTTTTATCTTGCCTTGTACAGTTAACAAGGCAATTGATGCTTGTAACCCTTCAGATGTAATTATTACAAAGTTGTAATGATGGATCAGTTTGTAAATAACTTATCAAGTTTTCTTTATGAAAGAGTTTTACCGTTAGTATATTTCTTAACAAAAAGTTTTAATTTTTAGTAATTTTTAATAATTCCGCTTCTAACTAATCGCTTCCGCATTCGTTGATCTTGTTTTCCGAGACATGTCATCACAATTTAGTGGTATCAGAGCTCTAGGTTCACTGAGTCTACAAAGACATAAGACTTAGGATGTTGAGTCTGTTCTAGTGCCTTCCAGTATAACTAATAGTGTCTTCTTCTCATCAGGAGGACAAGATAAAACTAAGGATGTCTGGACCACACGAAGAAAACGTTGCAGAAAGTAGTGTCCCAGCACCCAGAGAAGGTGCAAGAAACCAAGAAAGAGAAGAACCTGTACCTGAACCACCCCAGTTCAATCCAACTGACATGGGGAACCCAACCTTCCAAGCCATGTTTGGGCAGTTTATGACTGCCATGACACACATGACTGATAGGATGCCTATACCTAGACCTAGGGCACCTACCCATCCTGAAGGACAAGGAGTCGACAAGACGTTTGAACGACTTCGCCGAGTTGGAGCCACAGAGTATGCTGGAACAGCTGACCCTACCGATGCCGATGCTGACTTGTGGTTAACTGAATCAGAGAAGGCCTTTAGAATCCTGAACATCCCAGAAGCTGAGAAGGTTAGACATGCTGTATATCTTCTCAAGGGAAGTGTTGGTCATTGGTGGATCATGGAAGAACAGAAAAGACCAGGTGTGGAAATTGTATGGGGAGTTTTCCGACGAGAATTTATCAACAGATACTTCCCTAAGACGTTTCTGGATGAGAAAATCTCTCAGTTCGAGAGATTAAGACAAGGACCTATGAACATTAGTTAATACGAGGCTAAGTTCATGGAGCTTTTGCGGTTCTGTCCGCACATGGCAACTATAGATGAAGAAAGGATTAGGCATTTTGAGAAAGGATTAAACGCTGAGTTAACTAATCCTGTGTCTGCTTTGGAGAATAGGGAAATGTTTGCCACCTTTGTGGAATCTCTCAGAAGGGTAGAGAGATCTGTGGCAGAGAAGAGACAGACCAAGGACAAGAGGATGTATCCCCAGTTCCAAGGATCTTCATCTAAAGGTTTCAAGAAACCTAGGTTTTTTGTGCCTACACCACCACCTAGATTCAGTACCCAAACACAGTGGACGTCAAATAGGGGTAGAGGATGAAGTTTACCGTTAGAAGGAGCTCATAGCTCAGCATCTATGTTGGTTACAGGACCACCCAGACCACAACAACTGAACAAAAGCTATTATATATGTGGAAAGATGGGACACCTGATGAAGGACTATAGAGCCAGAGAAGTGAGTGTGACTCAACCTCAGAGGCAGAGTCAGCAAGGGTCCCAAAGGAGACAGTTTCCAGGAAGTGCTAGAGGATGTGGACAAGCATCCCAAGTTGGATCATCAGCACCTAGTCAGTGAGCACCGAATCAACCACAACCGACGACAAGATTCTACGCAATGAATCCACCTGATGCAGTGATCAACCCTTGAGTTGTGGTAGGTCAGATGGAATTGTTATATTCTGCTATGTCTACATCTTGCGTTGTATCTATTTTAATTGATCCGGGTGCTACACACTCCTTTATCACTCGAAGAGTGATTCTTGACTGTAACTTGACTATAAGTCATAGAGCAGATAGTTTGTTGCTAGAAACTCTATTGACGGGGTCTGCTGTGTTGCAGGAAGTATGTTCTCCCTATATCCTCTTCTTTTTTGAACATCGCATTCAAGTGGATCTTATACCACTTGAGATGCATGGATTTGATATAATCCTTGGGATGGATACCTTAGAAAGGTATAAGGTTGTTTTGGATTGTGAATCCAAGCAAGCTGTGTTCGCTGATGATAGTGACACATGAATCTTTCAAGGAGAAAGAAAGATTCTACCCACCTGTCTTGTGTCAGCTATGGTTGCTGAGAAAATGATGAGGCAAGGATGTTATGCATTCTTGGCCCATGTGGTAGATACTACCATGGATAGTCCTAACACTGCTGAAGTTTCGATAGTCAGGGAATTTGCAGATGTATTTCCTGAAGAACTTCCAGGTTTACCGCTGCCTCAAGAGATTGATTTTGAGATCAATCTAATCCCAAACACGCAACCTATAGAACAAACACCGTATAGGATGGCAGAACTTAAGAAACAGTTGCAAGAGTTTCTTGAGAAGGGTTTCATCTGACCGAGTACTTCGCCTTGGGGTGCTCCGGTCCTCTTTGTTAAAAAGAAAGATGGGTCGATGCATTTGTGCATTTATTATAGACAATTAAATAAAGTAACAATAAAGAATAAGTATCTTCTGTCGAGGATTGATGATCTCTTTGATCAGTTGCGTGGTGCAACAATCTTCTCAAAGATAGATTTGAGGTCGGGATATCATCAACTGTGTATTAAGGAAGGTGACATACCTAAGTCTACTTTTAGGACAAGGTATGGTCACTATGAGTTCACAGTTATATCGTTTGGACTAACTAATGCACTAGATGCATTTATGGAACTCATGAATAGAATCTTTTGACCTTTTCTCAATCACTGTGTAGTCGTCTTCATAGATGACATCCTGATCTATAGTAGGGATGCTCAACAACATGAACAACATCTTCGTCAGGCTCTAACTTTTCTAAGAGAGCATAAGTTATATGATAAGTTTAGCAAGTGTGAGTTCTGGTTACCAGAAGTATCTTTCCTTGGACACGTAATATCTGCTTCAGGTATTCGTGTTGACCCTAAAAAGGTTGAATCTATTCTGCTTTGGGAGCAACCAAAGACACCGACAGAGATTCATAGTTTCTTAGGGTTGGCAGGCTATTATCGAAGGTTCATTAAGAACTTTAGTTCTATAGCCTTACCCTTGACTAAGTTGACAAGGAAGGATGTTCCTTTTACCTGGAGTGATAAGTGTCAACAATCTTTTTAGTTGTTGAAGGAGAGGTTGACAAGTGCACCTGTGCTTGTGTTACCTGAACTAGGAAAAAGATATATAGTTTTATGTGATGCCTCTAAGAATGGACTAGGATGTGTGTTGATTCAGGATAAACAAGTGATTTCTTTTGCTTCCTGACAGCTTAAGAAACACGAGGAGAATTATCTGACACATGATCTAGAACTAGCTGCTGTAGTCCATGCCTTGAAAATATGGAGACATTCCAGATTTTCATAGACCACAAAAACCTTAAGTATATCTTTTCTCAGCATGAGCTTAACATGAGGCAACACCGCTGGATGGAGTTAATCAAGGACTATGATTGTACAATTGATTACCATCCAGGGAAGGCCAATGTAGTTGCTGATGCTTTGAGTAGGAAATTAGAAACACCAGCCTTAGATAGAGCACAAATAAATTCCTTAGTGTGCTCAAGGAGAGATATGCTTATCTCCTTAAGGCAAGACAATGTACAGTTAAGAGTATCGTTGTTATCAGGGTTGTTAGCTGAGATGCATATAAAACCTACTCTGAGATAGCAGATCAAGGAGGCACAACAAGTTGATGCTGAAGTTCAACTGATAAGATCGGAGTATGGTAGTGAGAAACGAGAAGGTTTCCATGACTCAGATGATTAAGTAGCATGTTATCATGGTAGGATGATAGTATCGGATGTGGATAACTTGAGGAAGATAGTCCTGGAAGAAGCTCATTCTTCGATGTATGCTATGCATCCAGGAAGCACCAAGATGTATCGAAACTTGAAAGATATGTATTGGTGGCCTGGTTTGAAGAAAGACGTTGCTGAGTTTGTTATGCGGTGTCCTGTGTGTCAGCAAATTAAAGCTGAACACCAGAAGCCTGCAGGAACAATGCAACCTTTACCCATACCACAATGGAAGTGGGATCATGTAACCATGGACTTTGTGGTTGGTCTACCCAGGATAGCCAAAGGACAAGATTCCATCTGGGTAATAGTTGATAGGTTGACAAAGACAACACATTTCTTACCTGTCAAAACAACCTATTTTGCTGAGAAGCTGGCACAGTTGTATGTAGATGAGATAGTACGACTACATGGAGTCCCAGTTACCATTGTTTCTGACAGAGGTCCCCAGTGTACGAGTCGTTTTTGGGAGCGACTTCATAAAGCCTTAGGCACACAGTTAAGGTTTAGTACAACCTTTCATCCTCAGAAAGATGGACAATCAGAAAGGACTATACAAACCTTGGAGGACTTGCTCAGAGCATGTGTTCTTCAGTTCACAGGAAGTTGGGATCTGCACCTAAGCTTGATAGAGTTTGCCTACAACAATAGCTATCAACATAGCATTGATATGGCACCTTATGAAGCTTTGTATGATAGACATTGTAGATCACCCCTATGTTGGTATGAAATCGGTGAATATCAACTTTTAGGTCCTAATCTTGTGCAACAAACCACCGAGAAGATTAAGATAATACAACAATAGTTGAAGACTGCCCTGGATAGGCAGAAATATTATGCTGATAAGCGTCGTAGATCTTTAGAATTCCAGGTTGGAGACAGAGTGTACCTCAAAGTCTCACCTTGGAAAGGAGTTCTGAGATTTGGAAGGAAAGGAAAGTTAGCTCTAAGGTTTATGGGGCCTTATCCAATCATTGAACGAATTGGAAGAGTAGCTTATAAGATAGAGTTACCACTAGAGTTACAAAAGTTACACCCTGTGTTCCACATTTCCATGCTTAGGAAATGTCACCCTGATACAGAATCAGTTCTGCAACCTATGGAAGTAGAATTGATTGATGATGTTTCTTATGAGGAAGGACCTGTGTTGATCCTTGATAAAAGAATTAAACAACTGAAAAAGAAAGACATAAGTCTTGTGAAAGTCCTCTGGAATCATTGCGGTGTTGAGGAAGCCACATGGGAACTAGAGGGAGAGATGAGAAGGAAATACCCTGCTCTTTTCTCTTAATATGTTTTGTTGATTTCGGGGATGAAATCCTTGTAAGGGGTGGATAATTTGTAACATCCCTGACCTGGGTTATGAACTAACCCTAGGTGTTTTGCTTAAATATGTGATTAGATGCTTGTGGTTATCTTGTGTAATGTAATTAAAGCTTTTGAGGAACTTATATTTCTATTTCAGTCCTTTTTGAACAATGTTGCAACTTTGTTTTGTTAATTTTGGACTAATGTGCAAATTACCCAAGTAGAGGTATTAACTTGAAAATTGCACATATTAAGATGTTCCTCTGATAATGAGACATCATAAGAATGAATATGATGTAGTGGTATGGATTCTCCAAGCTTGAGCACCAAGATGTAGCTTGCAGAGCAATCCTTATGCTTTAAAACCTAGTTTTGGTGTAAAATGCAATTTACCCAAAACTTAGGGTGCAACATGTAAAATATACCCTCTAGAGTATCTCTCATGTTCTTGACATCAAGTAGAGAAAAGAAAATGAGAGGGGCACCTCATTTTAATGATCAAGTAAGAAAGATAACCTTAATATTTAAATAATCAAGTTTTAAGCAAAATGACCCTTTTATATATGCAACTTAGTAAGGTGTTTGGTTTCTTTACCTTTTAACCTTGGGAAAGGGAGGAGCTTTGTATAAGGAAAGAAGGAGGAAACGTGGCCAAGAAGTGGAGAAGGAATTGGGGGATATGTTTGAGAAATAAAAGAGATAAACTTCTTTTCCTTGAAAATATCCAAAAATATATATAACAACTTTAACAACAAAGTAAGGGAACGTTTCCCTTAGTTTATTTTCTCATCTTCTTTCTTTGGCCGACTAAGGATGAGCTCAGGAGCAGAGGAAGGACAACCGAGTTGGTTTTCCATCTTCTCCATCCAAATCTTGAAGAACGGACCTTGGACAACCTTTGGAGCTTCATCCACCATTAAAGCTACGAAGCTTGAAGCTCTAGATCAGACCTAAAGGCGGGTTTTATAATTCTAACCCTTAAGTTTTGTTAATGCATCCTCTTCTCCTAGTATATATGCTTATTCTTCTTCTTTATACATCTTGGTGTGTTCTTGCTCTTATTTCCATGAAGAACCACCCCTGTTCTTGAGGTAGAAGATGATGACGTTAATAACAATGCTTATCCAAAATCTTTCTTTAGCAAACGGTCTTCCACCTCTTGCACAAACAGTTTCCCCAAACCGTTTGGGAACAAACGGTTTCAAACCATTTGAATGCAAACGGTTTCAAAAATCGCATAGAAGAAAATGGTTTAAGACCGTTTGGATGTGTTGACCAGGCGTTGACCGTTTCGAGGTCTGTTGTAAATAATGTGGACTAATCACCTACCAAAAATCATCATCTCATTCCAAGTAAATCACCAATTGAAGGCACATTAATCACCTAAACCCTAATCGGGTTATTTGCTGATTTCAATAATTGAATCAAGTCTAAGTTTGGGTTGAGTGGCCCAAACAGTTTCAAAACCATTTGGGGATCACCCAAAAGGTCTCAAGACCGTTTGGTGATAACCCAAGACCGTTTGGAGGTCTAGGGTTTAGTGGGGTTGACCAATTGAGGGTCCAATGATAACAAGTTGATAAATAATTAAGTGCTGATTTGGTGACCAAACCTAGGGTTCAAACCTTATGTGAATGACTTGGTTTTTGATGAAATTATGGGCAAATAGTCTCAAGACCGTTTGGAGGATGTCCAAACGATCCCAAGACCGTTTGGGGGTCACCCAAGACCGTTTGGAGGTCTAGGGTTGACTATGGTCAAGTGGTTGGAGATCTAAAGATAATAAGTTGAAGTGCAATTGATTAGTGACCTAATGATCAAATCAATGAGCCAAACCTTAGTAAGTTGAGTTAGTTTTTGATGTTGACTTGAGAAAACGGTCTCAAGACCATTTGGAGGTCATCCAAACAATCCCAAGACTGTTTGGGGTCAGGTCATGACCAAATTGAATGATGATTCAATGGTTTCAAATCAATTAGACTTTTGTTGATATACGTTGAAGGGTAATCGATTCCAAACCCTAATTCAATTGATCCAAGCCCTAATTGGTGATTGATTGAGGTTCAATTAAGTGTCAAATCAGTTGAGGTTTGACCTAATTGACTCAATTGATAAGTGGCTAACAAGTACATGATCAATTGAGGGGTTCAACATTGGAAACCCTAACTCAATTGAAGTGGTTGAGACACCTTTTGGTCCATGCGGTTTTGAGGTGGTTTGGACCAAACGGTCTCAAGACCGTTTGAGTCCAAACGGTCTCAAGACCGTTTGGGACCAAACGATCCCAAACCGTTTGGTGCTCATGCGGTTTCAAGAACGATTGTGCCCATGCGGTTTCAAAGTCAACAAGACCAAACAGTCTTCACTCCACCTTGGGCAAACGGTCTTGAGTGTGCACTTTATCAAATGGTTTCAAAGTCATACTAGACCAAACGGTCAACAACACCAAACGGTTTCAAGATCCATCCAAGACCGTTTGGGGAGTTTGTGTGCAAGACCGTTTGCGGTCTAAAAAGGGTAAGAACGTTTGATGCCTTAGTGGTCAAGATGGTTTAGTGGTTGATTAACCTAAACCCTATAGATGCCTAAAGTGATTAAGGGGTCAAGTAATTAGTTGACTAATGCATGTTATGATCAATGGTGAACATTATAAAAGTACCCTTGATGAGATTAAAAAAAAACCCTTGATGAGATAGAGTGACAATACCCTTTGATCAAATAAGCCTTAATGACCACAATAGTAATGACATAACCCATGATGTCAAGGTTGATTTGACTTAACCTAATCAAGAGTGATGTAAACATCATCTAATAGAAAGAGGAGAGAGAAGACTCCTTATATAAATGAGAATCAAGTAACAAGCTTCCAATATGTATGAATGTATCTAATTAGGGTATGATCCCTTTATAGTGAGATCATGGAAACCCTAATTATGATGGTTAATGAATCTTAACCTAGTTTAAAGACATTAATGGAAGTAATCATCATACATGATGTTGGTATGATCTTAATTCATTGTAATATGAATAGTAAACCCTAATCTAGGGTAATGTGATATATTGTGAATAGTAAACCCTAATCTAGGGAAATGTGATGGTATGAACAGTAAACCCTAATTTTGGGTTATGCTTTTAAGCATGAAACACTATACTTGAGTATGAAATGAGTAATCATTATGCCTTTGTAAGATAAAGGGGTTGAATAACCCTAGTTAAATTGAATAGGGAAAACCTAACCCTATTATGGGCATAGTGGTACAACCCTTGAATTGAAAGGTTATCTTTGTTTTAAATATGCAGGCTTTTATGAAATTGCCTATTATCAAATGTATTAAATATGTAGGCTTTTATGAAATGGTGAACATAGTCAGGTAAGGGCTATGATGTCATATTTATTAAAGCACTTTATAATCTTTGAAAATAATGATATGCTATGTCGCCTAGTGAGAGGTAACATATGAGATTGATAGGCTGTGATAACCATGAGAAATATCTACATTGTTACAATCAAGGTCATATTGTTAAAATGACTTAATGACAATATGTTACTTGGTAACAAGTGTTTTGATAATCTAAGGTTTTGAATACCCATATTCTTGATACACAATAATGAGATGGTTAGGGATTGATATCCCAATGTTAACAATATGTGATATGAACTTGATACAATTAGTACTCTTTCTTTATAGAAATTGTCTTATTGATTTATGTTTGAAAACATGCATGATGCTAAAGGAATGCCATAATGTACTTAAATAATCAAGTATAATGATATCATGTAGAACCCTGACCATAGACCCATCATTGTCAGAAGATCAAATGATGGTGAAACAAGTTTTCCTAAGGGAACTCCTGGAGAGCATACTTTTGAGTATGTGGGGGTTATGGAAGCGAATATTCTTACGTTCTTATGTAGGAATTGATGTGAGATGTATAATTAATCTCTCAACCCTTCATTATATGTTTATGTCGGGATGATGTATCACTAATCTCCCGATGATGTTGTTATTGCCGCATCGATGTGAGATAAACAAGAAATCCCTTGATGGCGAAGAGAGTACAACATGCCACTATAACTCTAATAGCGAAGTTGCCAGAATACCCTGGAAAGCTATTATGGCAAAGACACAAGATGTCCTGCATGATGATCCTCACACTGACTAAGGAAGATGAGGTCATAGGAATCCGACTCTTCTGATGACCTATGTATGGTACCAATTGCGATTTCGTAATGGTCGGTTGGAGTATGAGAGGTGTAACTCATCTCCTCAGGGCATAAATATGTTTGAAAAACATAATCAGCCGTGTAGCATAACTGCTTAGGTTGAACTACAAGAAAAAATGAATGATGATACATTGTTTGAAATGTTCTAGTTGAATATCTAGTATACATGTTCTTCATATTCCTTATTAATATATGTCTTGTCATTCAATTAAGTTATAATTGAAATGATTGCTTATGGAATACTGTTGTACTTAGCTTATGCAATGTTTTACCTGCTGTCAAACAATTATAGTTCTACTGCTCAATGTTATTCCATTATTGCAATAACAATGCTTCTGGCAGAGAGTTATAACTCTCGCTGGGAAAATTATTCAATTGTCTCACCCCCGTGGGATTTGACTTTTTAGGTAGATGTCGAGGATGAAGGAACTCATCAGTGGGTGAGCAACAACAGCAGCAGCTGCAACATCAGGGACATCAATGATTCTCAGGTAGAGACATTGTCTGTCAAGTCTTGTAGATAGAATGTCCTATGTATCGTCTCTGTACTCTCATGTCCTAGGAGTATTTAGATGTTTAAAGTAGATCTGAGATTTTTGGCTTAATGCCTCGAGATTTTTTTATCTTGCCTTATACAGTTAACATGGCAATTGATGCTTGTAACCCTCGAGATGTAATTATTACAGAGTTATAATGATGGATCAGTTTGTAAATAACTTATCAAGTTTTCTTTATGAAAGAGTTTTACCGTTTGTAGATCTCTTTACAAAAAGTTTTAATTTTTAGTAATTTTTAATAATTCCGCTGCTAACTAATCGCTTCCGCATTCGTTGATCTTGTTTTCTGAGACATGTCGTCACACTTACTAGTGAGATTAGGTGTTCAAGGATGGGATAGGTGGTACATGTACATTTATTATATATAAGAATGACATCACACATATTTGTTAACCCTAGACCCTAATCTTATCCAAATATATACTTGTTTTCTCTTTGATCATAGAATGGATAGATCATGGATGTCCATTCACAATCGCTGCATCCCATAGTTTATATCTGGTCTTGATCAGTTTATTAGATTTACCAAGGAACATAGGAAACAACCTAGAGATAGGTTCTACTGTCCATGTAGGCATTGCGGTAACAACTTGAAAGTCAGCACTGGTGACGAAATCAAAAGTCATGTCATGTGCAATAAGATTGTACAAGGCTATACAGAATGGCACTAGCATGGAGAGATTTCAAACCCAAAACCAGTGGATGTCGATAGTAGTGCTTGGGTGGAAGAAGAAATTGTCTCCGATGACGTAGATGTGAACGAACCAGTTCCAGTAGACATCATTGATGCGATGCTGGATAGTTGTGGGGTAGAGCACATCGATCCACCTCCCATCTTTAGAAACATCATGCATGATGTTAAGATATCGTTATACATAGGTTGTACTAAGTTTACAAATCTTAGCGCTGTGTTGAGATTGTATAAGTTGAAAGCCAACAATAGATGGAGCGACAAAAGCTTCACTTCATTGTTGACTTTGTTGTAAGAAATGCTTCCTGAAGGAAACGAGCTGCCAATCTCAACATACCGGGTAAAGCAATTGTTGTACCCAATGGGAATGGAGGCCAAGAAGATACACGCATGCCCGAATGATTGTGTATTATTTCAAAAGGACTATGTAGATTTGAAAGATTGTCCAAAATGTGGTGTGTCACGGTATAAATTGACGACTTTGGGGGAGTCCAAAACTAGTTCTCCTGCCAAGGTATGTGGTATCTACCTATAATATCACAGTTTCAATGCTTGTTTGCAAATCCGATTGATGTGAAGAATTTGAGGTGGCATGCAGATGTTAAGAAAAATAATGATGGGATCCTACGACATGTGTCTGATTCCCCACAATGGAGGAAGATTGATCTATTGTACCCCAAATTTGGTGAAGAAGATAGGAATCTAAGACTTGGGCTTTGTACAGATGGGATGAATCCGTACGGGACATTGAGCAGCCAACATAGTACTTTTCCAGTCATACTTGTTATATACAATCTTCCTCCCTGGCTGTATATGAAAAATAAGTACGTTATGTTGTCGTTGTTGATATCAGGCCCTAAACAACTTGGAAATGATATCGATGTTTATCTTGAACCTTTGATTGATGACTTAAATAAACTTTGGGGTGAAGGTGTGATGACCTATGATGCTTCATGAAGAGAGACATTTCATTTGCATGCTATGTTGTTTTGCACTATTAATGACTTTCCAGCATACGAGAAATTGTCTGGATATAGTGTCAAAGGAGCTAAAGTGTGTCCTATATGTGAAGAGAACACTGATTCAATAAGACTAAAACATGGCGGCAAGACTGTATATCTTGGTCATCGAAGGCTTCTTTCAAAATTCCATCTGTATCATAGGAAGCGCAAAGCATTCAATGGATGGAATGAGGAACAGAGTGCACCTAAACCTATACCAGGGGATGTTGTTTATGAAAGAGTAAAAGACATTGTCAATGAATTTGGTAAGAGATCACAATGTACTATGGCCACATGGAGTGACAATTCTTCATTCAAGAAGAAGTCAATATTTTGGGATCTTCCTTATTGGAGTTGTTTGACAGTCAGACATTGTATCGATGTCATACACATTGAGAAAAATGTCTGTGATAGCATCATTAGTACTCTGTTGAATATACCAGGTAAGACTAAAGATGGGATAAAATCCAGATTGGACCTACGTGAAATGGGAATAAGGTCAGAATTAATAGAATTGCATGAAATGGGTAATAAAAGAACATATGTACCTCCCGCTTGTTACACGTTGTCTAGAAAGGAGAAGAAAGCTTTTTGTGAATGCTTGTCAAATGTTAAGGTGCCACAGGGTTACTCATCCAATATCCGTAGATTGGTATCAATGAAAGATCTGAAGTTGATAGATCCTAAATCTCATGATTATCACACTCTCATGCAACAAATATTGTCTGTGGCAATTCGACCTATATTGCTGAAGTATGTAAGGTTTGCAATCACTAGACTTTGTTTCTTTTTCAACAGTCTGTGCAGCAAAGTTATTGACCCTGATACTCTCGATAATTTGCAAAGAGAAGTGGTTGTTACCCTATGTCAGCTTGAGATGTATTTCCCTCCTTCGTTCTTTGATATCATGGTACATCTTGTTGTCCACTTGACTAGGGAAGTGAAAATGTTGGGACCAGTTTTCTTGCATTGGATGTATCCCTTTGAACGATACACGAGCATTTTTAAAGGTGATGTTCGAAACCGTTATCGGCCCGAAGGGAGTATTATTGAGGGTTATGTGGCGAGAGAGGTTATAAATTTTTGCAATGACTTTCTGAGTGGTAATGACACTCCTGTTAATGACAAGAATATTGAGGAGGGCATAGGAATTTTGGGATCACGAGAGAAAGTAATCAGCCGTGAGAAGTTGGAACAAGGTCACTTGTGTATTTTACACAACATGGACAAAGTGAGTGTTTATATTGAGGAACATACCAATTTCATGAAGAGATAACATCCTCGAGCTAGTTCAATGTGGCTTGCTCGAGAGCATAACAAGACTTTTACTAAGTGGTTTGAAGATAAAGTCTTACATCAACTATCTCAAACACCAGATGATATTACAGAAACTATCAAATGCCTCGCCTTTAAACCAAAATTGAATGTTTTGTCTTATGAAGGGTTTGACATTAATGGGTTCACATATTACACAAAGCTCCAAGATAATAAGAGTGTCATCCAAAATAGTGGGCTCACCCTTCAAGCGTTGACTATGTATTTTGCAAGTGCAAAGGATAAGAGTCCACATGAAGCTAAAATATCATATTACGGTGTCATTGAAGACATATGGGAGTTTGACTACATAGATTTCAGAATTCCGCTCTTCAAATGTAATTGGGTTGATAACACCAAAGGAGTTATAGTGGATGAATTGGGTTTCTGTTACAACCCCAATTTTTGGGTTCAATTGGTGAGAAATGAAATTTCTCATATTAAAGATAATTGAACAAATAATGATATGATTTGTTTTGAATAAATGGATTCCTTTCACAATAGCCTTGATTGGTTGCTTTGTGGGCTGTATTGGCTATTGGGACCAATAACAAGGAAATTCAAATAGTAAATGGATAATTGAATTTTCGAGAAAAGAAATATGTAGAAACCTCTAGAAGGCAAATCCAAAGAGGATTTCGAGTCTCTTGGGTTCCTTGGGTACCAAGGAGACCAAGGTTGCGAAAAGAAAGTAATTAGAAAAGAAAAGGTTAATTAAGTATTTCTTTATTAAGAAAGAAATTGAAAATGATGATAAAATGTGGAAAATGAATGGAAAGATGCATAGATGAGTTTTCTTGGTGATAATTCGTATCCATGAGGTTTCTAATGATAAAAGGAATACCCATGAGGAAAATAAAAGAGAAATAAAAAGAAATCCTCAAAAAGAGATATTTTAATAAGAAATATACATAATAATGAGAAATAATGCATAAAGATGCATCTAGAAGGATAATAAATATCCTTGGAAAAGAATTTCTAAATAATAGAGTTTCTTGGGATCCAAGGAGTCCCAATGAAGAAAGAGGAAAGAGAAAATAGCAAATTTGCAAAATAATGTGATGCATTATTAGTGAATTTGTGATATTGATAAAAAGAAAGTATTTTTCCTATTAAATGAAAATAGAATTCGTGCCATTGGAATAAAGGGCAAGTAATAAAAGAATAAAAGAAGTTATTTTCGAATTCCTATTGTCTAAAGAATAAAGAAGATTAAAGTAATATGAGAAAGAGAAGGAAATTAGCTTTTCCGTGAAGGAATCACATTCCTTTTAGAAAAGGGCTTGTTTCCCTTTGTTTAAACATCTTGGGACGTTGATACTCACCCCTATATAAGGGGTAGAGTCTAAGACACGAGTTGAAGAGAATCCCATGCCCTTCTCTCTCTCTCCCCATCTTCCTCCTCGTTCAAACCCTAATAATGAAAGGCAATGCTATCCCCAGAGTACGAGGAACCAATAGGGGGTTTTGAGGGTAGCCTGTTATACCACGGTCCCAGGGAGCAATGTTGCCTTTGAGGCCATGCCCTAGAGTAGATTCCGCAGCAGCAGCTAGGCTGCAATGATGGCTGCAAGAACGTGGTTTGATGGATGATAAATCGACCTCCTTGGCAGAGATCTGGAAGTGCCCTACATGCGCCAGAGCACGGCGGAGGTAGGGGTGTAGCTTCCGACGTGAAAGGTGGCCCATGAAGAAAGGAGCAGCCGCGCTTGGCTGCAGATCGGCCAGAGTTGCAGAGCCAAGTAGGCCCGAAAAAGCTGCTCAACCCACGACCTGTGGGCACCCCCTGTGCATAGAGACACTACGGAGGTAATGGAATTCACCTGGGGAGTCTTCGGGGTCGGGGCTGAGGAGAAAGGGCCACACAAGCCCCTGCTAGTGCGGCCGCGCGCGCCGTCCAGAGGAAGAAGAAGAAGCTCATAAGCTTTGGACAGTTTTGCCCCTCATGGGCTAAAAGGATGATCAACTTACCCGAGGGCAAGAACGTAATTCGATTATAACTTCCAAATCAAGCGCTCGCATGGATAGGCGATGTGGCGCATCGTGATTGGTTGTGGTAAGCCTTTTATTGCAAAAATCATATCTCATGATTGGTAACTCCGATTAGGACAAGTTATATATGAATTTTGATCAGAAAAATGCAAGGAATCTAATAAAAATAGTTTGATAGCCTGAATTTGATCATACTTCGAAATATAGTGTAAATTACCATCTTTAATGAATTAAAGATTAAGAAACCCTATTTTGATATGATTAATGTGTTTAATAGGGTTTAATGGATCTTTAGAGTTGATATTAATCTGTTAAATGTAAAAAGGGAACATTGAGTTCAAAAAGGAAGAACTTTGCACATGATTAGCCTAATTTAGAGTTTATATGCTTGAAATTGGAAAAGTACATGAAGTTATTATCTTTAATGATTTAACTAAGGAAAAACCCTTAGATTTGATGATAGATGGATAATTCAAGCTGATATTAACATGTTGTTAATAAAAGTGAAAAGATGATCTTTTTATATAGTTGGTTTAATTTAGGGTTCTATGTACATGAATATGCCTTAATGGGATTAGAAACCCTAATTTATGTTGATATGAATTCTAATGGTTTTAATTGTACAAATCGAAGAATAAAATAGAGATATGATGATTCGAAGATAAATTGAGTATCAAAGATCTCTAATGTGAATTATTCGGATAATTAGTGTTTCCTAGTGTATAAAATTGGAAATAGTGATAAATAAGGTTCATATATGTGAGTTGAACTATAATGAAATATGATTTGTCAATTTGAAAGAGAATGAGGATGATAATTAGCCTTAATGTTTTGGATATGACCTAAAAGGATAAAGATAATAGTTTTAGTGTAAAAGAAACATATTAGACTTAATTGACATTCAATTGTGTCTATGATGCAGAAATTAAGGTTTGTGAACTAAAAGAGCATTAAAAGTGATAAATGCATAATGAAGGATAAAACCCTAAAGTTGGCCTAGTAATCATAAGGTGGAATCCAAGTTGATCTTGAGGATGTTTTGAATAAAACAATGACACTTGAATGTTATGCATTATTTTCAGGATATTGTTGATTGCTTGTTAATTGTGTTGAATGTTAATGCATGGACATCAAGTTACAATGGAACAGGTATGTGGTTACGATTATGAATAACCGCTTAGTTTCCTGATGGATTCCCGGATGTTTAATCGCATTGAATGCAACTAAACTATTGAATGTTTATTTATTTCTTGCAATTATAAAGTGACTATGACTATCACATAATGTATATGCCTTCTAGCTCAATCATTAATCCCCCTCTGTGTCGTAATGACTGACCTAGTACATGGCTACCTAGAGGGTAGGTCCATCAGGTCATGAAAGACTTGGGCTGCCTAGAGGGTAGGTCCATCAAGTCACCTTTATAGAGGTACCATATAAGTCCTTACAGGGACAACACAGAGTTGTGGATAGGTATGGATTGAGTAGTTTGGCTTAAAACGTAATCTTGCTTGTTAAATGATTAATTGAATGATTACATGGTTATCATAGTTGCATGATTATCTGTTTCCCCCACATACCAGCTTCGACTGACCGACGTTTTGTTTGTCGGCGTTTTAGGTACAATGAAAAGAACAAACAGTAAAGCTACACCTTGTGAATTCAAGAATTAAAGAACAAGGAGGAACTAGTTAGAATAGTTCAGCTGAGGTTAGAAGTTTAGTTTGTTCCAAACTTTTCAAAAGTATGCAAAGAAAAATTTTATTACCACTTTCAGTATAGTCTGTTAGAATTTAATAATTGTTTATGGTTATATGTCGAACCTTTGATCCGGGATTAATGGGTGCGGCTTCAACCTCTTGGTCTCCCTTAATCGGGGGTTATCAGGAGGTGGGGTCGTAACAATTGGTATCAGAGCTTAGGTTCCTAAGTTAACCATTAATAATTATTAAATTTTACAACCTCCATAGAACCCAAGGGAGTTATTAGAGGAGTATCCGAAAGACGGAGGTGTCTAGAAAGGGATCACGACCAGGGGCTGGCAAGATTTTCCTCCACACCGCTAGTCGGAATACGAGGACTCCCGGATCCGTGTGACTGCCTGGCCAAAGTCTTAGGGTATGAATCGAAATAAGATACCTTTAGGACTTCTCATCTTATTCATCCCTTCTCATCACAAAATTCTGATAAGGACCTAAAGGATTAGGGTTTTCTTTCTTCTCCTCACCCTCTTGAGGTATGGGTAAGGTTAATAAGGTTTAAGGAATCCTCCACTAAATTAATGAAAGGCATGTAAATAAGATGTCATGGACATAAGCTTAATAGATTAAGCGCAAACTAAAGAATAGATACATGCTTAGGTCGTATGACATAAGTTGTCATGTCCTCAGAAGAGACCTGAGGCTAGACCTTCTTGTCAGGAGGATAAGTTAGTCTTGGAGATAGAGATCTCCATTGCAAGTAGAGACCTGGCACATCCTCTAAGGATGATGCTGACCCTAACCCTAAGTGAAGGTTAGAAAGAGATGAGGACATGCCTTTGGGATGCCATAGGATCCATGGGTGACCTAGCACCTTTGGCAACCCCAACCCTGGGAAGGGTCGTGCACGTTAGGGTACATTATAGCTCTTTAGTTGATGATGTTCGTGAAGGACCATAGAAACCCTATGGGCTTGTACCAGTAGGGCATAGCTGGAACCTAGGGCACGTCGTAGTGCTGACGGTAGGATGAAACCCTGGGTAAAGAATTATGATGTAGCATAAAGGGTTGTGGATGATCTTGAGCAACCATAAGTGCGAACCTAGGCTTCACCCATGTAGAGAATGCTTTGGAGGTTGATCCTTCATGAAGAGAGGACCTCTAATGGTGAGGTTGGATGTAGGGTTAGCTCTAGAGAGAGAGGGAAACCCAGCAAGAAGGTTGGAAGCCTAAAACCCTGAATAATGGATGATAATGGTTGCCTCATGATCGATCCCTGAAAGTTGATGATATCTTGGTTGCCTTTAGAGGGACCAACCCTAGAGAATGAAGATGAAGCATCTGGTGCCTACGTTCCTATGGTAGAGATGTTTACCTTCTGAGTTAGGAAGAAGAAAGGTTTAGTAGCAGGTTATGAGGCTCTGTACCTTGTTGGTTGTCCTTAAGGAGGACCCAACACTAAGTGTTGCTTGAGTTGAAGGATGACAAGGAGTGCATGTCATGCCTTTTTCATGCTTGGTTTGTAGTTAAGAGACAGAGCATGCAGTGAACCTAGGGTTCCTAGGCCTAAGAGGGGAAGTGGTGTACCTAAGGCTCATGATGGGAAGTTGAGTTCCTATAGAAGCGAGCATGGTAATCCTCATGTATAGAGGAAAAAGGGAGCCCCTGAAGTTTAAGGCATGTTTGATGAACCCCCCCACAGCTAGGTTGATGATAAAGAAAGGTATGATCTTGATCCAACATTGAGAAAAGAGGACGAGTATGACCTAGCATGGTTCAGTAGGTGATTTGTTTATGCCTTAATAGCTTGCTAGGGTTAAGTGGGCTCATGTGGATGTAAACCCTAGACCTAAGAGATTTTGTGACCTTACTGTCAAGAGATAGTTTTCCTCTCATCCTAGGAGAGGGACACCCTTGATAGAGTGTATATCAGTTGTGGTTAGGTTAAGGTAACCTGAAGAGGTCTCACAGGATCTTGAGAAGTTAAGTGAAAAGTACATGGTATGAGAACGAACATGTAGACCCATAGATATCCATCTCTAATTGCATATGAATGTGTTACCATAGAGGTAACCAGTATGGGGCTTGACCAAGGTAGGCAGGTTGCCGTGATGCCTATGAACGGATGAGAGCCAGCCCATGAATGCAGAAAGAGAGATGATGAAGACTTGGGTAAGGTTCTAAGTGAACATGTCTTGTTATGGAGAATCCTAAGTCTATCCTAGGGTCAGGTAGGGATAAGACCGATGAAAGTAGGAGTTGCCTAATTCCCCAGTTGCACATGACCATAGGGTCGGGAGGTAACAGCTATCATTGTCTGAGGGCCATGGGTTAGGAGATTGATCACCTTCATGAACTCATGGGACCCAAAGGGCAGATGAGTAGGGCACTCTCTTGATGCATGAGGGAAGAGGGATGACCCCAAAAGAGTCGGTACCCTATAGACCTAGAGGAGATGACCAAGGATATAAACCTCAGTAGGTTCAGGACTAGTTTGATATCATGATGTTTATGATGAAGAGACATATGTGGCACGTTGCAACTTAGATTTAAAGGTGTACTGGCAAGGTGGGATGTACCATCTCTACTCTTGGAATAGGAAGAACTCTGTATTTGGACTGCAGCCAAATGCTTATTTCCTCTTGTTATGGGGGTGAGAGATAGGACATTATGCATGTCATACACCAAGGATAAGAGATGATGTAGGTTGGAGCGTTGCCACGAGAAATGGGGATAGAGAAGATATCTACCCTGGTAAAGTGAATGATACATGGATGGTTTGTAAACACTAAGAGGAATGAGGTAGTCCCCTTATGAGGATGTTTTTATCATGAGCTATGTGGAACTTACAAGTTATACCAAGTTGAGTTTAATCACCACGATGATGGAATCAGAGAGTGTTCTTATGAAGATAAACATATAGTTTGAGGTGACATGATAAGTGAAATACATGGAAGCGTAATGTTACCTAATACATAAGGATGTGAAGTGGTAATGGATGCTCTGGTTGAGATACATCTGACTTGTTTGACCAGAAGCTAGAAAGGGTTGATTGGCTAATCTTAAGTTCGAAAAGGAGAGGTGTTTGGATAATACTCAGATGTAATAAGATACATTGAAAAGTTATGGTTGTTTGGTTAGCTAGTCTAGTCCTGGATGCAATGAAAGGATGGTGGTAGAACCTCAAGTGCACTTCTTTGGAAAAGAAAGTGATGAAACCCTGATAAAATGGTTTAGGGTTTTGAGGAATCGATCTTGGAAGAATCATGACATACATGAAATCATGATTGAAGATCACCATACACCATGGAAAACGACATAGCACTTTGGATGCTTAAGATGAAGTTGCATGTGGTTTATGACCATGCAAGCTAGGAGGTAAAGGATGAACCCAGTAACCCAGTGTATCGATATAGAGGACAAAAGAATCCCTGAGAGGGAATGAGAGCTCAACACTATGGATGTTGTGATAGGTCTTCAGACCAAGGAAGGTCGAAATGCAATATGGGTTATGGTAGGTCGCCTTACCTAGATAACATGAGAAAGAAAGAGTTCTGTCAAGAGACAGATCTAGTTGAAATACCTATGAGAAAGATGGTTCAACTACACCATGAAGCGAGTTCAAAGGTTCTTGAGTTTGACCTAAAGGTTCACTTCCATAAAGTGGAAGTAGGTACATGAAGAACTCAATGTTAGTATAGTTTATCACCCCTAACTATGGTTAGTATGATCCAGACTAAAGGGTCTGATGAGGGCATGTGTGCTCGTTCAGGGTGATATCTAGAGACAGTTCTTGTCCTATGAAAGATGTGACAATGACCACCATAGCCAGTATCGGGTTTTATATGAAGCTCTGTAAGGGAGGTTGTGTCAGTCACCACTTCAGTAAGGTGATGTTGGTGAAAGTACCACAAGATGGTTAGAAAAGGGACCCCAGTGCATGTAGATGAAGTCACTTTGATTGTGCAAGGGCTGAAAGGAGCCTAGAGACGATGAGAGTCATGAGTAGATGCAAAGTAGACTGACATACAAGTTACTGTGGGAGAAAATGTGACATGAAAATTCGACCCCTCTAAGTTATAACTAAGAGAGCTGAGTCCCCGATACATGGGTCCATTAGAGATGGATGGGTGGAGATGGTTAGGTTTTGACCCTACCCTTCAGGATAAATTAATATGTGATGAGTTCCATGTGTCCAGTTTAGAGCACTATGTGAGATACCCCGACCATGTGTTGAGCAATGAACCTAGTGAGCCCCAAGGGAGGCTGAAATGGCCTGAGTCACCTGTGTAGTTTATAGATGCCAGGATGAAAGAACTCAGAGAAAAGAATATGTGATGATAAAGGTTCTTTGAAAATGCCATGAGTACAGCAAAGCCACATAGGGGCCAATGATGGACATGGAAAAGTCTTATCCTGAATTATTTGTTTGCTAGTTTGAATTTTGAGGACAAAATTCCTATAAGAGGGGAAGGATGTTACAACCCCAATTTTTGGGTTCAATTGGTGAGAAATGAAATTTCTCATATTAAAGATAATTGAACAAATAATGATATGATTTGTTTTGAATAAATGGATTCCTTTCACAATAGCCTTGATTGGTTGCTTTGTGGGCTGTATTGGCTATTAGACCCAATAACAAGGAAATTCAAATAGTAAATGGATAATTGAATTTTTGAGAAAAGAAATATGTAGAAACCTCTAGAAGGCAAATCCAAAGAGGATTTCGTGTCTCTTGGGTTCCTTGGGTACCAAGGAGACCAAGGTTGTGAAAAGAAAGTAATTAGAAAAGAAAAGGTTAATTAAGTATTTCTTTATTAAGAAAGAAATTGAAAATGATGATAAAATGTGGAAAATGAATGGAAAGAGGCATAAATGAGTTTTCTTGGTGATAATTCGTATCCATGAGGTTTCTAATGATAAAAGGAATACCCATGAGGAAAATAAAAGAGAAATAAAAAGAAATCCTCAAAAAGAGATATTTTAATAAGAAATATACATAATAATGAGAAATAATGCATAAAGATGCATCTAGAAGGATAATAAATATACTTGGAAAAGAATTTCTAAATAATAGAGTTTCTTGGGATCCAAGGAGTCCCAATGAAGAAAGAGGAAAGAGAAAATAGCAAATTTGCAAAATATTGTGATACATTATTAGTGAATTTGTGATATCGATAAAAAGAAAGTATTTTTCCTATTAAATGAAAATAGAATTCGTGCCATTGGAATAAAGGGCAAGTAATAAAAGAATAAAAGAAGTTATTTTCGAATTCCTAATGTCTAAAGAATAAAGAAGATTAAAGTAATATGAGAAAGAGAAGGAAATTAGCTTTTCCGTGAAGGAATCACATTCCTTTTAGAAAAGGGCTTGTTTCCCTTTGTTTAAACATCTTGGGACGTTGATACTCACCCCTATATAAGGGGTAGAGTCTAAGACACGAGTTGAAGAGAATCCCATGCCCTTCTCTCTCTCTCCCCATCTTCCTCCTCGTTCAAACCCTAATAATGAAAGGCAATGCTATCCGCGGAGTACGAGGAACCAACAGGGGGTTTTGAGGGTAGCCTGCTATACCACGGTCCCAGGGAGCAATGTTGCCTTTGAGGCCATGCCCTAGAGTAGATGCCGCAGCAGCAGCTAAGCTGCAATGATGGCTGCAAGAACATGGTTTGATGGATGATAAATCGACCTCCTTGTCAGAGATCTGGAAGCTCCCTACATGCGCCAGAGCATGCCGGAGGTAGGGGTGTAGCTTCCGACGTGAAAGGTGGCCCATGAAGGAAGGAGCAGCCGCGCTTGGCTGCAGATCGGCCAGAGTTGCAGAGCCAAGTAGGCCCGAAAAAGCCACTCAACCCACGACCTGTGGGCACCCCCCTGTGCGCAGAGACACTACAAAGGTAATGGAATTCACTTGGGGAGTCTTCGGGGTCGGGGCTGAGGAGAAAGGGTCGCACAAGCCTCTGCTAGGGCGGCCGCGCGCGCCGTCGAGAGGAAGAAGAAGAAGCTCAGAAGCTTTGGACGGGTTTGCCCCTCACGGGCTAAAAGGATGATCAACTTACCTGAGGGCAAGAACGTAATTCAATTATAACTTCCAAATCAAGCGCTCGCATGGATAGGCGACGTGGCGCATCGTGATTGGCTGTGGTAAGCCTTTTATTGCAAAAATCATATCTCATGATTGGTAACTCCGATTAGGACAAGTTATATATGAATTTTGATCAGAAAAATGAAAGGAATATAATAAAAATAGTTTTATAGCCTGAATCTGATAATAGTTCGAAATATAGTGTAAATTACCATCTTTAATGAATTAAAGATTAAGAAACCCTATTTTGATATGATTAATGTGTTTAATAGGGTTTAATGGATCTTTAGAGTTGATATTAATCTGTTAAATGTAAAAAGGGAACATTGAGTTCAAAAAGGAAGAACTTTTCACATGATTAGCCTAATTTAGAGTTTATATGCTTGAAATTGGAAAAGTACATGAAGTTATTATCTTTAATGATTTAACTAAGGAAAAACCCTTAGATTTGATGATAGATGGATAATTCAAGCTGATATTAACCTGTTGTTAATAAAAGTGAAAAGATGATCTTTTTATATAGTTGGTTTAATTTAGGGTTCTATGTACATGAATATGCCTTAATGGGATTAGAAACCCTAATTTATGTTGATATGAATTCTAATGGTTTTAATTGTACAAATCGAAGAATAAAATAGAGATATGATGATTTGAAGATAAATTGAGTATCAAAGATCTCTAATGTGAATTATTCGGATAATTAGTGTTTCCTAGTGTATAAAAGTGGAAATAGTGATAAATAAGGTTCATATATGTGAGTTGAACTATAATGAAATATGATTTGTCAATTTGAAAGAAACCGAGGATGATAATTAGCCTTAATGTTTTGGATATGACCTAAAAGGATAAAGATAATAGTTTTAGTGTAAAAGAAACATATTAGACTTAATTGACATTCAATTGTGTCTATGATGCAGAAATTAAGGTTTGTGAACTAAAAGAGCATTAAAAGTGATAGATGCATAATGAAGGATAAAACCCTAAAGTTGGCCTAGAAATCATAAGGTGGAATCCAAGTTGATCTTGAGGATGTTTTGAATAAAACAATGACACTTGAATGTTATGCATTATTTTCAGGATATTGTTGATTGCTTGTTAATTGTGTTGAATGTTAATGCATGGACATCAAGTTACAATGGAACAGGTATGTGGTTACGATTATGAATAACCACTTAGTTTCCCGATGGATTCCCGGATGTTTAATCGCATTGAATGCAACTAAACTGTTGAATGTTTATTTATTTCTTGCAATTATAAAGTGACTATGACTATCACATAATGTATATGCCTTCTAGCTCAATCATTAATCCCCCTCTGTGTCGTAATGGCTGACCTAGTACATGGCTACCTAGAGGGTAGGTCCATCAGGTCATGAAAGACTTGGGCTGCCTAGAGGGTAGATCCATCAAGTCACCTTTATAGAGTTACCATATAAGTCCTTATAGGGACAACACAGAGTTGTGGATAGGTATGGATTGAGTAGTTTGGCTTAAAACGTAATCTTGGTTGTTAAATGATTAATTGAATGATTACATGGTTATCATAGTTGCATGATTATCTGTTTCCCCCACATACCAGCTTCGGCTGACTGACGTTTTGTTTGTCGGCGTTTTAGGTACAATGAAAAGAACAAACAGTAAAGATACACCTTGTGAATTCAAGAATTAAAGAACAAGGAGGAACTAGTTAGAATAGTTCAGCTGAGGTTAGAAGTTTAGTTTGTTCCAAACTTTTCAAAAGTATGCAAAGAAAAATTTTATTACCATTTTCAGTATAGTCTGTTAGAATTTAATAATTGTTTATGGTTATATGTCGAACCTTTGATCCGGGATTAATGGGTGCGGCTTCAACCTCTTGGTCTCCCTTAATTGGGGGTTATCGGGAGCTGGGGTCGTAATAGTTTCACTTTAGTCAACTTTGAAAAGATTGGTGAGAAGGGTGAACCATTCATATTGGCATCACATGCGAAATAAGTATTTTATATCGATGATCCTGTAAATGATTAATGGTCGGTTGTTTTTCATGGTAAAAGACAGTTCATTGAAGATCCTACAGATGAAGAAGAGTACTATGATAAGTATGATGACTCCAGTCCATTCTCAGTTGGGTTTCCAACTCCACAAAATATTGAAGCTAATGATGACTTCTATGTGCGCGAAGATCACAATGAAGGATTGTTAATTGATAAAAGATCGCAATTTTAGAGGCATGCATGTTTATATTTTTTATATGTTTCATTTTTATATGTGAACTATATAAAATGCTAAATGTTTGCTTTTTTAATATCAATATTATTTTCAGATATAATGTTATCATTATCTTCTAGTTAATACAAATGCTAAATGTTTGGCTTTTTAATGACATTTTCAGATGGCTGACCATGATGTCCATGATGAGCATGATGTCCATGATGAGGATGATATCCATGATGAGCATGGCAAGGATACCAATGTAAGTTTTAAAAACACAACCTATATTTCTATAGAAATTCATTATCTTCTAGCTATGTCACATATCCTATATTTCTATATTGGGCTAATTCCGTGTGTTTATTTTGTCAAATTTTAGGTTGATGATGCACATGTACCCTCTGAAGCACTAGAGGCACTTGATGCACATCACCAAAAAGTTAACAAGAAAATGGGCATCACTCTTCTGAAGAAGTTAACAACGCTAAGGGGCAGTGGATCCAGATTAGATGTGGAGTTTGATAATGCAGGAAATGTAATTGAAGTGAACCGCAATAATTTTGTAAACTATCTTGGATGTGTCAATCGAAGCCATTGTGGTGTTAAGTATGATAATTGGCATAAAGCTCCTCAGACGAAGAAAGACTTGATATGGAAGGATTTATGCATGAGTTATTATTATTTGCAATTCTATTTTGTAGATTACAAATTCTATTATTTGCAATTCTATTTTTAGATACTAGTTAATAGCAATTCTATTTTACAGAATCTATTTGCATTGGATGAGAAGATGCATCGTAAAAGCGTGATGCAACACGCTGGAAAGATGCTAAGGAACTATAGGACAAATCTCAACAGAGAATACATAAAAGATGGTGATAAGAAGAAGAAGTCATCCCTTGAAAAGTGGAACTTCCTGAACAAAGAAGATTGGGACACGTTTGTTGCTTCAAGACAAACTGAAGAATTTAAGGTATTAAGTGTCACTCCCAATTTAATTAATATACATTGTATCTACCTATTCAATATTAACCTTTAATATTACTAACCAAATCAATGTGCATACTAACTAGGCGTTCAGTGAGGCGCAAAGAGAAAGGCGTGCATTGAATGTGCATGACCACACAATGGGTCCAAAGGGCTATGCAGGCGTTCGCCAAAGACTACAAGAAGAGTCTACTGCTACTCAGGAGTCCTCTACTACATGTACCACACCCATGCCTTGCCATGATGTCTGGATAGATGGGAGGCAAAATAAGAAGGGTGAAATAAAGAAGCCCGTAACTGTTGAGGCGTCTACACAAATGGTAAAATACAACTCAACAATGCATGTCGTTCGAATATTGATTATTTGTGGTGTTTACTTACCAATTTCTATTGATGGTGATTAGCGGGAGCTACACGAGCAGAGGAAACATGGCACGTTCATCCCTCAGGGCACAAGGGATGAATTGACAGTTGCTCTGGGTAACCCAAAGCATCCTGGACGTGTTAGGGGTGTAGGCGTTGGTGTGGGCATCAAAGCGTTCTTTGGGCCATCCCAGCGCAAACATGTCGCAATAGTGGGACTTTCACAAGAAGAGGTAACCTATTCTTTTTTTAGAATGTTACTGCAAAAGGGAATTCAATAATAAGAAGCTAATGTTACTTTTATCCATGTATAGGAGAATAAGAGAGTCGAGGATATAGTTGCTAAGAAGGTCAAGGAAGAAATGCTACAGTGGCAGGCATCTCAGGCTTCCAATCAGCCTATGCCGACCCGCTGTTCTCCTGATGCACATGTTGAGAGTAATCCTATTGACCCACCACATAGCACATCTGCTGTAAGTATTGTTTATGACATAGTAGCTTGTCTTTTCAAGATGATATGTTTTCAAGATGATATGTATATATGTATAACATTCTTTACGTAAATTTGTAGGCGTTGAAGCCATGCCGCTTAAAAATTGAAGATTATATTATTGTAGAGGTGCAGGCTTACCCATCCCTTCCTGGGGCAACAATTCATGGGGCTCCAATGCCACAGGGTTACGTTCATATGAGCCCGATATGTGTATTCCCCGATTAGAGGGAAGCTGCATTGCCATATGCCCACTCAGATATTGATACACTTGCTGAGGCAGAAGGCGGGGTGATATTGTGGCCCAAAGCAGATGTCATCTACACTACTGAAATTGTAAGATAAATTTACATTATGTTAAATTGTTAATGTGTATATATGAGGTCAATTGATCTGAAATTATATATACATGTTAAAAAGAAGACACCCGGAGCATCTAGGCCTCCACCTCCACTTACTGCATTACCAAGTTGGGTCCCAACTGAACTAAAATTTCCGTTAGGTCCTGCTTGTAAGGGAATGGCAGTATGGCTATGTGCACATAATATACATTGCCCTATAGTTGTTTCTTTAGAAGCGGATTATGCAGGTCAATCATACAAAAGCTCTCTATTTATACAAGATATTATTGAGTTGTTTATGTATGATTGGCTGAATACATCAATGATAGAGGCATGGATAAGGTGAGATCTTGTTTATACATCCATATACCTTGTGTAGGATCTGGTGATCTAGTTTCTTATATATTAATGCATACGTAATACATGTTTTTTAGCTACTTAGTCGAAATTCAATGTAAACAATTTGGATTTGAACATGTGGGATTTTTTATTCCATCATTGATTAGTCTGGTAGCTAAAGACCCTGATAGTGTTCAACAATACTATTATGATGCTTTTATAATTTTCGGTCAAAAAAAGAAGACGATAATAATAGCTCCATTCAATGTGAAGTAAGTTTACTTTGCTTAGAATTTGGACTTAAGAAAATTACATTTTTATTGTGGATTTTGAGTTATTAATTTTTAACCTTTTTACCTCTAGCGCAAAGTATTGGGAGTTACTAGTTATTCTCCCCAGGACGTTCACTGTCTATTATCTAGATCTTGCGGGGAGTACATTGAATCCAAAAATTGGACACGTAATGAAAATGTCATTATTCTGGTGAGAAATATTTCATTTTTATATACGTTAACATCTGTTATTACATTACTATTTAATAATGCAATTTAGTATGTTACATTAACATGTAGGGGTTTAGATGCGTTCAAAAAGGCTGGAGGAAAGGTCCCCAGTAAAAAGAACCAGCCAATAATTTGGGAGAACATGAAAGTAAGTTCCCGACTCCAATGTATATGTTATTTATGTGAACTGTGCTTATTTGTATTTTTTTATATTTTGTATCCATTTTATAGTGTGCTACACAAGACAATGACTGGGCATGTGCATACTATGTGATGCGGTTTATGGACATGATTATCAAACATGCAGATGAAATCAATGCCATACCTAAGGTATTATATATAGTCTCATTAGATAGTATGAAATATATCAATCTTATTTATATATTATTACTTATATATACATCATTATCTTTGCAGGTGTTTAAAACTGACCCCACTACAGGTAAAGCCTTAAAAGATGTACATGCTCCATATACGATGGAAGTATTAAATGACGTAAGAGAAGAATGGGCAAGAGCCATACAAGCAGTGGGGACAATAAGATATAATTGGGATGCTGATAGCAATGATGAATGATATTTTGTAAATGAATGTTTATACATGTGTTTCTACATGTCTGAATGTTTCTACATGTATTTGAATGTTTCTACATGTGCGAATGTGAAAATTGAATTGATGTCTGAATGTATCTACCTATGTGTGAATGTGAGAAAAGAATATTTGTTGAATTTGCAGGTTTGTGGCTTGTTTGTTAGATGATATCAATGGATGTCGTAAACTTGTAGTTCAGTTCCACTGAACTACAGGTTCTCATCCTGCGACCAGCCACAGAAGGCCTGTAAACTGATAAGAAAAAAAATCAAACCTTATGTGTCGGTTATTTGTCTAAAACCGACAACAAAGGTTTACATCGTCGGTTAATAGTATAAAACCTCCGCCTAATGTTGCCAGACAGCCTGGCCAGCATAGCCGTGCTGGACGGCACACCCATGGTGGCAGGTGATATGGCATCAGTTATTAGTAGAAAACCGACAACATTCTGTCCAACATGCTCGTGCTGGCCAACACGACCGTGGCGGCAGATGATATGGCGTCAGTTATGAGTAGAAAATCGACGCCGATAGAGTCCTAGATGGCGCCCTTTTTATGGTGCGGATGATTATAGCGTCGGTTTTGTTACTTATAACCAACGTTGATGGGGCCCTGATGGTGCATTTTCGGTGGCGCAAAGCATTTTGGCATCAGTTTGAAAACTGACGTCGAAAGGGTTCGACTTTTAGTGGCACAACATAGGCGTCGCTTGGAAACCATTGCGAAAAGGGCTTAAATAACTGATGCCAAAGGCCAGATCTATAGTAGTGCTCTTGAAGAACATAGGAGTCAAATGGGAGAGACACGTTCTCGACCATATGATCTGCTTTGACTCAGGGAAGAACACCTGTGGCACCCACCCACCCTACCCGGCCATGATCTGTGGTCTTTTCCAGCTTGCCACTAGCAAATCTCTTTTCCATGACCTGTACTACAAACCTGCCCAGAAAGGAGTTTGCATTAGTGAGACCACACTTCAGAACTGTTCCTATCCCAACCCCTACCACACCTGGTGCCTCTACCTCTAAATCTACTCAAGCATCTCCATCACCTCAGCCTACCCAACCTGCCCGCACATCATTCCATGTATCCAATGAAACCCATATGGGCTACATGATGAATCAAAAGGCGTATAACCATCAGGTTAGGAGCACCTACATCAGGACCTTTGTGCCATCATGTCCAACATGAACTTGTCATGTGCGCACCCTTACCCTACCTACCAACCCTTCCCAGGAGGTGACTATGCATCCTATGCATATGATCACTTTTACCCTGCCCCTCCACCTACATCTTCTGTTGCTACACCCTCAACTATTGGTGGATCTACCCCTGGAGTGTTGCCTCTACCTGTTGGCCCCATGGCCACCTTACTTGCATGTTTTGGTACTTCTTCTCCTTCCTTCCCAAAGGCCAATGAGATCCATGCTCTTGGCATGTCTTGGGTTGAGTAGAATGCCCGTTGGCCCGGTCGTGGTTTCAATTCCTCTGCTGATGAGGAGATGCCAGACTAGGCTGATGAGGAGGTTGTTGCTGACGAGGAGGTTGATGAGGATGACGGTGATGCTTCTGATGATGGCTTTTTTGGTGCCTCCGATGATGATGAGGATGTTGTTGTCTCTGCGGCACCTTTAGATGGAGATGATGACTATGATCGATAAGCTTCTGATGCTAATGATGTTGTTGATGATGTTGACATAGATGACCTAGATGTTTAGTTTTTCTAGCTTTTAGTCTAGATGTTGATCATATATAACTTTCTAGGTTTTTTTGTATTAAAAACATCTGGGACCATTTCCTGAGCTATACTATTTTATCATCTAGTTTTCATCGTTTTGGCTTGTGGTTTCTGAAAACAAGCTGTTTAGGTTGTAATCTTAATCTTTTGTACACTTACTCTTTAATTTACTATATCTCCCATTTCTGTGCTCTTCAACCCCCTAGCTTTATGATAATCTCAAAAGGGGGAGAGAAGTTCAATGTTTTGAAGCTCAACAATATTGTTTTTATTGATCATTTATGCTTTATCATGTGACTTGCTAAAGGACCATATAATATATATGTCATATTGCTTTTGTAGATAGACAAACTATGCATGTAAGAGTAGGCATAGATTGAGGGGGAACAATTCACATTGTTCATATCATGAACCCCCCTGCAATTCACAAGACAAAGGTATAACTTTACATATCCTTTTTAATATGATCGATGAATGGTTTGTCATTGTCAAAAAGGGGGAGAATGTTGACTTGAGAGTTCTACATTGTACGTATTTTGATAATGACTTAACCATTCTATTTCTGTGTATCCAATATGTTTGTTCAAGATTGATTTTAAGATTTAGGTACATGAAAAGGATAAATTTACACAAGCCCTAGCTTGTTCAAGTTCAAGTCAAAAGCAATGCAAGTGCACATTTTGGGAAATCACTCCAAATGACCTTAGATGATGTTTATAATCACTTGTATTGATGATATGACTTATAACTAAGATGAGAAGAAATTAGGGACACTTAATTCCAATGTTTGATCACTCAAATGTCCGTTTAGAAAAATTTTCACAGGTTGTTTATCGGTCGAGTTGGAAACTCGACTGTTCTAGTGATGGATTTTCTAGAGAGACCAATCAGTCAAGTTGCACACTCACATAAATCGATCAACTGACTCACTGAGCAAAACTAATTTTAGCTCATCGGTCAAGTTTCCTAGAACAAAACCGACTGATAGTTTGAAAACGGGCTTCGTCTCTTTGTGGATCGATCGAGTTACCTTTATTGAAACTCGACCAAATATACTATATGGAAAACAGAGAAAAAGTGATTATAACTGTTGGTGAGTTGTTTTGAGTGAAAATAGATCTATTGCAACTTGGAAATGACTATGTTTCACCCTTAAGTGATCCTACACTCAAGGGAACACCCCCAACTATAAATAGGACCCCTTGGAGTTCATTCCAAGTTTGCCCATTCATGTTATTCTAAGTCCTTACTGTAGTTGAGTGTGTTGCAACTCCTTGATCCCCTTTCTCTCTCTCATTTACATAGCATTTCGTGATTATGAGTGAGTTAGGCCAGTGGTAAGAGAGATACTTCCTTGTGCTTGTAAAGCTCTCATTCCATTCCATCTTCCCTACCCCCTTTTCTCAAAGAAGCAAAGGTGAAGTTGTTGATGTTCTTCTTCAAGGATGAAGAAGAGGTGAAGATCTTCTCCAGGTGAAGGAGAAGGCAAAGGCTGAAGATCCAAGAAGAGTGGGTAATTCCTTAAAGGCTGAAGACTTGTGCAAGAGTAGGTAAGTCCTTCGAAGAAGGCAGAAAACTCTTTGCAAAATGGGTAAGTCCTTGGTAAGGTTGAAGACTCTTTGTATTGTATAGGTAAGTCCTTTGGTGGGTCTTGTGTTGTAACTCTTATAAGTGAATATATAGAGGAAAGCACTTGCAAAGTCCTAGAGGTTGACCTCTCTAGGTAGTGGATAGACTCTCTCCTAGTTTGGAGTGTGGAACCACTCTAAACGACCTTGTCCAAGTGCTTCTTTCATTTTCTCTCATCCTTGCTATGCTTGTTAGTTAGGACTTCAAATTGCACTTAAACTATTGGTTTTGATTGATATAATTTGAAGGTCTAATCTATCTTGTGAGAATTTTGGAAGCTCTATTCACCCCCATTAGATCCATATATCCAACACAGTGGACATTAGGCTACCTCTCTATCTATAGTTAGGTATCTCATTGGTCACCCCTCAATCTGGAGTTAGGTGCCATTGGCTTTCCCATCCTGGGTTTGACCTCTCATGACCTTCCCAACCTGGGCTTGGTCTCTTAGTCATCAATATGACTTCACTCATAATCGTATTCATAAATCCTAGAGATATCATGTCGGTTTGAGCAAGTTATAAACTTAATAATAATGATAATCATAGCCACTTTATGAATTGTAGGAATTAAAGTACATCCAAGCATGTAATTGCAATAAATCGATAAAACTCTGAGAATCATTGTGAAACTTAAGCAATTAGCCATAAACCTAACCACATACATGATTAAGAGTCAAAAGAAGCAATTTATCCAAATCCAACTAGATGTCAAATCAAGCAAGCCAAGCAATCAATCAAGCAACCCTAGATCATAAAAACATGTATAATACCTAATTGTTACCGTCACTTATGATTTGAATATCGATTAACATGGTTGATACCTGGACAAGAACTTCCAATGGGATATCTCCAGATTAGTAAGTGTGTGACTCGTGGGTAACGAGGCATCGATCCCATGGAGATGCTTATGCAAACTCTATTTCCTAACGGAAGTTTTGCTACTCATTTGGTAAAAAATAGTGAGATTGTGAGGGAATTTGGCATAAAATCATATCTTTAGTAAACACATACTCCATCTATAATCTTCTATATGAAATGTTTAAAACTTAGATTTGTTCTATATATGTGCTCTGTATGTATAGAAATCCCAATTGAATCACATTCTAGAATTAAAAAACATGAGCTTATTTTCAAATACATTCATTTGTCAAGAGGGAAAAAAATAACATAGGTGAAATTTTAATAGGTCTACACCAAATTTTGCAAAACTTGTGGAAATCTAGTAGAGGAATAAACTTATCATTACTCTCTAGTTAGAAACCAAAGAAATAGTCATCTCAATGTGAAAAATGGTTTCCAACAAGTTCTTTATGCCTTCACTATGTGTGCACCAATAATAACTACAAAGATCATCGAGAAGATGGGAGGCTTTGATCTAGCTAAGTCATTTTCATCACCAAGTAGGCTGAATTCATTGACACATGTCAACAAGTAGGCAACATCGATGTCGAGGAAGTTTACTAGGTTTCAACATCAACAAGCGTAGACATATGTAACATTGAGGATATATCGCCAGATGTCGAAGATGTTTAGTACCATGGTCATAACTATAGAAACCCATTTCAAACAAAATTACTTCACACACACACCTCCAGGAAGATGTTAATTGTAATCATCAGTGTTCAGTCCATAATTTACCCACTACACACTTGAGAGATTTTACTTAAATCCGCTCCCACAAGCATAGTCACAAATTCAGTATTCGAGACACATTCGGTTGAGTTGAAAAGTTCGGATTTCGACAATTATGAGGGAAAACCGGGTAAAAAGCGATTAACTTACGTAAGTGTCAACTATTCGGGAAGAAGTCGGGAAAAATCAGAGGATATATATATATATATATATATATATATATATATATATATATATATATATATATATATAGCACATATATATGTGCATACATATTGCATACATATATCTATAACTATTATACACATATACATATATTACATAGATACACGCACATGTATACATGTACATACATAGACACATATATACACTCAAACTAAGTTAGAGTTTTAATCAATATAATACAAGAAAATAATGTATAAAATAGGGAAAAAACCATTAAACGTGATTAATTTGCAAAAATATGGGAATTATACGTAATATTCGAGAATTGGGATTTACTCGGAGTTTCATATGTCTGGGGAAAAATTCATGTTTTAAACGTGACTTTTTCAAAAAGTCAGAGTATATTGTGACTATGCTCACAGGTGTTGGGCTTTGAATGGGACTCACATTGATACGGTTGATAAAGAGGGGAACCAAATTGAAGGACAATTCTCTCCATATACCCTTCAATCTCTTTTTCATATCCTTTGTAGAAATATTTCCAAGAACGATTCCTCATTGACTTGGGACACATTTCTAATGTTTCCAAGTCTCATTGGGATTCATTAGGGTTCCTTAGATCTATTTCTCAATCTTTATCCCTTTTAAGTCAACAAACCATCAACCAACTTTTCTACTCATAAAAACCCTAATTACTCAATTTATCCAAATTAAGGATCTTTATTCTCAATTTGGCTTAGGTTCATCATATCTCTGTCTTATTCATGAATTTTTAAAATAAAAACCATTAAAAATTCATAGTTACCAAAATTAGGGTTTCTAGGCCCATTAATGCACTCTTATTTACATGGAACCCTAAATTAAGCCAATTATGCACAAAGATCATCTTTTTGAATGTAAATCTTCCTTATATTAACAACAGGTTAATATTTGCTCAAAATATCCAAGGAACATTACCAAATCTAATTTCCATCAAATCTTAGGGTTTGTCATTAATAAAACAATTAAAGGTGACAACTTTATATACTTTTCAAATTGTAAGTAGAATCAGGATTCAATTATATTTTTAATAGATTCTATGGATTTTTCTGAGCAAGTTTCATACATAACACTTTTCCATTGGATAAATCCATAATTAATTATGTTTTTCTAAAATTAATTGTTGCTTGACCAATCAGGTACCAGCACCTGGGCCAAGGCAACCCAGACCCGCTCTACCTATGTGGCAGAACCAAGACAACCGGCTTGGGCCAATGCGACTCCTTAGCCTGTGTTGTGGGGACTGTGGGACCACACTCAAAACAAAATGAAAAGACCAAAAAGGCCTTACTTGTGTGAAGAGAGGTCAAGGGCAGCGTCGTACTTTCCCATGTCATTATCTTCTTCCTCTAGCACACGAGTTTCAATGCAAGCTTGGTCAACTCCTCAGTTGACTCAGGGTTCTAGGCCTCCTCAAGTGTAGGCAAATGTGTCATCGCCTCTGACGAACCCTGGCGAATCAAAAGACACCTCCAATTGCTCGTACACCTCCCAGGAATGATGGGTTAAGGTCTGAATACTCCCGCGACTTAGCGGGTCTGGTTAGGGATGAAGGTTGAGATCGACCTCAATTGATAGTACTCGGAAGTTAGCCTACTCTAGGCGAATCTTTGGGTGCAAGTTGTGGCTTCACAGAGGGGGTCTACTCCCCCTTTTATACTTGAGGGTCAAAGCTGTGACAACATAGATTTAGGAAAATCACTGACAGACTCCCAATCCCAGTATAACTAGGGATGGAATTGCTCATCTTGGACTCCTAAATCCAATGGGAAAGTCCCCAAGTCCGCTCATCCACTGTGCGCCGACAAAACCAATCAGGAAACAACCTCCCCACTGTTCTCTATAGTCGCATGACTTGGAGGTGGACGACGATCCAAAGCTATTGGATGCTCGTATTAAGGGATCTCATCGCACATGTATATTCTGATTAAAATGTGACATTTATGTATATCCCTCTCACTTTAGGAAATCTTCCAAAATTCATAACTCCTAAACCATCTATCTTTTTAATCCCAAATTTGAAGGGAACCTTTTTGAAAAAATTATTTACTTGCATGCCAAGTTTGGAGTCAAAACTCAAAAATTAGAGAGGCTTTTCTTCATATGCAATTTATCTATTAAAAGGCATATTTAATTCATCTCTCTCTCTCTTTCCTTCTATTTCCTTTATTTGGATTCCTTTTACCATTATTAACCAAATGGATTCGAAACCAAATCAATTAAGGTAATTTATACCACTTTCTAGAGAATTCTACATTATTCTCACCATTATCTTCATTCCTTTTTATCTATTATTAGATTTCTTTTATCTTTTTCTTTCCTTTTATCACATTGGACTCACTAAAATAGTTAGATCCACGAAAACATACATTCAAAGGAAATATTACCAAAGAAATCTATTTATTGCACATAAATCATACAATTTTCATACACATACATTTAATTGGGAAAATTGCATTTCAAACCATACACATAAAAGTCGAGGTTATAACATCCTCCCCGCTTATAGGAATTTTGCCCACAAAATTCAAGCAATCAAGCAAACAAACCAGGATAGACCTTTTCCATGTCCATCTTCAGTTCCCATGTGGCTTCATCCTCTCTATGGTGCTTCCAAAGAACCTTTACCATCTCTAGATTCTTACTCATGATCTCTTTTACCTTGGTATCCAATACCTTCACAAGTGACTTAGAGTATGTCAACCTCCCTTAGAGTTCAATAGGTTCAATACTCAGTACATGGCTCGTGTCCTTCAAATAGAGGTTCAGATTGGATATATGGAAAACATCATGCATCATATTATACCGAGTGGGTAGGGCCAAACAATTGACAACTTCACCAATCTATTCCAATACCTCAAATGGACCCACGTATTGGGGACTCAACTTTCCTCTATTCTTAGCTATATCTCAGATAGTAAAATGCAAGTCAGTCCACTTCACATCAGCATACGACTTCTGTCGATCCTGTGATATCTTCAGCCTTTGCTTGATCAAAGCGACTTTATCAACATACGACTATAATTCCTCTGACCTCAACAAGGTCCTCTCAATGATATCATCTCATTGAAGTGGTAACCAACATGACCTCCCATAGAGAGCTTCATATGGAGGCATCCTGATACTGGCTTGGTAGATATTATTATATGAAAACTCAACTAAGGGCAAGTACTACTCCCACAATCCACCCCAATCGAGGACACATGCTCTCAACAGATCCTCTAAGGTCTGAATTGTCCTCTCTAATTGTCCATCAGTCTGGGGGTGATATGTTGTATTGAACTTTAATCTAATGTCAAGTTCCTCCTACACCTGCTTCCACATCTTGGAAGTGAACTTTGTATCGCGATAAGAAATGATCAAACCTAGAACACCATGTAGACAAACTATCTCTCTTATGTAAAGCTCAACTAAATCTATCACTTTGGTAGTGGTCTTTAAGGAAAGGAAATGTGCTGACTTGGTAAGGTGATATACCACAACCCATATAGCATCATGACATCTCTTGGTCTCGGGGAGACCCACCCAAAATCCATGGTGATATGTTCCCATTTCCACTCAGGAATCTCAATCGACTATAATAGTCCACTGGGTCGCTGGTGTTCAACCTTCACCATCTGACACGTGAGACAATGCCATGTACACCACTATGTCCTTCATCATTTCTGGCCACCAAAAATACCGTTGCAAATCCTTAAACATCGTAGTAGGTCTGGGGTGTACTATGTATTTGGAACGATGGGCTTCTTGTAGGATATGGTCCTTTAAGGGTGAGTCTTTAGGGACCCAAATGCGACTCTTGTAGCATATTCTACCATCTACTCCCACTAAGAGATGGGTCTATGACTTCTCTAACAAATCCTTCATCTTGTCAAGCCATGGTCTGGCTAACTGGGCAGCTACTAACTCACTCAACAGGTCTGGTTTTATATGAATGTTAGGCAAACAAATTTGGTCCACTAACGGTTGTGGAGCCCATTTAACAAGCTCATCCAGCTTCATCCACTGACTAGACAATACAGATGCACACTTGAGCTATTTCTGACTAAGAGCGTCTGCTACAACATTAGCTTTCTCGGGGTGATAGGCAATAGTGAAGTCATAATCTTTCATATACTCCATCCATCGTCTTTGTCTTAAATTCAGATCTTTCTGTGTTAGAAGATACTTCTAACTCTTATGGTCGATGAGGATCTCAAAGGTATCTCTGTATAGATAGTGCCATCAAATTTTCAGGGTGTGAATAATTGTGGCCAACTCTAAATCGTGAGTTGGGTAGTTGTCTTGCATCGAGAGGCATAAGCAATACCATGCCTATTCTTCTCTAACACGCATCCAAGCCCCATCTTTGAAGCATCAATGAAGATCATAAAACCTTCATTGCTTGATGGTAGAGTCAACACCGGAGCTGTGGTCAACTTCTCTTTCAGCTCTTCGAATCGAGCTTCATACACATCTGACCATACAAACTTCTCATCCTTCTGGGTAAGCTTGGTGAGTGGCAAAGTAGTCTTTGAGAAATCTTTTATAAAGCATCGATAGTATCCGGCCAATCTCAGAATGTTGTGGATCTCAAAAGGGTTCTTCGGTGTAGGCCAATATCAGATGAGCTAACACTTTAGCTGGATCCACTGTGATTTTACCTCCAGATATGATGTGTCCAAGGAACATGACATAGTATATCCAAAACTCACACTTCAAGAATTTCCCATAAAACTTCTACTTTCTCAAGATATCAAGGACTCTACTCAGGTGGTCAGGGGTGTTGCTTTAGGTCATTAGAATAAACCAAGATGTCATCTATGAACACTATGACAAATGAGTCAAGGAAAGGTTGGGACATATTGTTCATGAGATTCATAAACACAGTCAGGGCATTGGACAACCCAAAAGGCATAACCACAAACTTGTAGTGGCCATAACGGGTTTGAAAAGCAGTCTTCAGAATGTCCTCACTCTTGACTCCCACTTGGTGGTACCCAGACCTCAGACCAATCTTTGAAAGGACTCAAGTAGATTTGATCTGGTCAAAGAGGTCGTCTATATGGGGTAAAGGACACTTGTTCTTAATGGTATCCAGATTAATAATTTGGTAGTCTATACACATCTTGAGTGACCCATCCTTCTTCTTCACAAAGAGAACTGGTGCTCCCCATGGTGATGTACTAGGTCTAATAAGACCTTTGTCTAGCAGTTCCTGCATTTGTTTCTTCAACTCGATCAACTCAGCAGGGGCCATCCTGTAGGGTGCCCTAGATATATGGTTTGTCCTGGGAGCTACCTCTATCGAAAAGTCCACCTCTTTCTCAGGAGGAATCCCATGAAAATCCTCTGGGAACACATCAACATAGTCCATAACTACCTCTATATCCCTTAGGGGTCGTATTTTAGGCTCTGGCTTAGTAACTACTTCTATGAAAGCTTGGCAACCTTTGGTTATCATCCACTCTACTTTTGGGGCTAACACATACAGGTCAGTGGTCACATCTCTCCTTCCTCGAATGGTAAACTGTGGATGACCAAGTTTCCTTTTATAAGGTTTTTCTTTTCCCTATAATCAATCTGTGCTCTATAGGTGTAAAGCCAATCCACACCAATGATCACATCAAAACCATTCATATCAAGAAGGATAAAGCCAGTAGGAAGCTCATGACTCAAGTGCTTAACCGGTAAAATTGGGGTTTCAAAAGAGACGTATAAATCTAACCACTCAGGTTTGTGACATTTAAAATGTAACCTAAATTCTTGATGTTCAAACAAAGAATAGTTTCCATATTTCTCAAAATGAAAGTATTAGTAGAACTGGAATAAAAAATATCTTTTACATTGTGTCCCATGACTTCAAGCATGCCTACATACTTTTTCATAATGTGTTAGACTAATACATGATTAAACTAAAATAGAAAGGGAAACTCTAAGGGTTATTACCCTCTATCAAATGATTAGCATTGGCATGAGTCTCTTCATTATTGATGGTGAAGACTCGGGCCTGCCTTTTTTCCCCTATGGGTGGGACTACAGCAGGTGAGCCAACTCCTATGGGTGGTGATGCTACCAAAGGTTGAGTCTCTATAGGACCCATAACTCTTAGATCAGACAGGGGATAGTTGGGCAGTATGTGTCCCTCACACTTACAATGGAAGCACACCTTCTTATTGAAGCAACACTTCCCCCAAGTGCACCCATTCATAGTTGTAGCACCTCGGGTGATGATTATCGTTGTTGTGCTTTCCCTTTCCTCCATGCTTGCCTTTTCCATTGTTACATCCTTGTCTGTTCTTATGGTCATTCTTTGAGCCAGAAGTACCTTTGGCATATCCCAGGTAACCCTTAGATGGGTTTGGTGCAGGCATCACCATCTTCTCCATGCTCAGGATAGTGTTGTAGGCATTGAAGAAGGTTTTCGGTTTACTTGCCATCACATGAGGCTTGATGGCGGATGCAGACATTCCAGAAAGTGGTCAACCCATCTTTCCTCAGTTAGCATGTATCTGAACCGCTCCAGGAGGTGAAACTTATGAGAATAGTCTTCAAAAGAGAGGTTGCCTTGCACAAGGAAGGTGAACTCCTTATGCTTCTCCTTCTTGGATAAGATGGGCACAAACCTGGCGGTGAAGATGGTTCTGAAAACAGTCCATGCCATCAGGTCTTCATTTAGGTCTCGACCCATGATGTGGTTCTCCCACCATATCTTCGCTGCTCCTTTCAGGAGGTGAGTGGCAAATGGAACCTTCTTACTCGGTTGTACCTCAAGCATGTAGAAACCATTCTCGACCCCTAATATCCATCCATAAACTATGTCAACTTCCTAAGTCTTGTCCTCTCCCTAGAACTTCTCTATTTTTAGCTTCACGAAGTCCCGAATGATGGCTCTGAGTTCGGGACAAACTAGTAGAGGCTCTCCATCCTCACCTCTGGTGGTATCCTTGAGGGCCAATGCACTAATGGCCTCAGTCATCTTCTTTTGTTGATCCATCTAGAGGACATTAGGTGTATGGACCACCACATTTGGTCCTGGGTTTGTGGTAGTGTCGATCTTGATCTCGTCTTTGTCTTTGGACATTGTTTCCTCCTCTTGGTTCATATTTGGACCGTCAAAGGGAACACGCTTAGAGTCCAAGACTTCCTCTGAGGCTTCATTGAGTCTCTTCCTCTTCCCCGAGGACTCGTCACTATGGTCTCTCCTCCTCTTCTCAGAAGACCCCTTTATCTTGTAGAGGGGCCTACCTCCAAAAGAGTTCTTAGTTGTGTCGTAGGGAACGACTATGGTCTTGACATGGCCATGATGGTTCACACAAGTTAAAATCTTTTAACCACATATTTATAACTTGGAAATATATATAAGCTTTAAACTTACATTTGTGTCGTCTTATTTACAGGCAATTTATTGTTTGGTGGAGGATTCCCCTAATCCTTAACACCCTAAATTCCTAAACACAAGAGGTGGTGGAGAGAGAGGAAACCCTAAGCACTTAAAGTTTCTCCAGAGATAAGAGGTAAAGAAGGGATCAAAACTGATGAGAAGACCTAGAGGTATCTTATTTCAAGTCAAATCCTCAGATTTTGGCCAGGCAGTCTCATTGGGATTCATTAGGGTTCCTTAGATCTATTTCTCAATCTTTATACTTTTTAAGTCAACAAACCCTAAAACAAATTTTCTACTCATAAAAACCCTAATTACCCAAATTATCCACATTAAGGGTCTTTATTCTCAATTTGCCTCAGGTTCAACTTTTCTCTGTCTTATTCATGGATTTTCAAAATAAAAACCATTAAAACTCATAGTTGCCAAAATTAGGGTTTCTAGGCCCATTAATGCCTCTTATATACATGGAACCCTAAATTAAGCCAAATATGCACAAAGATCATCTTTTTGAATCTAAATCTTTGTTTTATTAACAACAAGTTAATATTTGCTCAAAATATCCAAGGAACATTACTAGATCTAATTTCCATCAAATCTTAGGGTCTGCCATTAATAGAACTGTTAAAGGTGACAATTTTATACAATTTTTGAATTGTAAGTAGAATCAAGCTTCAATTATATTTTAATAGATTCTATGGATTAGTCTGAGCAAGTTTCATATATAAAACTTTTCCATTGGATAAATCCATAATTAACTATGATTTTTCCTAAATTAATTACCTCATGACCAATCAGGTGCTGCCACCTGGGCCAAGGCAACTCAGACCCGCTCTGCCTATGCGGTAGAGCCAAGATAATTAGTTGAGCCAATGCGACTCCTTAGCCTACGTTGCGGGGACCGTGGGACCACACTCAAAACAAAACAAAAAGACCAAAAAGGCATTACCTGTGTGAAGAGAGGTCGAGGGAAACATCATACTTTCCACTATGGTCATCTTCTTCCTCTGGCACGTGAGCTTCAGGGTAGGCTTGGTCAACTCCTCAATTGACTCTGGGTTTTAGGCCTCCTCAAGTGCGAGCGAAGGTGTTGTCGCCTCTGATGAACCTTGGCGAATTGAACGACACTTCCAATTGCTCACCCATCTCCCAGGAATGACAGGTCGAGGTCAGCATACTCCGGTGACTTAGCAGATCTAGTCAGGGACAAAGGTCAAGACTGAACTCTCAAATGATAGTACTGGGAAGTTCGCATGCTCTGGGTAAATCTTTGGGTGCAAGTTGTGGCTTCGCAGAGGGGGTCTACTCCCCCTTTTATACTTAAGGGTCAAATCTACGGTGGCAGATATTTAGGAAAATCACATATGGACTCCCAATCCCAGTGGAACTAGGGATGGAATTGCTTGGCTTGGACTCCCGAATCCAATGGGAAAGTCCCCAAGTTTGCTTATCCACTGAGCACCGAGAAAACCGATCGGGAAGAAGCCTCCCACTTTTTCTCTGTAGCCGCATGACTTGTAGGTGGACGATGACCCAGAGCCGTTAGATGCTCGGATCCAAGGGCTTTCATCGCGTGCATATATTTCTTTTCCAATTAAAATCAATTCTAATCCAATTAAAATATGAAATTTATGTATATCCCTCTCACTTCAGGAAATCTTACAAAATTCATAACTCCTAAACCATGTATCTTTTTAATCCCAAATTTAAGGGAACCTTTTTGATAACCTTATTTACGCGTGTGCTAAGTTTGGAGTCAAAACTCAAAAATAAGAGAGGCTTTTCTTCATATGCAAGTTATCTATTTGAAAGGCATATTTAATTCATATTTTTCTCTCTCTTTCCTTCTATTTCCTCTATTTGGATTCCTTTTACCATTATAAACCAAGTGGATTTGAAAAGAAATAAATTAAGGCCATTTATACCACTTTCTAGAGAATTCTACATTATTCTCACCATTATCTTTATTCCTTTTATCTATTAATAATTTTCTTTTATCCTTTTCTTTCCTTTTATCACATTGGACTCACTAAAATAGTAAGATCCACGAAAACACACATGTAAAGGAAATATTACCAAAGAAATCCATTTATTGCATATAACTCATACAATTTTCATACACATACATTTAATTGGTAAAATTGCATTTCAAACCATACACATAAAAATCGAGGTATAACAACAATTCCTTCCTCAACATGAAGTGGCATTTTCTCAATTATGTGCAATTTTACATCATTCAAGAACTAGGGATGGGTGACATAGGCATGCTTCAAAAGAGTATACATAGGCACAAAAATCATTGATGAAAACTTACATGATTGTTTCAATGTAGCCAGTAAAGATGCCAGACATGCAACACTAGAATGTAGCATGTGTGTCGCATAGTCCAAAGGGTATCAAAAGAAAAGCAAATGTGTCAAATGGGCATGTAAAAGTAGTCTTATCTCATTCATATAGGTGGTTGAAGTTTTGATATAAGACAAAGTACCCATGTAGGTAATGGAAGAACTATTGGTGTGCTAGCCTTTCCAGTACTTGATCGAGAAACAGAAACATGAAGTGACTCTTTTGAGTAGATTTTTTTTGTACGATTATAGTGTGAGTGGGGTTTAACTCATTCTTCTCATTCATGACCAACTCCCTTCTTTGGTACAACATGCATATGGATCACCCTAGGTGAGTCAAAGACAGGATAGATCATTCCTTCCAACATAATCTTGATCACTACATTGTGTGCCACTTCTTTCATAATTGGTTTAGATGGTATCAGGACTTAATGGAAGGCTTGTGGTTGTCAACCCATATAGATTTTTTGAATGTAGAGGCATTTCTAACTCGAGTGATATCTATCATTTTGTATCCAAGTTCCTTCGCCCTCTTACTTAGCTTGGTCAGTAATAGTTGTTCTTGCTTAAAAGTGAGATCAATATTGATGATGACTGGACAAACCTTCTAAAACTTGCCTTTTGATTGGATTCCTACTTATGCATTCTGATGGAAGTTCTACACTCACCTTCTAAAACTTCTAGATTCACAAATGACAAAGACCCAACACTTTTCTATTGATGGTCATCGTGCCCCTTCATCTACTAGTAGAAATACTAAACATTTCAAGACTCATCGTCCTCCTCATGTTGCCTCTTCACATAAATGAAAGATGACCACTTAACTATAGGACATTTAGGAGTGTTCCAATCCCTATTGGTCACCTATAAATATAAGCACCATGACTTCATGAGAGAGATTCACCTTCAATGCCTCTAGACTGTCGAATTAGTTTTGAGAAACCACCTCTAGTTTCCATTGACCATATCCATCAAAGGATGACTCATCCACTTACAAAGTTGAGACTTGAAAGAGGGTACCCTTATATTTCTTATCTTCATCTCTTGACAACCTCCTCCCTTGTTAACCTATCACTCCCTCCTTATAGCACACTTCTCATGATTGTGATAAGGAAAATGACACCTCCAAGACCTTCTCTGATGAACATCTAGGAGAAATCTCATTGTTTTAGTGACGCACATCTTCCCTGACCCTAAATACAAGATCCTAAACACCAAAATTTCTCCCTTAGTGTCTACTTTGACAATGAATTTCTTTCTTTCTTTATATCACTACGAATTTTGTTAGTGTTGTGATGAGCAAGAAGCCCTCTCACTAGGGTGCAGGAGTAGCCTCACTACTTTTTTTTTAATTTTCAGCTATTGTATCCTTGTATAACATCACTTGTTATGTATCAATTTCTAATATACGCACATATTGTTTGTCCAATTGTTTATATATTTATCAAATCTTATTTGTAGAGAACTTGTAATCTAAGATGTAGGATATCATTTGATTCATGTTAAACCATTGATGAGAACTTTTGATAGGTTTTCTCCTAGGTGATAGGTAAATGATCTTTAGGTAATGTGACATTGAGCTTAGAGTAATATCTGTTGAGTTTTAATCTTAAATCCAAAAGGGGGATTTGATCTATCTTCATATTTGTGTGTTTGTACTTATTATGATGTAGTGAGAGAGTGAATGATAGGTAGCAATTGTGAAACCCATCCACTCTAGTGTTTCCATCCATTTTGTTATATACAACCTAGATCCAACCTTTTTGTTATTGTAATCGTAGTATAATCAACCAATCCAACTTTTGTCTGAAGTGATAGTTATTGTGTGGTTATTTTGATTAGATTATTCTTAAATATATTGTCATTTGGGTTCAATCCTAAACTATACTATAATAAGATCAATCTGCTTGTGGGTGGGATTGCCATGTTGTTATTTAGGTAAAACCTAGGGATTTCATTCCTAGGGAATTTGTTTTGCAACTAAATTTCTACATCAAATTTTGGCACCATTGTTAGGGACTACACATTTTTAGATCAACTTAACTAACTTGGATTAGTTAAGATTCTTTGTTTACAATTGACATTGCTGAAAATCTTCTGAATATAACTCTTGTTCAACCATTCAATTTTAGTTGTGTGCACTTCTCAGGTGACATTTATTGTGCATGTGATGCTCTTCCCGCTTTGAATCCACCATAGACTTTGACCATGAGATTGACAGAACCTATTGTAGGATTATTTGTGTGCAAAAGGCACACGTGGCAGAAGAAGAGATCACCCACAGAGTAAAAGCAACACTCACATCTTAGAAGCATAAACTCTTGGCTAAAGCTAGAGATATTATGTAGGTAGACTTATGAGAAGCCGTAGATCTAGAACAACAAAGAGATTTACGATAGTTATCTATCCCAAAAATTGCATATGTTTTCCATACAGTCATTGAACCTTCCATCCTAGCACAAAACTTTAAAATCAAGATGCAATGGGTGACCGTGGTGCAAAACAACAGTTTTGTTGGAAGAATTGATGAGAATGCATATGACCACTTATAGAAGTTCATAGATCCCTGTGGACTAAGAGAGCAAGATGGCATGTCTGAGTAAGTAATCAAGCCATGTCTATTCTAATATTCCCACACCATCAAATCTAGAGTGTGGTACAACTCTCTATATCATCCCAACATCACCACTTGGGAGGATCTTTAGAACAAGATTCTTGATAAGTTCTTCCATCCCTTACTCAATTACCAAATTAGAGGGGAAATCACCCATTTTGAACGACTTCTAATGTAAACTCTCTTTGAAGATGGGAATGATTCAAGGAGTTACTATATAAATGTCCCCTGATGCACGAGTTTTAAGTCACTTTTACAAGCCTATTTTATACTCATTTTGTGCATGTATTAGTCAATTGGTTGATCATATTTTCATAAATCATTATTATTGGTTTGTATATTTTGTTTGCATCAAACTATGCTCATCTCATCATATTTACATTATTTTATGCATTTCCCGGCCTTATACACATTTTTATGGATTTTTCAGGTACTCCATAGACACTAAAAAGTTGGTTCCACCAACCATCACAGTTGATGCCACCGAGATAGCAGCAATGGTCGGGCGATAAAAGATTAGAAGAGTCGGTGCCACCAACTGCTGAGTCAGTGCCATCAAGATTGGTTCAAAGCAGCAGATCAAACTACACACATCAGCTCGATGCCACTGACCATCAAGATTCGGTGGTACCGACTTTGCCACAACAAGGATCGCACTCGAGGCAGTCGGTGCCACCAACTTTGCCAAAAATCAATAATCTATTTTGTCATCCCGATCTGACGGTCCATGTTATGTGGTACCGTAAGTGGCCTATGACCTAAAAAGGGATGGCCAGACCTAAGGGGGAAATCACGTTACACTGCACGAAGGCCAGAGAGGGGAGAGAGAGAAGCATGAAGCTGAAGGACGTCAACCGGGAGATCCGAGCACCTCTGACAGACGATTTTTCTACCGAAAGATTGCATAATGTGCGTTTCTCAAGGAGGATCATCCGGAACACCATCTCTCTAGGGGTTACAAAAATTTCCTTCATGTTTCCCACATTTTTATTCTCTCTCTCTGTATGTATTCGTAACTGAAAACCATGCGGGGCTAAACCCCTCCTTTCCTTAGGACCCGGGAGTAGCCTGGGGAATAGTTGTATCAACTTTTTACATGATTTAATATAGATTTCTCTTTATTCCTGGATATATAATTGTGGAATTGAATGACCTATCTATGCTTGATCACCATCAGTAGGATTATAGATTGATAATTGCTTCAGAAGGAGGATTAAAGGTTGGAAAATCACAAGTTGTACACTTTCCTATGCGTTTCTTGGGAAAGGTAACGTGCAATTAGTGGAAAGAAACCCATACTTTTCAATAATGCACATAGACCAAGATATAAATTGCTACATATGTGGAATTGGATTAGATCTAGGTTGTCAATTGCAATGTGGAAGCTGGCAATTCTGACTATTGGGTTTCTATCCAGGGTAGGAGTAAAATTTATATTAATTTGGTAGAAATAAGATATAACGAAACCCCATGGTGAAATCGGTAATCCTAAGGAATCCATCTCATATGAATCAACCACTTTCAAATTTTCTTTTAATTTCCTTTTATTTTTGTTTAAACTCAAATCCAACTTTTCAATCGGCTTAGCTGATTGCACCATAGTTAGTAGTGGTCACTGAGACTACGTCTCCCTGAGTTCAACTCGGGCCTCACATAGGCCTATATTACTTGGCGCGTGCACTTGCATTCATACACATGGTTTTAGCGTGTCATCCCCATCACAACATCCCCATGTATAGCTTATCAAGAAATTCTAAAGGGGAGTCGATGATGCATGGACGGTTGTAAGTAAGGGAGAGGAGAACCATGATAATTGGGGCTCATCATGCAAGGGAGGTGTCACGGAACCGACATCCCGATCCCGTGAGCCAAACGTATACCAAAGGCAACATGCGGAAGCATAAAGCTTAGCACACATGAACAAATAACAAGATATAGGCACCAACACAGTCTCAACATTCAATAAGTATAAATTATACAAAATGCATTATATTCAAGAATTCAGTTACATATTTCCAGAGTCAAGGTACAAGTCATTCATGTGCACTAAATATGGATCTTACAACAAGTACACCTAGAATAGCTCACCGATCCCATCAACCTTCTACCCATCTCTGAACCTAAAAACAAAATACGAGAAATGGGTCAACACACGAGGTGTTGAGTATGGGGAAGAAAGATACATATATGTATAAGCTTTTCATAATTTGAAAAGATTTCAAGATGAAATGAACAAGAATAAACATGTTAACTATTTAACAAAATGTGAAACCATATTTTATATAATTTCACTCCATTATACCAACAATATCAAGCATGTTTAAGGCCTTTGACCATCTTCCCATATAAAGGGTTCGTAAGGGTGCTCAAGATTAGCTAACCCTTTTATATGAGAGGGACCTCAAGTCCATAGCAAAGAGCTAACCCTTTATCAACAATGTTATAATGGAGTTCTATATATATGTGTGTTCAAGTTATAAAACCGACGAGGCAAACATCGAGTAAGACATAGCAATACTACATGGCAATATTTGAGCGAGTAAATAAACAAGCATACAATACATTTCTTTTCAAGAAAGAAAGCGATATTCATATAACTAGATAAGGCCCATACCTGATTTAGAGATTCTTAACTTAACACGTCGATTGTCATCTAGATCATATGCCAACCTGATTAACAACAAGATTACATATATGCATTAGATTCTCATCATTAACCCTAATTAGATGTATTTTAGGGTTTTGGCCAAGATGGGTTCCAAGTTGCTTATTGGTTCATTATATAATCTTGTACTGATCTAGAGGTCATCATGATGGTGTGGTTCAAGTTTCATGCCATTATGACGTTCCATGCACTTTCTATAATCATATCAAGGTTTAAGGCATTTACATACATTCTAGGGTCAAACGACTCACAATAGAGCACCCTAGATCATGATTCATAAAGTCAAGAGGTCCAAACCTAAAGATGATATATATCATCAATATTATTTCATCAGAAACACATAATAAGATTAGGTGGTTGTCCATTAGCAGCAAGATTAACAATCTAGGACAAAGTTCATCATTAAAGTCCATACTAGGCACATATGTACAAAAAGGAGTCATTTATGAGTAGAAGGGATAGTAGGACCTTCATTAGGGATACAAAGACATTATTTTTACTGATTTAAGGATCAAGGATAGATTAAGTAGCCAATATCCAAGTTTTGCATCATGATCATACATCAACTATATTCCAAATGATTAAAATATGCATCTTTTGGAAAAAGATAGAAAAAAACGATAGAATTAGACCCTTAAACCTAGTTCATTACATAGATATTTTCGAAAGGATCAATTTGGTATATAGGTTTGTCATATTTGGACTTAGGATTTAGTTATTATGATTTTTGTAAGATTTGAGGAGAAAAGGGGTTTTCTTTCAAGGTCTTACCTTCCTGGCCAATGTACCACTGCCATGTGGCACCCAGGGGGACCTGTGTGTGATGGAAGACCCCCTTCTCCTGCTCTTCAATGCTTTGCACCATGCCCGTGCAACTGGGGGCCGCTATCCCGCACAAGCACAACTCCACAAATGATCTCTGCGATCATTGCTTGGTCCACCGTGGATCATACGAGATCGACGGCCTGGCATGAAGCCCCATTAGGTGCCCGCCCCACTCACGGAAGTCCTCTATTCCAACACCAGGAATAGAGGCAGAACATGGGATCTGGTCCCCGCTCATCTAGCATCACAGCACACACCTCCGGCCTGGAATAAGGAGGTAGACGTTGGCTAGGTTACTCCGGCCATCCAAGAGTCCCTTCATCCTCATCCCCGATCTTGAGTGGGTAGGACCACATCCCGCCATGAGTAGCTCCAACAGTAATCATGGTTGATAGGGTAGTCATCCTAGGAACTGGGGAAACAACCAGGGAAACCAATAAATGAAGAAGGGGGGCTAGGGTTAGACAAGGAGGGGGGTTATAAAGCAGCAAAGAGGCTAGGGTTTACTCTCCCTTCATTCATCGTGGGGTGTTGCTTTCCCGATCTGGTTAGGAGAGAGGATGATTCTCCAGTCAAATACTTCTTTCCATTTTAGGAAGAAGGAAAGAACCAGGTAGATGGGTTGCGCATCCAATATTGGGCCCAAAAGGGTTGAAACTCAACAAGAATAAGTAAAACATGTACAATATGTGTCAATTTTCAAATACCCATATCTTGGGCTAGGATGGTCTAAAAGAGGCAATTTTTGCACCATTGGAATCACAATTGAATAATCTATAACATGGAATACATGATAGAGTATGAATATCATATATAAATGGTTCGATTTATGGTGATATGATATAGCATGATTCTTTAGTTCAAAAAGTAACAAAATGTTCGTATTTAGTAAAAAGTGAACATTGATGTGACTGAAAAGGAGTCCCACAACCATCAAACTATGGATTAGAGATTGAATTTAGTATGATTCTATTTGGTGAGAGATAAAGGGTACAAGATAGGAGAGAGAAAATTTAGGTTGTCACATCCTTCCCTCCTTAAAAGAAATTTTGCCCTCGAAATTCACTCAAGATCATAGTTAGGTGTCAAAGTCATCACCCATCTTGGGGTGCACACATAGGTTATCGTTGTTAAGGGTGTACTCCTCTTGATTATATACATATTTGCTTATAGTTCTATCTTATTATGACATCATCATGGCATTAAGATTTTCTCAAACCCTAGTATCCCTCCACTAAGGTTTTGCTTATATCTCCATATGAGACCAAGCTATATTATCAAAATTTATGTTTATTAATTTCTCAAGCGAACAGGTCCTCAATCATGACTTCCAAATTTGGTCATCATTAAACTTGTATATATCATCATTATACTAGATTTCATGCATGATTTTGTTTTCCCCAAAATTTCTACCAAATCTAATCAATTATATTTTTTTTTCATTTTGAATCTAAAATTAGAAAATTTATACATCATGTTTATTCGAGTTATGTCCCCAATAGCATTGACATATCAAGTTAATCATTTTTTTCATTTAAGTATGAGATTGGGCATGTTACTCCTGATTATTCAAGCTAAAATTTCATGACATCATCATATTAATTTCATGATTTCAAGGCTACATCTTTTATGTATAGTATGATTTCATACTAGTTCTAGCTTATGAGAGTGGCTATTGCTCATTTATCAAAATTTTAACTTAAGTGAGATTCTTTCATGTATCAAGCATCATTCAAGGAACAACATTATCATCAACGTCGAGGTTTTGTAACTTTCTCACTTGTATCAAGAAAGATCTCCACAAGCTCAAGCCACTCAAGCTAAGACATATATATGTCCAACTAGACATGCTAACCACAACCATCTACCCACAACAAAATTTTCTACCCATCTTTCGAGAAATAAGGGTAACCACTAGATTCCTTTATATACAACTACTAACCTGAGTATGAGACTCATCATGGATATCACAAATTATGTACATCATCGTAGGGTCTTGGGACATATCCCTCACCGGTATAGCAAACAATATATTTTCAATTTCCTCTTTTTCTAGGGTTAGATATTTTCATAGGAAATATATGGCTCAACATTTTCAAGGAAAACACACACTAGGTCACTCAACTCATATACTTATAGGTATTCTAGCTAGGGACTCGTTATCAAGTATTTCATCATTCATATTTTTCAACATTTCAAACATTTTGGAGTTTAGGTACTCTAACCTTCTCATGAGGCGGGTTGACTCATATCAAAAGGTCACCCTATTCATATGTCCCATGCTAGAGGTCCTCCTTTGTAAAGAGATTGAGGCATGTGTTGGTCTCAAACCATATATCATATATCACATCTCAACATGTACAAGACTAGGTACAAGCAAGCATGCCAACCCACTAGCTATGTTTAGCACATCAACCAAGTCATATGTATCATACAAGGTGCTAGGTTTATATAGGGTTGCATGGTCAAACTCATCTCATATTGTCAACCTACTTGACCTTCTCAAGAACAAACTTGGGTTTTATCAACCCCATTAACAACATCAACATCAATATCGACATCGAGGTCAACATTAACATCATTATCACCATCTTAGGTTATCTATGCTACTCACTAGCCTAGCCTTTATCATGGCTCTAGACAACTCTAGATACTATCACTATTATATAAACTCTCTCATCTAGACTTGATGTTACATCTATTTCTCCTAGGTTGCATGGAAACTCACTGCCTTTCTGCATGTGGTAACATTTTTCATATGTACATATAATAATACTTGAAATATGTTTTCTCCAACATTTAAATAGACGATGAAAACCACCATACTCCATTCAAATAAAACCAAAGCCAAAATGAGTTACCACACTCATGAGGCATTCTAGTACCATGACACCTAGAGAATTAGCAAGAACATGGTGCATACTTGTGTAGACATCCTAAGCACATGTCATGAATCATGTCTAGGGAGGTAATTTATGCAAGTCTACACCTAGTTCTAGAACATCTAGGTTCTAACCTAGAGACTAAGTCAACCTAGTCCTCAAAGGACATCTTATTAAGTTTTCTTGGGTTGAGATGTAAGGTGAGTTTAGTTTGTGTTTCATGTGAGCAATGTTTGGTGTAGTTATTGTTCATGCTATGATACCATCTGTCATGGAACCGACATCCCAATCACGTGAGCCAAATGTATACCAAAGGCAACATGCGGAAGTGTAAAGCTTAGCACACATGAACATATAACAAGATAAAGGCACCAACACAGTCTCAACATTCAACAAGTATAAATTATACAAAATGCATTATATTCATGAATTCAGTTATATATTTCCAGAGTCAAGGTACAAGTCATTCATGTGCACTAAATCTGGATCTTACAACAAGTACACCTAGCATAGCTCACTGAGCCCATCAACCTTCTAGCCATCTCTGAACCTAAAAACAAAATATGAGAAACGGGTCAACACACGACGTGTTGAGTATGGGGCAGAAAGATACATATATGTATGAGCTTTGCATAATTTGAAAATATTTCAGGATGAAACGAACAAGAATAAACATGTTCACTATTTACAAAATGTGAAACCATATTTTATGTCATTTCACTCCATTATACCAATAATATCAAGCATGGTTAAGGCCTTTGACCATCTTCCCGTCGGAAGGGTTCGTAAGGGTGCTCAAGATTAGCTAACCCTTTTATACGAGAGGGACCTCAAGGCCATAGACAAGATCTAACCCTTTATCAACAATATTATAATGGAGTTCTATATATATATATATATATATATATATATATATATATATGTATATACAAGTTATAAAATCGACGAGGCAAACATCGAGTAAGACATAGAAATACTACATGGTAATATTTGAGCGAGTAAACAAACAAGCATACAATACATGTCTTTTCAAGCAAGAAAGTGATATTCATATAACTAGATAAGGCCCATACCTAATTCAAAGATTCTTAACTTAACATGTCCATTACCATCTAGATCATATGCCAACTTGATTAACAACAAGATTACATATATGCATTAGATTCTCATCATTAACCCTAATTAGATGTATTTTAGGGTTTTGTACAAGATGGGTTCCAAGTTGCTTATTGGTTCATTATATGATCTTGTAATGATATAGAGGTCATCATGATGGTGTGGTTCAAGTTTCATGCCATTATGACGTTCCATGCACTTTCTATAATCATATCAAGGTTTAAGGCATTTACATACATTCCAGGGTCAAAAGACTCACAATAGAGCACCCTAGATCATGATTCATCAATTCAAGAGGTCCAGACCTAAATATAATATATATCAACAATTTTAATTCATCAGAAACACATAATAAGATTAGGTGGTTGTCCATTAGCAGCAAAATTAATAATCTAGGGCAAAGTTCATCATTAAAGTCCACACTAGGCACATATGTACAAAAAGGAGTCATTTATGAGTAGAAGGGATAGTAGGACCTTCATTAGGGATACAAAGACATTATTGTTACTGATTTAAGGACCAGGGATAGATTAAGTAGCCAATATCCAAGTTTTACATCATGATCATGCATCAACTATATTCCAAATGATTAACGTATGCATCTTTTGGAAAAAGATAGAAAAAAACGATGGATCTATACCATTAAACCTAGTTCATTGCGTATATATTTTCGAAAGGATCAATTTGGTATATAGGTTTGTCATATTTGGACTTAGGATTTAGTTATTATGATTTTTGTAAGATTTGAGGAGAAAAGGGGTTTTCTTTCAAGGTCTTACCTTCCTGGCCAATGGCCCACTACCATGTGGCACCCAGGGGGACCTGCGTGCAATGGGAGACCCCCTTCTCCCGCTCCTCAGTGCTTTACACCATGCCTACATGACTGGGGGACACTATCCCACACAAGCACAACTCCACGAACGATCAACCATCATTTCTTGGTCCACCGTGGATCGTCCGAGATCGACGGCCTGGCCCGAAACCCCATCAGGCACCCACCCCACTCACGGAAGTCCTCTGTTCTGACACCAGGAATAGAGGCAGAACATGGGATCTGGACCCCGCTCATCTAGCATCACAACACACACCTACGGACTGGAACAAGGAGGTAGACGTTGGCTAGGTTACTCCGGCCATCCAGGAGTCCCTTCGTCCTCGACCCCGACCTTGAGTGGGTAGGACCACATCCCGCAATGAGTAGCTCCAGTGGTAATCATGGGTGATAGGGTAGCCATCCTAGGCACTGGGAAAATAGCCAGGGAAACAAAGAAATGAAGAAGGGAGGCTAGGGTTAGACAAGGAGGGGGGTTATAAAGCAGCAAAGAGACTAGGGTTTACTCTCCCTTCATTCATCGTGGGGCGTTGCTTTCCCGATCTGGTTGGGGGAGAGGATGACTCTGCATTCAAACACTTCTTTCTATTTTGGGAAGAAGGAAAGAAGCAGGTAGATGGGATGCACATCCAGTATTGGGCCCAAAAGGGTTGAAACTCAACAAGAATAAGTAAAACATGTACAATATGGGTCAATTTTCAAATACCCATATCTTGGGCTAGGATGGTCCAAAAGAGGCAATTTTTGCATCGTTGGAAACACAATTAAATCCTTTATAACATGGAATACATGATAGAGTATGAAGATATATATAAATGGTTATATTTATGGTGATATGATATAGCATGATTCTTTAGTTTGAAAAGCAACAAAATGTTCGTATTTGGTAAAAAGTGAACATTGATGTGACTGAAAAGGAGTCCCACAACCATCAAACTATGGATTGGAGATTGAATTTAGTATGATGCTACTTGGTGAGAGAGAAAGGGTACAAGATAGGAGAGAGAAAAGTTAGGTTGTCATAGGAGGTGTTGTTAAGGTTGATATGGTAGAAGACAAATTCGATATGAAGGCCATTGTTGAGCCCTTAAAGGCCCTTGCTTTTAAACAAGATAACCTTGAGTTATCCTTCCAGATGTATGGGCTGAGAGGTCAATCCTCTTTTCCATCATCAAAGCTCTACAACATTGAACATGTAGTACAGATGGACACACAAGTTTGAGTGTAATAACCTCTACCAATCCACATTGAACATGCACTAGCCTCAGTTCAACAACACTCCAATTATTGAAATGGTCAATGATGTCAACTTTATTCCATGGTATAGCTACTATGATCCCAATCAAACGAGGAATAATCTAGGCTTCTAGTATGGAAAACTAGAAAGAGTAGTGAATGCACACCAATGCCAACTAGGACTGAATTAAAATCAAGTTTGGGGTCCTTTTGGTTTCTAATAGAACCAAACTACCTCCAAAACAACTTCAATCCAGGATAATATTGCAAATTCAATCAAAGCAATTATTAAAACCCATGTTAGCAACCTTACAAAAACCAATTATAAGTTTTCATATGGTATGGTCTAGTTGACCATGGGGAAAGTGTTCTATCATGCCCTATAAGTTATGTAAGAAACTTGGCTTCACCACTGACATCCTTCCCAATGGAATAGTAATTCAACTTGCTCACTCCTCTATGACCACCTCTATGGGGATTGTAGAGGACTTACCCATGAGAGTGGGTCCCAAATCCTATGTCTCGTGTGGTTTTTTTCATCATGGAACTCAAGGAGGATCTTCAATATCCTATCAAGTTTGTGTGCCCACTCCTTGCAATAACCAGAACCTTGATTGATGTTGAAGCTGAAAGTGTAATGTGACGACTAGGGACCAACACTATTGACTTCAAAGTCTTTGAGAGTCTCAAGGGCCCCTCATTTTAGGAAAAATGATACATCATAGAATGCATTGACATGATGGCCCATCTATGATAGGATACACCTACCTTAAAAAGCCCTCTTGACACAACACTCATCGACCTTAACGCTCATAACCTAAACAATGAACAAGTGGAGCAATTTTCACCACCTAGACAATGTTGATAAAGACACTAAAGCCAAGTTTGAAGAGATCGACTCTATATCTATAATCAAAGAAGAAGAGAAGGCGCCCACTGCACCAGAAATGAAGCATCTACCTGAGGGGCTAAAATATGTCTTCCTAGATGAGAAGAAGGTATGCATGACCATCATTAATGCAAATCTTCCTACTGAACAAGAAGACAAGTTGCTGATAGAACTTAGAAAGAGGCAGAAGGCATCATGCTACAAATGTAGTGTCCTAAATAGAATTGCCTATGCCCTCTACATGCATATAATCAATATGATATACAACTACAAGCCTTCGGTGACCCTCAATGCAAGTTGAACCCAATTTGAAGGAGGTTGTGTGAAAGGAGGAGATAAAGCTATTGCTTTCTAGGATCATCTATCCTAGCTCTAATACACTATAGGTGAGTCATATGCAAGTAATGTCAAAGAAAGGGGGCATTATAGTTGTTAAATGAGAAGAATGAGCTTATACCTACCCGCACTATGACTGGTGATAGTATGACAAACATGGTAATTGATGATGTGATGAATCTCCTTAGACATGACCATATTGACCTCACTAAATTTGATTAGGTGATGCAAAGATGATTGGTTTTGTAGAATGTGTCTATATTATGCTTACTGGCTTGTTAAAAGTCACAAAAGGCATTATCATTATAATACCTTGGAAAGGGAATAGACGGATCCTTTATGGCAACGAATTTCAACAAATTTTGATGGTATGGATGATAGAACTAAGAAAGGCTCTGAAGGGTGTTAAAATTCTTTTTGGATCGACATGATTTTCTTCCATGGGAGTTACTACTTAAGGTTTTGCTTGAGTTGGTGGGGTACATTTAGTAGGAATATTACTTGCCACTAGTTGTTAAACGGGTGGTTGGAAAGGTGGAGGCTCACACATTTAAAAATGATTTGTTTGATATTAAGGTTGAAAGTATTGAGTGTTGGGTGGCATCATTTGAGCATGTTGCTATTGCAATGTTAGTAGTTTGTGGTGGTTGTGCTTGGACATTAGCTATTTGTAATCTTAGTTGTTGTCACTTGCTATTATTGGTTGGAATTAATATTGTTCCTACTGTTGAGTCAACCACCTTAGTCTTTGTCCAATTTGTCTTATGATTAGTTGTTGTGGAAGCATGTTAAGGTTGAACAGTGAGGCCTAGAGGTTTATAGACTGCTCACTTGATAGAACTCTCGATCCAAGCCCCACCATGGATCTCAAGTGTGAGAATACATTGTACCCTTGTGAAGACATAATGTTGTAAATGAGGCTAAAACCATGGATCTAACATCAGTAGTATCTCTTTGGCATTTTCGTGTAGTGGATACTAATAAGGTCTCAACTAGAAGGGCCCCGATTGATGTAGATTAGGGTTCCACACTCTGTATGAGAATGAATGTGTCGATGAATTCACATACATAACTCATTGTCCAATGAATTCTAAAAAATGCCCCTCCATGTAATCAGTGACATATGGATGCATGAAAAAGACGCTCACCTATTGTCTAGAATTGCCCCATGGAAACACTTATTAGGAATGGGATGCTTCTGGATTTGTTCTGACCTCCTTGGGCTTCTTGCCTTTGACTGATTTGTCTTTCTTGGTGATGACCACATTTCCTTTGATGTTACCCTCAAGCTATCAGTCTGAGTTTCCTGGTCATCTTGGTTGATCATTTATGGGACTAGGTGAAGTAAAAACTCTTGTGAATCATTGTGATTCCATGAAATCTAGAATAGCAAGATTCAAAAGTAGGGTGTGGCATGAAACATGAAAATATTTTGTGGAAAACAATATCAATGGTTTGTGAATGCCTCTGCTATGGGTAAGATGGACATATTTCTCAATTTTGACATGATATGTACTTGTCATTAATGCCATGCATAGGTGGGTTGAAAGAGTTAGATGTAGGATGATGAACTATCTTGCATGGCTAGTGCAACATAGCACCACTTTGAAGAGTGTCTTCAAGAGGATTGCTCAAGATGAGTGGAAGGAGTAGAGGTTGGGTGGGTATCAAGGTTTAATGGTGATCTCCCATTGCAGTGTTGAGTTGTTTATAAAAATTGGATATACAAGAGGCTAGAATGATGATGTCACATACCCATAGAATTGTTTGGTTGAAACACATATTAAGGTTGAAAATATTAGGCACCAGGGGCACCATTTAGGAATGTTGTTTCTTAGATGTTGTAGTGACTTTCCTTCCTTGAGATTTACTTATTAGTACTAGAAATATCTGAACTATTGGTTGTTATCATCTATCACTACTATTTCTAGCCGAAATTAGTATGGCTCCCACTATTGAATCAATACCCTTAGGCTTTTTCCACTTTGACTTCTAACTTGTTTACGAGGGTGAGGATCAAGGTTGAAAGGTGATGCCTATATTTCAATAGGCCACTCTCTTAATTGAGTTCTCAATCCAAACACCCACTTGGATTAGTTTACAAAATGTGTTGTACCTCTATAAAGACAACTGTTGGCTATATAGGCTAACGAGTTTCAATCCTAACAAGGAAAGTTTACCCAACTTAACCAATATCCACAAGTATACAAAGGTAGTGTAGTCTAGGTCAAACACAAGGAGCTCGAGTAATTAACTGAGCGCAACAACACTAAAGTTCAACAATCTAGACTGGCTTAAAAAAGATGGTAATGTTTATCTAATTGTAGAAATTCAAATTTAAACAAGCAATGAAAAGATTACTAAAAGGGTTTAGATTCAGAAATTAATGGATCTTGGACATTAGAATTTCACTCACATATCATAGCACATCATAGGAACACGAAAATCTAAACATACATAAGCACTTGTTTTAAAGGAAAGATTGTGTTGTACTTCACCTCCTGGTGCAAGTGCAACAATCTCAACTCAAAGTCACATTCTCATGCATAAATTTTGTTTTTGATCACAACCTATTCCTCAACTCATTTATCTCCACTCTCATGGTAGAAAAAGAGTTGCCAACAAGTGCACCTCCATACATTCATACTTATCTTCTCAGATCAAGCAAGAAAGCAGAACACATGCATATAAAGTGGCCAACAATACATGCAAGAGATGATAAAACTGGTACTTTCATGGTAGAAAAACAAGCAACATAGTATTTAGTATGAAATTAACTTGTTCCATACATGCTATGACATGGGAGCTACTCTCCCATGCCCAAGAAAAGGGAATTACTCGTCCATAATCATGCTTTGCATATTTGCTACAGAAAATTTAGGTTTTAACATGATCTAGAGGAGGAAAAACAAAGAGATCCAAAGATGTAACCACAAGAAGGAGGAATTGTGGCTTGGGGACGAAATTCTCCTCCTTTAGATGCTCTAAAAAGAACTGACTCCTCTCCCGAGAAGCTGCACGAAGTTGGGGAACTTGGCTGCAACTTGGAGAAGAAGAGAATGGGCTCCTTTGGCAAGAAACCACCTCCTTTCTCCTCAAAATCACCCTCCTCTACTCTAGACTTGCTCTGGGATGAAAGAACTTTTCATTATGACCAGTCATAACCACCCTTTAAATCCCCCCTTCATTTTAAACAAAAGGTTGCAACTTTCAAATTTTTGAAACTGACAGCGACACGACGTGCGTCATAAATGCACGCCGTGCAAGGCCTCCAGCAGTTGCTCCAAAAAGTACTACGCACGGTGTGCAATGAAGTAATGCACACCGTGTGACTTTCTAAAAGATTTTTGGTTAGCTCGACGCTTAAGGTGCACACCGTGCATTCAAGTGCACGCTGTGCATTTTCTTTTCTGCACTTTTCTGGAAACTCACACACCGTGCTCAATGCTCAAACACGCCGTGCATTTTGCTGTCTGGGTGAAACAAAAATTCTTTTGAAATCTTACACGTCATGCATTTTTCCTGCACGTCGTGCATTCTACTGTTTCAACAGAATTAAACACTGCAATTCAGTCTTATTTGGAGCATATCTGCAATGCAAGGTATGCGATAAGTAAAGTAACAAAAAGATGGCAAAAGTAATATGAAAAGAGGCTAAATAGTATTAGAGTGAACCAAATGTGTGTGTGATAACATGTTAAAAGATGATGTAGAAATCACACAACAAATCCCCCTAAGCTTGAACTATTGCCTGACCTCAAGCAAAAAGAACATGGCTACAATCAAAGCAAAAGAGTAAACAAGCTCATGTATGGATTAAATGAAAATGAGATATGCAATTAGCTCAACCAATCAAGTACATTGTGCTTGTGTTCATTGTTATCGTCTCAAATTTTCAACATCCAAGACAGAGAAATAAAGTTCAGCAAGGTTGGTTCCAAATCAAGTGAAATGATCAACTAGACAACACTAAAAAGAATTTGGATAATCAAGCCAAACAATCAGTGCATGTACATTACAAAATTTTCATCTAGTATGGATGTAAGACGATGAAATTAGTGCTAACATTAACAAACTTAGTTGTACTCTTTTTCTCAAGGATATGATGATGGAAATTTTTGGGTTTCCGACATTCGACTACTAGTTTAGGCTTATGATCACGTGGAATGCTGATTGGGGTGTTGTTTTTACCCTTTTTTGATATTCATATCACCTAACCATCATTGCCAGATCAGACTCACACTAGGCTAGCATGATATGTGGGCCATTTGCCATCTTTAATTGGGTAAGGGTGAAAAATGATAACACAATTCATTATTCAACACCAAAGAGTCAACAAGAATGTTAAGGTAACAAGATTTTAGTCCTTGTTTTGTAAAATTTCACTGAAAAATTTATTGTAAATGCACTAAAGGTTTGGCAAGAGTATCTTGTATTCTATTAAATGTTGTAAAGTTGATTCATTCATTCAAAAATGGAACTATTACATGTATTGACTAAGCAAAGATGTAAAAAGATTTTGAGATTTCAACAACAAACACAAGGCAAAATCATGTACATGGGGATTTTCAATTTCCATTTCATTCATACATGCTCTTGATTTTTCTTTTCATGTAGCCAAGAAACATAAAGGACAGAATAAATCAAGCATACAAGGGGGTTTCATTCTAATAATATAGACTCAAATCACATTAACTTTACCATCAAGGAAACTGAACATGGAATAAAATGGAAAACAACTGACACAACTGACTCAATTAAAAAAAACTGAATGAAAACTACAAATATCAGCCGGTTGTGCCCCCATAATCTTGAAGTTAGCAATGTCCTCACTGTGTCAATCAAACCTAAGGAGTTCACAACCGGGTACCTGTCATGGATCAAATATCAAAAAGGAGGGACACCACCCTGATCTAGGAAAAACTATATAACGAGATCTGGAATGTCCATGGACTGGTCTACAAAATCATGCTTCTGGGGAAACTAGGGCTGCTGTGGTGGAAACTCTGGTGGCTGTTGTGCGAACTCTGGCAGTGGAAACTCGAGCTGCTGTGATGGCGATGACTGATACGGTGGTGGGATGGAGTAATGACCCTGAGAGATATGCTAAGCGTCCATCCAGGTGACCATGTCGTACATCACAGTGTACTGCATGCCCATCTGGTCCAAACACCTATCGATGTAGTCAAACTACTGTTGAACATAACCATAAAGATGCCTCACATCAGGCATCACCCAAGTGTACTCTGTCTGAGTACTAATGGAGGGTGGAAGTGGTGATGTAGCTGCTGGTGTAGATGTGGCTGTAGAGCTGCTGGCGCCATGGGTGGGTGTCTCCATTTCATCCTCAGGTTGTAACTCCACCTTCAAACTTGATTTGTTGTTGAGGTCATTGTGGGCTGCATCGGGGATGACAATGAACTGTTTCTTTGTGATAAAAACCTTGAACTTTCTAGTGATATCACCATGCCTTGATATTAGGCCACAAGAAATAAGATAATTGATGTCTAAAAGGTTTTTCCCCCGTGCAGGTTCTAAGGTAGCCACATCTAACCCTAGCTGCATTGCAAGTATAGTAATCAACCCGCCACACATGATATCCCCCGCCTCTCTTTGCTTCTTCTTCTTGGCTTCTAGAAGTTTGTTTACAATGTAGTAACCAGAACTGATTTGCTCATTTTTGACCATGCACCACAAGAAGAAAAAGGTCGATTTTCCCCACGACCCCTTGAGTTTCTTTTTTTTCAAAGGGACGTATGCTTAGAAGGTGATGCACAACTCTAAAAATTGGATTATGGAGTGACAAAGCTTGGGCATTCCTAGCCTTGTGCACCGGTTCACTAGTAATTTCAGACCAAAAAGTGTCACTATAAAAAGTAGGCAAATAATCCGTATAGCATCCATAGTTGCACCCAAGCAAAGTACAAAACCGGAAAAGATCCATAGAAAAGCATTTTTTAGAAGATGAAAATGGATCTTCAAATAGGTCTCACGATGGTTTTGGGGGTCATCTTCTTCCTTAAAGGTGGTCAAAAATTCATATACAAGGCGGGGGTAGGTCTTTGTAACTCCAGTGTAGAGTAGATGGAGGCCTAAAAATTGAAGATACCCCATTACCTCAGTCTTGAAACCCAGCTTGTCAAGTGTTTCTTCAAAAACATAGCGGGAAGGTAGAACCCGCCTAGTGATGAGAAACTGGTAATCTGCATCCTCCTCTGGGGTGACTCAGAACTGAGTGGAGGGTACAAAAGCTGCTAATTCAGAAGGTGTCGTGGAAGATGAAGCTCCACCATGGCATTGCCAGAGCCTCTCTTAATTGGTGCCATTGTCTCTATAGTAGTGCACGGGGTGAAGATCTTGATCATGGTGTGCACTCAAAATGTATTACAACTACCCTGAACCTGGAACACATGGTGTGTATACTAGATGCACGACGTGCGCTTGTAGATTTTCTACAGTCTGAAATTGGCACCACGAGTGGAAAAGAAGGTGGGGAAAAAGGGGACCCGACAGCAGAACCTGGATGGTAGAGCTCGGCGGTGCTGTTAGGTAGCTTTGTCGATGCTGTGAGAGGTGGACGGTGGTGGTGGCGGTGACGGTGTTGGAGCTAACGACGGAGATGGTGGCACTGCTAGGCGGCTCTCTCTCTCTACTTGACAGTGCAGAGAGGGCTTGGAGGTGACGGCTGGAGGGAGAACTTGCACGGTGGCTAGGCGGCTTCTTATGGCGGAGGTGCTAGGTCGAGCGTGGAGGTGGGAGAAGCTTTGGAGGACTCAAGCAACTACGACGGCGATGGAAGAGATCGGTGGAGGCTTGGCGGCGCACAGTGTGAGCGGGTGGCACACGGTTGGAAGAAAAAGGAACTGACGTGCGTGAGTGCACAGCTGAGTTGGGGAAGAAGGAGGCGGCACATGGCTGCTAGGGTTTGTCTTTTGCTCTTTCATGACTGTTGGAGTGAGAAGTTAGGTCGTGTATTCCCCTTTTTGACCAATCTTTATGAAAAAAGACACGGCGTTCATGTGATATGCATGATGTGTTATTCTTAAGTTTCCTCTTTTCAAACTGCCTTTTACGCCCAGACGCACGGCGTGTAGGTTACATGCACGATGTGTTCGGCCTTAAAATCTCTTTGCAAACCTGACTTTGTGCCCAGACACATGACATGAATGTATGGATGCACATCGTGTGCATTTACAGAAACTCTTATTGCTCAGTTGATAGATAGATGCACGTCGTGCATCATTTAAATGCACGCCGTGTAAGATTCCAGTAACTTATTTGTACATTTGCAGCTCCAGGTGCACGACGTGCGTCGGTCCATGCACGCTGTGCAACTTTCTAGAAAGCGTCTGTGTTCTGCATCTCTTCAAGATGCAGGTCGTGCATCGAGTAAATGCACGTTGTGTTAGTTTCCAAAAACATATTCATGAATAGAACACAGCGTGTTGGTGAAAACACACAATGTACCTGGAGATATATCTCGATTACAGTATATTTTCTACTGAGGAGCACGCCGTGTCAAATAAATACACGTCGTGCATTTTGGAATTTCTACAGAAAATAGTAGTCAGTCAGCACGAAATAAAGATAGTTATGGCGGCAATCAAATCTAAATTATTACATTCATCCATGACAGGCTTATTGACGAAATTAAAGAGTGTTTTTGACTCAAAGAACTTTAAAATAAATCTATCCTAATGTGGGGTCAACTCCCACAAGGTCCTCCATTTAGAGTCCAGAGTGAGACTCTTCAATTCCTTCAAGCATCTTGGAGGGAGCAAGAGGCTCCCTTGTCTACTTCATCTCTACAAGAATAAAGCTTGCAATGTTGTCCATTAACTTTTAAGTTGTGTCTTTGCCTTAGAGTTCCACAACTCCATATGGGAAAATCTTTAGCACAAGAAGCGGGTCGGACCACTTTGATTTCAGCTTCCCCAGAAATAGCTTTAATCTAGAGTTGAATAGCAAGACTTTATCTCCTTCTTGGAAGTCCTTTTTAGGAATTCTTTTGTCATGCTAAGCTTTTGTCCTTTCTTTGTACAACCTTGAATTCTCATAAGCATCAAGGTAGAGTTCCTCAAGTTCCTACAAATGCAAAAGGCACTCCTCTACTGCCTTCTTCATATCAAAGTTAAAGAATTTAATGGCCCACAAAGCACGATGCTCCAACTCCAGCGGAAGGTGACAAGATTTGCCATAAATCATATTGAACGAAGTAGTCCCTATGATAGTCTTTTAGGCTTTGAGGTACGCCCATAATGTATCATCAATATTTAAAGCCCAATCTTTTCTTGAACTTGAAACAATCTTTTCTAGAATGTTTTTCAACTGTCGGTTTGAGACCTCTACCTGCCCGGAAGTTTGAGGATGACATGGCATAGAGATCTTATGAGTTACACCACATTTAGAGAGAAGGTTGTTGAATTGTTTTTTAGCAAAATGTGTGCCTCCATCTGAAATTACAGCCTGAGGAACTCCAAATCGAGGAAAGATGATCTTTTAAAAAAACTTTACTATAGATTTGGCATCCGGCTCTTGGGTTGGGATGGCCTCAACCCATTTGGACACATATTCACAAGCAATAAGAATGTATTGGTACCCGTAAGAGGATGGGAATGGTTCCATGTAATCCACTCCCCATACATCAAACATCTCAACTTCTAAGATAGAGTTGAGGGGCATGTTGTCACGGCATGATATACTTCCTGTTCTTTGACATCTATCATAAGATTTTACAAATAGATAGACATCCTTGAATAATGTGGGCCAATAGAAACCAGCTTGTAGTATCTTAGTAGCAGTCTTCTCTCCTCTGAAGTGTCCTCCATAAGGAGAGGCATGTCATTCAGCAATAATGTTTGGGATTTCCTCTTCAACAACACACCGGCGGATCAACCCATCACTTACATGCTTGAATAACAATGGATCATCCCAATAATAGAATTTCACATCATGAAAAAATTTCTTCTTTTGTTGATACGTCAAATCAGGTGGGAGTTGTTCGGTAGCAAGAAAATTTTCAATGTCTGCAAACCATGGTGCTTGAGAAGATGACAACGCATAGAGCTTTTCAATGGGCAAATGATCTTCAATGGGCAATGGATCTCCAACCTCCGTGGTTAATCTGGAAAGATGATCAGCAACATTTTTTTTACCTTTCTTATCCCGGATCTCAAGATCAAATTCTTATAGAAGAAAAATCCAACAAATAAGACGTGGTTTGGCATTTTCTTGTTCAAAAAATACTTTATGGCAGCATGATCAGTATATACAATCACCTTAGATCCTACCAAATATTATCGGAACTTGTCAAAAGCATATACAATGGCAAGCATCTCCTTCTCGGTGGTTGTGTAGTTGATCTACACTTCATCAAGGGTCTTGCTTGCATAATAAATGGCATGGAGTTTCTTGTCCTTTCGATGTCCTAGAACAACTCCTACCACATAATCCCTTGCGTCACACATTAGCTCAAAAGAAGAATCCCAATCCGGAGGTTGAATAATTGGGGCTGAAATGAGGGCCTCCTTGAGCTTAGAAAAGGTTGTGTGGCAATCATCATCAAATATAAATTCAGCGTCTTTTGCAAGTAGGGAACACAGTGGCTTCACAATCTTAGAGAAATCTTTAATGAATCTTCTATAAAAACCTGCATGGCCAAGAAAACTATGGATTTCTTTAACTGAAGACGGAGTAGACATCTTCTCAATGGCTTCAACCTTTGCCTTGTCCACTTCAATACCCTTGTTAGAAATGACATGTCCTAGTACTACACCGGATAGTGTCATGAAATGGCACTTCTCCCAATTTAGCACTAGGTTAACCTTTTTACAGTGGGCTAAGACTAAAGACAGGTTCAATAAACATTGATCAAAGGAATCACCGTATATACTAAAACCATCCATGAAAATCTGCATCATATTTTCAATAAAATTAGAGAATATGGCCATCATACATCGCTGGAATGTTGCGGAAGCATTGCAAAGACCGAACAACATACGGCGATAGGCATATGTTCCATAAGTATAAGTGAATGTGGTTTTCTCTTGGTCAGGTGGATAAATAGGAATCTGAAAAAATCCAGAATACCCGTCCAAGTAACAAAAGTAAATATGCTTAGCGAGGCGTTCAAGCATCAAATCAATGAAAGGCAACAGAAAATGATCCTTGCGGGTTGCCTTATTCAAGTGTCGGTAGTCAATACACATACGCCAGCCGGTGACCATGCGTGTTTGTATTAACTCATCATTGTCTCCCTTAATGATATTTGCACCCCCCTTCTTAGGAACCACGTGAATGGCACTAACCCAGGGACTGTCACTAATGGGATAAATGATTCCAGCATCAATTAATTTGAAAATTTCTTTCTTTACCACTTCAAGCATATTTTGATTTAGGTGCCTAGGTGGTTCAACTACTGGTTTGGCATCATCTTCCATATTTATTCTCTGCATACAGATTAAAGGATAAATGCCTTTTAAATCATCTATGGAATAACCAATGACGTCTTTATACAAACATAGTTTGGCAAGTAATTTATTTTCTTGGTCATTGGTTAATTCATCATTTATTATAACAGGGGATGTAGAATTTGGGTCAAGAAATGCATACCTCAGCCCGGGTGGAAGGGCTTTTAGTTCTATCTTTTTCCTTGTTGTATCTTCATCAACTTTGTCATCAACAAGTGGAGCATCTTCATTAATAGCTTATTCTTTAGAAATATGGAGCGCTCCAAAAAATTTAGATTTGTTGATTTTAGCCACATCATCATCACAAAGATTAAACATCAAATCACAAATATCCTCATTATCCTCCTCAAATGGATCAATAATATCTAACAAATAGATTTCTTCAACACGTGCGGGTGCTTTCATGGCATCATAAATAGAGAATTCCATTGCTTCCTCACCAACACGTAGAGTGAGCTTTCCTTCCCGAACATCAACAAGACATCCAACAATCCTCAAGAATGGTCTTCCAAAAAGAACGAGATTGGAAGGGATCTCCATCATATCAAGAACAACAAAATCACATGGTATATAGAACTTTCCGATCTGCACTAGTACATCCTCCACTATACCTTTTGGGTATTTAATAGAATGATTGGCTAACTCAATAGCCATCTTTATCGGCTTCAAATATCTAAGATCCAGTTCTTTCCATATGGTAAATGGAATGGGACTATTACTAGCACCAAGGTCTACTAGACCTTTGTCAAAAGTGCTATTGTTGATCTTACATGGCAGTGTAAAAGCTTCCAAATCATCAAGCTTTTGTTGAAGGCAGTTTTGAATAATAGAACTCACTCTCTCCGAAAGCATCATTATTTCAACTTGATCGACCTTTCTTCTTTTAGTTAAGACATCATTTAGGAACTTATCATAAGAAGGCATCTCGACAATAACTTCAGTAAAAGGAAGATTGACATGTAGTTTATTGAGAATGTCCACTAAATTCCCTAAACTTTAGATCCTCCTTCTTATTGGCCAACCTTTGAGGAAAAGGTGCAGTGGCCTTGAAAGAAGGTGGTGTTTCAGCCATACCTTTCTCCTTGCTACAATTAGGAGTGTTGGATTCCTCTTCATCGTCTACCTCCATGTTCTTCTCCATGGGTGGAGAAGGTGTTAGACCCACTCCATGATTAACCAGTAAGGACAACGATTAGTGCATCATCATGTTGATTAAGTTAAGTAAGTGCTCAGATGCAATTAGTGATTTGATATAGTGTTACAGTCTAATTAGCATGCTTTCTTTCCTTGAGAAGGTAGTGGATTCCATGCTTTAAATTTTGCAAAATAAATCATTCAAATTGGACCTTCGAGGCAAAAGTTATGACATTTTCAATTTCTTGGGTTGAATTTGCAATTTTCCCATTTAATTGGCTTTATAACCTATTTTCCCTGTCATCTTCCCCGATAGAATACCGCCTAAGCGGTGCCCATCCAGCTGCTCGACCGAACAACAGAAAAGGGGGAAAAGAGGGGTGATTTCTTGAGCCCTTAGCTCCGACCCGCGGTGCCAACCTCCTCCACTTTGCTTCCCTTATTCTTCCTCCATCCTTTCCCTTCTTCTTCCTCGCCCTAGTGGCCCCAACCAGTAGTAGTAGTAGGCCGCCCAACAGTAGTGGCCAACCAGTAGCAGGGTGCCAGCCAGTGGCCCTCTTGGGCGCAAGAAGCACCAAGGAAAAGTAGCATCGACCCCGGCCAAGAGTCTAGGGCTCAAATCCACAACCCCAACCACGTTTTGGCATCCTAACCGAGCTAGTTTCCAACCTCTATGTGAAGAAATGGCTGCTTGATTACAGCATGTCTGAACCAGGCCGTTGGCGCGGGAAACACCTCGAAATGCCACTCTTGACTTCAGTTGTGAGTCCAGAGCAAGAATTTGCAGCCTCTTAGCTGTGAGCAACACTCAACTGAGCCTTTCCTCCAACTATGCATGAAGCAGGTCTGTCCCAGGGCGCCCAAGGTTGAAGATGACCTAGTGGATGCCCAGAAACAGGCTCTGGATAGATTTTCAGTTGAAATTCGGCCACTTCGACCCACTGTGAGTAGAATCTCACTCCCCAAGCAAGATCTAACTCCAATAATCGGTCATTCTCATTTTGAACTGTGTTTTACATGGGTAACAATGCTTACCCAGGTGCCAAGCAGTGACAACGTCGCCTGACTTTTACTTTACATTTTGCTTCTTTACGTTTTGTGTAATTCAATTTATTAACTGATTTGTATAATTTGGACTACTGAACTATATGGTTGATTAAAACCTAAATTGCTTAGTTTAAAAGTGGAATATAGTAGCACACAAATCTAGGGTATTACGGTAGCTGTATAGTTTGGGCATAAACCCAGTATGTACAATACTAGTAATTTACTAGTTGCATGATTTCAAAGAAAAGGACAATGACCTTCTATGTTTCTATGGAAACCTACTGTATGCTTCCTATTACAGTTAATGTGTGTGATTTAGTATTAATACAGATAGGCACGTTTCTTAAGGACATCATTAGAAATTATCAATTATTACTAATAATTCATGCCATGATAAGTAATTAACTCTTAATTGAGTTATGTGATGCACAACTCAAGATTTGGGTTGATGTGCATGCTTTCCAAGAAAGTACAATTAATTTACATATGTGAATGATGATTGCTTATATGTTAAGCAAGTAACTTTTATCAGTGTATTAAGAGGTGCAGTTGCATGAATTTAGTGTATAAATGTCAAGTGGACATGCAATCTATTTATTTAAGAATGTTAGTCTGCCTGCAAGTATAATAATGTTGATTGATCAGTAAATTACAATGTTTTTGAATATACTGCTCTGCCAAGTTCAGAAGAATATACATGTTACATTATAAGCTTCAGATGAATAGACTCAATACCATAGTGATACCAAAGTCAAGAATAAGTAATAGATAGATACAATATAGTAAGAGTTTTCCAAGAATAATAAAATAAAAGACATAGGTGCCCTAAACACCATAGATTCCCTACGGATGTCTGCACTTTAGGGAGGAAATGATCCACCCTGGAAGCGACCAATATATGGGGATCGGAACGTACCCACAGAGCATGCGGGGAGACAAAGCCCTTGAGGAAGTCTCCTAAGAGAAGGTAGGTTACCCAACATGAATTGGTGATCCCGGTGGTAACCCAGAGGTACCCACAGAGTGTACTAAGATGAGGCCCACAATGCATCTCAGACCCTCCTCCTGTGTACTCAGCCTAGAGGAGAGGTCCAGTGAAAGGCCAGTTGTTTAGCCGCCTTAGTCAGATGTGACAGTTTGAGTCAAGAATACCTAGATTCAATTCTAGGCTTAGCTTCCTGAGTTTTAAGCTAAGTCTTGTATAGTGGGATCGTAGTTTTCTAGGAGTCTTCATATGTAGAGTACACTGCATACGATCAGGGCATAAGATAAAATATGTTCATATAGGTTCACAAAGTTTCTTATTAGTTAAAGAGTTAAGAAATATTTCAGATAATTTCACAACAGTTGTCCTTTAAATGAAATTTTAGTATTCTCTATTATTTAAATCGTATCTACAACTTTACAGTAGTTGTTATCTTAATGAAATGTTGACATCTCCTGTTGTTTAAATTATACTGTTTAGATCTTCTCAATATAGTATTATCTTGTATTTTATTCCAATTAATAAACATAAAATGAGTTATCTGTGATGGTTGGGCTAAATTCTATTCACTGAGCCAATAGCTCACCAACCTACTGAAACATTTTTCAGGTTAGCGTCAACACGAGGAAGCTAAAGGATCGTATCACCTAAGTTCTTAGAAGGTAGTTCGTAGTTAGATAGAGGTCTCTTCGTCCTTTCCCCTCGGTCCTTGGGCATGTGGTGTGGTAGAGAGAATGTAATGTAACATGTAAACTAGTTTTAAGATATCTGTTGTGCTTTATATTTCGCATGGAAAAATGTAATATGTCGTGTAACTCTATTTTATCTTCCTAGTAAGGTAAATAGTAAGTTGCTTCCGTAGTTAATATGATTCAGTGTTATTCAAGTCATAAGACTTTTTCCTTTAAGTTAATTCTAAGTCTCTAAGTAAAGAAAAGGTTAAGGGTGGTTTACCGAGGGTGACTCCCCAGTTTCCGGGGTCATTAGAGATGGCACGTGGATTGGGCGTCACAAGTTTTTTGGTTTTAGAGCAAGGTTATCATAGCAAAGGTTGAGTACGTAGTTACTCTAAGTCAAGGTCAGGGGACAATAAGAAACCAATAGGATTAGGATTAAGGTGTTTTCCTTCTAACTGTAATTTTCTAACAAGAAGTGTTGTGTTATATTATTGCAGATGGCAAGAATAGGACGTGGTCATGAGTACCAAGTTGAGAGCCACATTGGACCTGATCCTCAGGAGATGGGTCTAGGTGGTGGAGATGATGCGGATGAGGCATCAAGAATGTACATGATGTTTCTTGAGACCAGGGTAAAGTATAAGATTACGAGGCGAGCTTCTACCTCGAGCAGCAAGGATTTGATGAGATCCTATGAGCTGGTTAAGAAGCTTGGAGGTACCAATTTCATTGGAACTACAGACCCTGTAGTGGCAGATGAATGGCTAAGACCGTTAGAGAAAGTGTTCCGTCTGATGGAGCTATCTGAGGAAAGACAAATCAATCACGTAGTTTATTTGCTTGAAGGTGATGCAGATCTCTGGTCGCATGGAGTGGAAGATAAAAGGAGGGACATGGTACTGACTTGGAAGGATTTCATTGATGAATTACATCTTAAGTACTACCCACCTACCTTTCTGAGTGAGAAGATAAGACAACTACATAATATCAGACAAGGAAGTATGACAATTGGTGAATACGAGGCACATTTCACAAGGTTGGCAAATTTCTATGCACAACTTGTTCCTGATAATGTAGAAAAGTGCAGAAGATTTCAATAAGGATTAAGATCAGAGATTAGACACACCATTTCATCCATTGGTCGAAGAGATAGAGAAAACTTTGGGGAATTTGTGGAAGCAGCGAGACGTGTAGAAGAGTCAGTTAATGCCGATAAGGAGTCTGAGAGTAAGAAATGATCTGGAGACTTTATTAGAAGGGGACAAAGCAGTGGTGGATACAGAGGAGGTGGTGGTTTCTTTTCAAAGATAGGACAAGGACTTGGCTATTTTGGTAGACAAGGATCTAGTTTTTCATCAAGTGGAGGAAGACCCAATTCTAAAAGATGGAGTACACAGTCTACATGGACACCTCCAACTAGGTCTTCTGGATCATTGGTTTCAGTGACAGGTCCACCGAGGTGAGAGATGCAAGCATGTGATATCTGTGGAAGACCACACTCAGGATAGTGTTGGGGAACAGAGTTTCAAGGATGTCATCAGTGTGGACAGATGGGACATTTCAAGAGGAATTGCCCCTAGTTACAGCAGTCAGCATCATAGGGTTCCCAGTCATAGTACCAGAATGTCCCGAGACAGGCTCCAGCTGGAGGACCCCGTTCCTCTGTAGCTTCAAGTTCCTGAGGTGGTGCAACACCCAGTGCTAGGGAAGGACAATGAGGACATCGTGGGAGAGAAAGGGCTTCAAGACGCTTCTTCTCTTTGACACCACAAGAAGGTATTGTTTCTTCCCGAGTAGTCATAGGAGAAATGTTTTTCTTTAACAACATTTCAGTTACAGTGTTGATGGATTTAGGTGCTACTCACTCGTTTATACATAGTTCTTTAGCTTGTGAGCATAACCTGTTAACCCAGGAGTTACCGGTTGAGTTGTTGTTGAGGGTTCCGTTAGGTGAACCAACATTGTTGACGGAGTTTTGTCCCAGATGTTTGTTGACCTTTGGTGGTTACACCATCGTGGTTAATCTTATACCCCTAGATGTTAACTCTTTTCAAGTTATCTTGTGTATGGATTGCCTAGAGACATATCGAGTTCAAATCGACTGTTGGAAGAAGGAGGTTGTCTTTCAATAGGGTGGATTTTCTTGTATCTTTTCTGGAGACAGGAAAGTTTTGCCTATGTGTATCATATCAGTCTCTGTAGCTGATAAGATGTTGCAGAAAGGTTGTGAGGCATTCTTAGCACATGTAGTGGATACTAGAGTAGAGAAGAGCACAATCAGCCTATGGGATGTGCCAGTGGTTTGTGAGTTCCCAGATGTTTTCCCATATGAGTTTCTAGGTCTACCTCCTAAAAGAGAGATAGACTTTGAGATCCAAGTGTTGCCATGAGTCAACCTATAGCGCTACCAGCCTATAGAATGACACCTGTAGAGTTGAAGGAACTCAAGATTCAGTTACAAGAACTACTGGATAAGGGTTTCATTCGACCTAGTTCTTCGCTATGGGGAGCTCCAATCTTGTTTGTGAAAAAGAAAGATGGTACTATGAGGTTATGTATAGACTACAGATAGTTGAATAAGATCACCATCAAGAATAAGTATTTGTTTCCAAGGATAGATGATCTGTTTTATCAGTTGCATGGAGCAATAATCTTTTCTAAGATAGATTTGAGATCTGGATATCATCAGTTGAAGATTAAGGCTTCAGATATTCCTAAGTCGGCTTTCAAAACAAGATATGGGCATTATGAGTTTCTGGTTAAGTCGTTTGGACTGACTAATGCCCCAACAACTTTCATGGATATGATGAATCGGATTTTCAAACCATTCTTGGATCAGTTCATAGTAGTTTTCATAGATGACATTCTGATTTATTCCAAAGATGATGAGCAACATCTGAGGATAGCATTACAGTTGTTGAGACAATACCAGTTATATGCTCAGTTCAGTAAGTGTGAATTCTGGTTAGTTGAGGTGTCTTTTCTTGGACATGTCATCTTAGGAGATGGAGTAAGTGTTGACCCTAAGAAAGTCAAATCTGTTCTACATTGGGAGAAGCCTAAGACTCCTACTGAGATTGGAAGCTTCTTAGGATTGACAGGTTACTAAAAGAGGTTCATCCAGAACTTTAGTGTTCTAGCGTAACCTCTAACACACTTAATGAGAAAGAATGCACCATTTGTCTGGTCAGACAACTGTGATAAGAGTTTTTAGATCTTGAAGAAGAGGTTGACTACATCACCAGTGTTGATCCTGCCCGAGGCAGATAAAGACTACATAGTGTTTTGTGATGCTTCCAGGAGAGGCTTAGGCTGTGTGTTGATGCAGGAAGGCAAAGTAGTAGCTTATGCATCTAGAAAACTTAAGAAGAATGAAGATAATTACCCGAAACATGATTTGGAGTTAGTTGTTGTAGTTCATGCTCTTAAGACATGGCGTTACTATCTTTATGGTGAGGCATGTCAGGTGTTTACAGATCATAAGAGTTTGAAATATATCTTCACCCAGAAGGATATGAATCTTAGACAGCAGAGATGGTTAGAATTGATCAAGGATTGTGATGTGACAATAGATTATCATCCTGGTAAAATGAATGTGGTAGCAGATGCCCTAAGCAGAAAGTCAAGTTCAACAGTAGATGTATTCTCTATGGCATGCTTCAAGAGAGACCTGCTAGTAGAGATGCAGAAGTTTAACTTAGACTTAGGGGTGACAGAGCATAGTGGTTTGATTGCACAGATGCAAGTCAAGCCTACTTTTTATGATCAGATCAAGGAACTTCAACAGAGTGACAGTGTGTTACAATAGATCATGCAAGATATGATAGAGGGAAAGAGACCAGAGTTTAGGTTTTCAAATGATGATTTGTTGTATCAGCATGACAGGTTGTGTGTACCTGGAGACAATGATTTGAAAGAATAGATTCTTGAGGAAGCACATGCATCGATGTACGCTATGCATCTAGGTAACACTAAGATGTACATGAATCTTAAGGAGTTGTACTGGTGGTCAGGTATGAAAAATGATGTAGTTGAGTATGTGGCTAGGTATAGTGTGTACCAGCAGGTTAAGGCTGAGCATCAGAAACTTGTAGGTACCTTGCAATCTCTTCCTATACTAGAGTGGAAGTGGGAACATATCACAATGGATTTTGTGGTAGGGTTTCCCAGGACACCTAGAGGTTGTGACTCGATATGGGTGATTGTGGATAGACTGACTAAGTCTGCTCACTTTCTTCCTGTTAAGTCAACCTTTGATGTCCCAAAGTTGTCTAAGATATACATGGATGATATAGTCAGGCTGCATGGTATCCCAGTTTCAATTATATCAGACAGAGATCCTAAATTCACCTCCAAGTTTTGGAATCAGTTGCATCATTCTTTGGGCGCAAAGTTGAGGTTCAGTACAACTTTTCACCCACAGACGGATGGTCAGTCAGAGAGGACCATTCAGACTCTTGAGGACATGTTAAGAGCATGTGTCTTATATTTCAGTGGAAGTTGGGAAGAACAATTGAGCCTTATAGAGTTTGCATACAACAATAGTCACCATTCCAGTATTGGTATGGCCCCGTATGAAGCTTTGTATGGCAAAAAGTGTATATCACCCGTATGTTGGTACGAGGTGGGTGAAAAAGAGATTCTTGGACCAAAGATAGTGGATTTGACTACAGAAAAGATTACAGTGATCAGAGAACAATTGAAAGTTGCACAAGACAGGCAGAAGAGTTATGCTGAGAAGAGACGTAGACCGCTTGAGTTTAACATTGGTGATGAAGCGTATTTGAAAGTTTCACCATGGAAAGGAGTGTTGAGGTTTGGAAAGAGAGGCAAACTGACTCCTAGGTTAATGGGCCCATATCCTGTCGTTGAGACGATTGGACCTGTAGCCTACAGGTTGGATTTTCCATCCGAGTTGGCTAATTTACATGATGTGTTTCATGTATCGATGCTGAAGAAGTGTTACCCTAGTACAGAGAAGATAGTAGACCTAGAACCTGCACAACTCAAAATAGATGTGTCTTATGTTGAAGGACCTATTCAAATAGTTGATCGGAGGATCAAGAAACTCAAGAATCGAGAGATACCATTAGCAAAAGTTCTATGGAGGAACAACTTAGAGGAGGCCATGTGGGAGCTTGAGTCAGAGATGTGTAACAAGTTTCTTTTTCTCTTTTAGGAATTTTGGGACAAAATTCTTATAAGGGAGGGAGATTGTTATGACCCACTCCATGATTAACCAGTAAGCACAATGATTAGTGCATCATCATGTTGATTAAGTTAAGTAAGTGCTCAGATGCAATTAGTTCTTTGATCTAGTGTTACATTCTAATTAGCATTCTTTCTTTCCTTGAGAAGGTAGTGGATTCCATTCTTGAAATTTTGCAAAAGAAATCATTCGAATCAGACCTTCGAGGCAAAAGTTATGACGTTTTCAATTTCTTGGGTTGAATTTGCAATTTTCCCATTGAATTGGCTTTATAACCCCTTGTCCCCTTTTCCCTATCATCTTCCCTGATAGAAAACTGCCTAAGCAGTGCCCATCCAGCTGCTCGACCGAACAGCAGAAAAGAGGGAAAAGAGGGGCGCTTTATTGAGCCCTTAGCTCCAATCTGCGGCGCCAACCTCCTCCACTTTGCTTCCCTTCTTCTTCCTCCATCCTTTCCCTTCTTCTTCCTCATCCTAGCAGCCCCAACCAGCAGCAGTAGTAGGCCGCCCAATAGCAGTGGCCGACCAGTAGTAGGGTGTTAGCCAGTGGCCTTCTTGGGCGTAAGAAGCACCAAGGAAAGGTAGCATCGACCCCGACCAAGAGTCTAGGGCTCCAATCTGCAGCCCCAACCACGTTTTGGCATCCTAACCGATCTCGTTTCAAACCTGCACATGAAGAAACGGCTGCTTGATTGCAGCAGGTCCGAACTATGGTCGTTGGCGTGGGAAACACCTCGAAACACCACTTTTGACTTCGGTTGTGAGTCCAGAACAAGAATATGCAACCTCTTAGCCACGAGCAGCACTCAACTGAGCCTTTCCTCCACCTACGCATGAAGCAGGTCTATCCTAGGACACCCAAGGTTGAAGATGACCCAGTGGATGCCCAGAAATAGGCTCTGGATGGATTTTCGGTTGAAATTCGGCCACTTCAACCCATTGTGAGTAGAATCTCACTCCTCAAGCAAGATCTAACTCCAATAATCAGGTATTTTTGTTTAGAACTGTGTTTTACGTGGGTAACAACGCTTACCCAGGTGCCAGGCAGTGATGGCATCACCTGACTTTTACTTTACATTTTGCTTCTTTACATTTTGTGTGATTCAGTTTATTAACTGATTTGTATAATTTGGGCTGCTGAACTATATGGTTGATCAAAAGCTAAATTGCTCAGTTTAAAAGTGGAATACAGTAGCACATGAATCTAGGGTATTACAGTAGTTGTACAGTTTGGGCATAAACCCAGGCTGTACAATACTAGTAATTTACTAGTTGTACGATTTCAAAGAAAAGGACAATGACCTGCTATGTTTCAATGGAAACCTGCTGCGTGCTTCCTATTACAGTTAATTTATGTGATTTAGTATTGTTACAGATTAGCATGTTTCTTAAGGACATCATTAGAAATTCTCAATTATTACTAATAATTTGTGCCATGATAAGTAATTAACTCTTAATTGAGTTATGTGATGCACAACTTAGGATTTGGGTTGATGTGCATGTTTTCCAAGAAAGTATAATTAATTTACATATGTGAATGATGATTTCTCATACGTTAAGCAATTAACTTTTATCAGTGTATTAAGAGGTTCAATTACATGAATTTAGTGTATAAATGTCAAGTGGACATGTAATATATTTATTTAAGAATGTTAGTCTATGTGCAAGTATAATAATGTTGATTTATCAGTAAATTACAATGTTTTTTAATATAGTGCTCTGCCAAGTTCATAAGAATATACATGTTATATTATAAGCTTCAGATGAATAGACTCGGTACCATATAGATACCAGAGTCAAGAATAAGTAATAGAGAGATACAATATAGTAAGAGTTTTCCAAGAATAATAAAATAATAGACATAGGTGCCTTGAACACCGTAGATTCCCTACGGATGCCTGCACTATAGGGAGGAAATGATCCACCCTGGAAGCGACCAGTATACGGGGATCAGAACGCACCCACAGAGCGTGCGGAGAGACGAAGCCCTTGAGGAAGTCTCCTAAGAGAAGGTAAGTTACCCAACATGAACTGGTAATCCCGGTGGTAACCCAGAGGTACCCACAGAGCGTACCAAGATGAGGCCCACAGAGCGTATCAGGCCCTCCGCCTGTGTACTCAGCCTAGAGGAGACGTCCAGTTAAAGGCCAGCTATTTATCCACCTTAGTCAGACATGACAGTTTGAGTCAAGCAGACCCAGATTGAGTTCTAGGCTTAGCTTCCTGGGTTTTAAGCTAAGTCTTGTACGGTGGGATCGTAGTTCGCTATGAGTCTTCATATGTACAATACATTGCATATGATCAGGGCATAAGATAAAATATGTTCATATAGGTTCATATAGGTTCACATAGTTTCTTATAAGTTAAAGAGTCAAGAAAGATTTGAGATAGTTTCACAACAGTTGTCCTTTAAATGAAATTTTACTATTCTCTGTTATTTAAATCATATCTACAACTTTGATGTAGTTGTTATCTTAATGAAATGTTGACATCTCCTATCGTTTAAATTATATTGTTTAGATATGCTTAGTATAGTATTATCTTGTATTATATTACAATTAATAAACATAAAATGAGTTATCTATGATGGTTGGGTGAAATTCTATTCACTGAGCCAGTAGCTCACCAACCTACTGAAACATTTTTTAGGTCAGCGTCAGCACGAGGAAGCTGAAGGATCATATCACCCAAGTTCTTAGAAGGCAGTTCGTAGTTAGATAGAGGTCTCTTAGTCCTTTCCCCTCAATCCTTGGGCATGTGGTGTGGTAGAGAGAGAATGTAATGTAACATGTAAACTAGTTTTGAGTTATATGTTGTGCTTTATATTTTGCATGGAAAATTGTAATATGTTGTGTAACTCTATTTCATCTTCCTAGTAAGGTAAATAGTAAGTTGCCTCCACAGTTAATACGATTCAGTGTTATTCAAATTATAAGACTTTTTCCTTTAAGTTAATTCTAAGTCACTAAGTAAAGAAAAAGGTTAAGGGTGGTTTACCGAGAGTGACTCCCCGGTCTTCGGGGTCATTAGAGATGGCATGGGGATTGGGGCGTCACAGAAGGAATTTCAGATCCACTTCTTAGAGTAATTTCATTAGCTTGTTTCCTTGAGTTCACTTCTGGTTGGCTTGGAAGAGAACTGGACTGCAAATTCCTTTGTTGTGCTAGAGCTTGCTGTGCTATTTGGTTCTCCAACATCTTGGTATGAGTGGAAATACCATTCACTTTAGCAGAAAGTTGAGCAATAGCATCTTTCAACAGCTTGTCATTTCCCTGGAGTTCTTCATTCTGCTGCATTTGTGTAGACATAAATTTTTCCATCATGGCTTCTAGAGAAGAACTTTGGGGTTGTTGTGGTTGTTGGTAACCCATATTATTAAAACCCAGTGGATTTCCTTGTCGGTTGAAATGTTGTTGTTGTTGTGGCTGCTATTGTCCTTGTTGGAAGTTCTGAGTGTTGCTTGTGTTCTAGTAGGAGAAATTAGGATGATCTCTCCATCCCGGATTGAATGTGTTGGAATAGGGATTGTATTGCTTGTTCCCTTGCATTCCAATGGCATTGACCTGTTCAAAACTCCCTTCATTTGTATTAGGAGCAAAGTATGAAGAAGAAGTATGCCCTGCATTGCCACAAGCTTCACATATAACTTCTGGTGATTGAATTTACATAGTAGTCATCTTCTCAAACTTCTGTGTAAGAACATCTAGTTTGGCAGCAATAAGATCAACGACATTAATAGTATGTTTCCCTCCTTGCTTCCCGGTTGAAAAACTAGCTGTAGAGGTTGATTTTGATCCCCTATCTGCTCCCCATTGGCAGTGATTAAGAGATATTTCTTCAATGATGTCAAAAGCTTCCCTATAAGACTTAGTCATCAATGCTCCATTGGCTGCAACATCCAATGTCAACCGGGTGTTGTAGAACAGTCCATCATAGAAAGTTTGAAGCAGCAGCCAGTTGGTCAAACCATGGTGCGGGCAAAGGTGTTGAAGATCCTTAAACCATTCCCATGTGTCATATAGAGTTTCTCCTTCATTTTGAGAAAAATTGGTGAGCTGATTTCTTAATTGGGTTGTCTTGCTAGGTGGGAAATACTTTGCAAGGAAAGCATTTAAGAGTTGGTCCTAGCTTTTGTTTGGCTTCTTTGGAAGAGACAAAAGCCATGCCTTGGCTCGATCTCTTAGGGTGAAAGGGAATAGCCTAAGTCTTACTCCTTCGGCAGATACCCCATTGATTCGGAAAGTATTCAGATATTCCAAGAACTTGGCAACATGAAGACTTGGATCTTCATTAGATGTACCTCCAAAATGATTATGCCGCATTATCTGCATCATAGAATGGGCAATAGAGAAATTGTTCGCTTCTACTACAGGCAGGTCAATGGCTCCACAAATGTTTGTGGCAACCGGCATTGTGAAATCCTTCAAAGGATGGTCGTTCTCTCCATGGTTGGATCACTTTGTGTAGCTTCTTTAAAGGGTGAAGAATATGGCATTGGTGATGATGGTGGAGTACCTCCTAGCAGTGGTGACTCTACTCTCCTTGCTCTTCTTAAGCTTGAAAGAGTACGCTCAATTTCAAGGTCTAACAACCCAGATGTTTGAAGACCCCTTTATGAGAGACGCATACAACCTGAAAAATATAGCAAGAGGAATTAAGAACACAACTAAAGGTACATGGAAATTTGAATATGGAAATGGTAATCTAGTCTTGAATACGAATTAGTACTTATTACTCCAGTTAGATTACCGTAGCTCCTCGACAACGGTGCCAAAAACTTGTTGGCTATATAGGCTAACGAGTTTCAATCCCAACAAGGAAAGTTTACCCATCTTAACCAATCTCCACAAGTATACAGAGGTAGTGTAGTCGAGGTCGAACACAAGGAGCTTGAGTAATTAACTGAGCGCACCAACACTAAAGTTCAACAATCTAGATCGGCTTAAAAAGATGGTAATGTTTATCTAATTGCATAAATTCAGATTTAAACAAGCAATGAAAAGATTACTAAAAGGGTTTAGATTCAGAAATTAATGGATCTTGGACATTCGAATTTCACTCACATATAATAGAACATCATAGGAACACGAAAATCTAAACATACATAAGCACTTGTTTTAAAGGAAAGATTGTGTTGTACTTAACCTCCCAGTGCAAGTGCAACGATCTCAACTCAAAGTCACATTCTCATGCATAAATTTTGTTTTCGATCACAACATATTCCTCAACTCATTTATCTACACTCTCATGGTAGAAAAAGAGTTGCCAAGAAGAGCACCTCCATGCATTCCTACTTATCTTCTCAGATCAAGCAAGAAAGCAGAACACATGCATATAAAGTGGCCAACAATACATGCAAGAGATGGTAAAACCGATACTTTCATGGTAGAAAAACAAGCAACATAGTATTTAGTACAAAATTAACTTGTTCCATACATGCTTTGACATGGGAGCTACTCTCCCATGCCCAAGAAAAGGGAATTACTCGTCCATAATCATGCTTTGCAGATTTGCTACAGAAAATTCAGGTTTTAACATGATCTAGAGGAGGAAAAACAAAGAGATCCAAAGATATAACCACAAGAAGGAGGAATTCTGGCTTGAGGACAAAATTCTCCTCCTTTAGCTGCTGCAAAATGAACTGGCTCCTCTCCTGAGAAGCTGCATGAAGTTGGGGAAGCTTGGCTGCAACTTGGAGAAGACAATGGAGAAGAAGAGAAGAAGGGAATGAGCTCCTTTGGCAAGAAACCACCTCCTTTCTCCCTAAAATCACCCTCCTCTGCTCTAGACTTGCTCTAGGACAAGAGAACTTTTCATTATGACTAGTCATAACCGCCCTTTAAATCCCTCCCTTTATTTTAAACAAAAGGTTGCAACTTTCAAATTTCTGAAACTGATAACAACACAGCGTGCGTCGCAAATGCACGCTTTGCAAGGCATCCGACATTTGCTCCAGAAAGCACTGCGCACGGCATGCACTGAAGTAATGCACGTCGTGCAACTTTCCAGAAGATTTTTGGTTAGCTCGACGCTCTAGGTGCACGTCGTGCTTTTGCTTTTCTGCACTTTTCTGGAAACTCGCATGCCATGCTCAAGGCTCAAACACGCCATGCATTTTGATGTCTGGGTGAAATGGAAATTTTTCTAAAATCTTGCACGTCGTGTGTTCTGCCTGCATGTCGTGCATTCTGCTATTTCAGCAAAATTAAACTCTGCAATTCAGTCTTATTTGGAGCATATCTGCAATGCAAGTTATGTGATAAGTAAAGTAACAAAAAGATGGAAAAAGTAATATGAAAAGAGGCTAAATAGTATCAGAGTGAACCAAATGTGTGTGTGATATCATGTGAAAAGATGATGTAGAAATCACACAACAACAACGATGTTGTAGTTTTAGGTTAGTTTGTCCTTGTTACCATGTTGAACGCTTCCTTGTCAATATGATTAAATTCTAACTATGTTGCTAGCTCTGACCATCTTGTGATGAATTTAGAAAAGTCTTCATCTATCTTCTATTATACTACCTCCAAATCTCCCTTGGGCGGTACTTGATCTATATTCTAACCATACAGATCGATAATCCTTTCCTCCAACTAGGCCCAGGTGGTAAGTGTTGTCAGATCTTAGTTGTTGTACCATGCCAAGGTGGGGCCTGAAAAAGTTTGGGAAAAGCACTAAATCAAGATCTTATCATTATCTTCCACCTCCACCATGTCAAAATAGTAACTTTATGTGGGAGAGTGGATTGCCCTTCCTCATATAATTATGCAACTTGGGCATGTCAAAGTTATCCAGTAACTTTGTATCTAGGAAAAGTCAAAAGTCATTGAAGGTTGTACCTTCAACTTTCTTTCCCTATAAGTGTTTGATCTTGTGTAGTATCTTGAGCATGAGGGGATCTATGATGACATATTACGGGATCACCTCAGTTTTACTATATGTCACCACGGGTATCATTGATGGTTTGACTGTTGTTAGTGGCACCATTACACATTTCTCAGGAGCCCATATGGCCCTCCCATATACAAATAGTAATATGGATGTGGTTGCAGATAGAATGAGTGGAGGTTGGAAAATGCTCCCTTGGTATTACCATGTTGTTCATGATGAACAATTCTCAAAGTTTCTCCCTTCTCCATGGCTTTAGAGATCTCTTCTATTATTTCAACTTCATTTTCTTTCTTTCCCTCCTTGGAGTGGTTGTCTGGGACTAGGATACATGTCTTCAACTTGGGAGGTACTAGGGATGGACCAACACTCAAATGTTGGGAATACTAGTATGGCCCAAACTATAACAATTCTGGTTGGTGCAGATAAGGGTTCCATTTTTTGTACTAAAAATATTGCATTGCTGGGATGGCATACAAAACCCCATGACTTGAAGCTCTATGGTAATATGCACCATCCATGGCATTGATTTTTTACAAGTGCATACAAGGGATGCTTACTAGTTGTTTATGTGTACCTTATTGCATAGTCTCCAGGTGATTATACCTCTCAACACTTGGGTAGTTTCTTTGAGCTTTTCCCCTCTGATGGGCTTGTCTTGGTTATTGTTGCAAGAACCTCCTTCGACACCTACCACATGTTGTTAATCATCTTTTCTTGATCTATCCATCTCGATCAATCATTAGTAGGAATGGGTGAAATAAAGGCTCTTGTTATCTCCCACGATGACCTAAAAGTATGATTATCAAGGTTTAAACATGAGGTTTAGCGTGGAATGTACAAATATGTTATACATTGGTATAAATCGTTATATATGTATTTTACTATATCAATAATAAAAAGACTTCCCCATTATATAGGAAAGTCAAAAGGATACTCTTAAAGTTTTGAAATCTTCAGAATGTATGAAACCTACAAAGGAGTTTCTTAGCATTGAAAGGTGTATGGATTTTAATGCCCCTTGCTTGCGTGAGATTAGAAGATTTCAGAAATTTTGGTAGCCTTCGAACACAAAGTAGGCTACCAAAAAGATGGGGGTCAACCCCTGAATAGTAAACAAGGCACATAGGTAAATTTTGGAAGCCTTACAGAGAGGAACATGCTATGAAATTTCAGTAAGGTAACCTGATGGAATCTAGGCATCCTTGCAATGTAGGGTAGGTTGGAATATCAATCGTCATATTGTAAAATTCATTGATAGATTACATTCATTATTATTTCCAACTAATTGAGGGTCATTTTTAGCATGAAAGGATTGTTTTTATGAGATCCCTTGAATTCTCAAAAAATCTTATTCATGGTTTTTCAAGATTTTCTAAAGTTGAAATAATTGCTAAGTTTGGAAAGATGCAAATGTTTGTACAAATATTTTTCAAACTTACACATTTTTAAACAAATGTTCTATCTTGTTGAGATTTGAAATGATTGTTTGGTTTTGGAAATATTGTTCAACTTTATTGAGATTTTAAATTTTGAAAAGTATTTTTAAACCTTGTTAAGATTTTAAAAGATTGTTTCATTTATTTTTTGTCTTGGAGATTGTTTAATTATGAAAATATTGTCTGATTTTGCAAAGGATGGTTCAACTTTATGGAGATTTTAAAGGGTTATTTAATTTTGAAAATATTGTTCAACTTTGTTAAGAATTGAAAAGATTGTTTGATTTTGAAAGGATTGTTTCATTTGGAAAGATCACTCAAGTTTTTTGATATTTAAAAATATTGTTTAATATTGAAATGATTACTCAATTTCGTAAAGATTTGAAGAAATTATTTAATATTTAAAAGATTGTTCACCTTTGTTAAGATTTGAAAAGAAGTTTTAGTTGTGAAGGGATTGTTCAACTTTATTGTGATTTGAAAAGATTTTTAATTCTGAAAATATTGTTCAACTTTATTAAGATTTGAAAACATTATTTAAATTTTAAAAAGCCTTGTTCAACTTCGTTGAGATTGGAAAATATTGCCTTATTCTTAAAACATTGTTGATTGATGTTATTTGAGGTTGTGTTAGATCATTTAGTGCTGTTTAAGATTGTTCAAGGATTACAAATTTTTGGGATATCGTTGATTAAAGATATTTGGAAATGAGCCTATAGAACAAGCCTGGGCCAGCCAGTGGAAAACACATGATTCCTCGATGTTGCATGCCCTGGAAGATTGCTTGGTTCTGTTGGGAGGTCTCGAGTAAATTAAAGCATGTATTCATGTTTGATTTGTCTAGTCTTTTCTGGAAAGCTTTAGGGATTTTGGATAGAATTAGTTTAGCTCATGATTGAGTCATAAATAAAATAAAACTTCATCAATTCAATAAAGGAATATAAAAGGATAAAACTTGATTTTTAATTCTTCCCTATTATATTAAGGATAATCCCATAGACAATTAATGACAAAATGCTAATGAAAAACTTGATTAAACTAAGTTCAGGAAAGAAAGCCTTATGTATTAAAAACCCACAAACTATGGTTAATGGGCATAATGGTTGGATTTTATAGTCCAAAAAATGTGAAATAAATGAAATGAACTGCATCATTATCCTAAGAGTTGATCTAGTTGTGATTGTTGGATCAATGGCCAACAATGGATGACAACACTAATTGAATTAGGAAAGGGCATAAATAAGTATAAAGTTATATGTATTCATAGAATTTTTTATGTTACAACACTACACCACTTAAAGAGGATTCTTCCTCTAAATCAAATCATCTGGAACTTGCTAATCAACTACTTTCCATCCCTAAAAAAGCTCTAGCTAACAAGTCAAACCATACTCCTTGAAGGGTAAGGAGATTTAATATTATTCTTTAAAGTTGTGCTTCTAGGTGAGTTCCAAATGTATATAGGTCATACTAACCAAATTAGTGATGAGCCTATAGTAGGTTAGGGCATGCAACCTCTGGTTTCCTATTTTTCTAGCCAACCATAGGGTTCACATATTTATCTAGACATTTGATACAACTCCTCACACCATAAAAGGTTAAAGTGGAGAGGTCAACGAGGCCTTATATATTGAACACTTCTTCATAACTTAAGTCCTAACACTAGAAGTTTATGATTTGGTTGTAACAAAATATGGGGCTTCTCTTCCACTACTATGTGTAGTTCTTCATTATTACTTAGTTCAATTAAAGATGTCAACAAAATCCCAATTTTTTTTCAATTTGTAAATTTAGTTGTATGATTTCAAATAATAGTTGACAATAAGAACTTAAGGATTGTAAACAAATAATAGGAACAAAATCAACACAATAATCAAGTCACAGAGCCTCGATAACAACATTACCATACTACACTATTCTACCATCATCTTCAAATTGTTTCACCCTAAATTCATATCTTTTAACAACACAAGGGTTGTCAGGCACCTAACTTATATTATAAGAAAAAATACATGATGGTTTATGAAATATAGATTAATGACTGAAGATTATATACCCCTTTGATTATCCTAACGTGTAAAAAATAGTTTCATTCTAGGGTAAGTGTCTCATCCAAAGGGTTTCAATATAGGGAAACTACTGGAAATATTCTGGATAGTCAGTTTACTGACTACAAATGTTTTAATGCCATCTTGTAAGGAGTGGGGCCAATAGGTATCCACTCCTTACTTCTTATGAGAAAAGACATAAAAATCCCATCCTCGAAACCACAACAAAAAATTTACAAAGGTAAAGGGGTGCATGTGGATTGCTCAATAAGTATGGTAAAGAATAAGAGTATTTTAGCAGTAGAACAATAAACTAAACTGTTACAAAAACTCAACATTGTTCAACATCTAGTCCTCAAAGTACAACTAAAAGGAAAGGGGAAATTTAAACTAGATAGATCAGTTGCAATGTGAATATGGATATCCAACTAGTCTTGAGCAGCTCTACCAAACTCCTAATCCACATGATATCTATTTTCTGGGTGGGTCATAGATAGCACCAAAATGAAGGAAAATAGATTTGGAATCAACAAAAACTGAGCATGTGAAGTACAAAAATATTTGGACATTAGTTAGACAACATGGGAAATTACAAAGATTCTAAACAAGAAGAGGTCAAGTTAATGAGATAGTTCAAAAGGAAGTACATTCAAGAGATTATATAGGCCAAGTAGATGAGGCATTTAGTTTGCCAATAAACAACTTTAAGGAGTGGGATCCCATAGGGATCCACTCCCTACTAAAATAAAAGGCAACATCCCTTATAATAAAAAGCATTATAATTTTCCCCCACAAAAGGGATGATAACCGATTTATTCACATGTATGTATCATAAAACCAATAATGTAGCATCGGAAGAGAACTATATCTAACTACTACAATTGATTGTCTATGAAAATTCTTCACCAAACAGGGTGTACATAGAAGGAAACAAATGGAACTATTAAGTAGAGGGTCGTCCCACTATCTCAAAAGGAACGATTGTTACAAAATTCATCTCGTTTACTAGTTTTACTGGTAAAATATATCCAAAAGATCGATATGTCCTTCATCAAAACATCAAAACCTTAGCTTCTAACAGAGTATACATGTTTTATATGCACCGATGAAATATGCGAACTTATTCACTTAATTTGTGTCAAAAATTCTTTAATGCCCTTAGGCGAAAAATCAAAGGAAGAAGAAAAGAAGAGGATACGAGGGTAAAAACACCTGAGGGGTTGTCGCCCCCAAAGAGAAGCACCATTACTACTCAAAGCAGCAGGCCACTAGTTCTATAGTTTTGGGAAAATCCACAAACTTTGATTGTTTGCAAAACTAAATACATAGAATGAAAGAGAAGGATGAAACTAAACTAAATATGAGAGCAATTGCTTGAAGATGGAAAGGAGAAGAAGAACTCGCCGCAGCAAGCTCTAAAGTAAAGCTTAAACACTGCTGGTCAAACACACGATTACAAGTGCAATTGGACAAAGAGAAGATTTGTAAAAGAACTAGGAAAGCTTCGGGTATGATTATTTATAGGCGAGGATGAGGGATGTAGCAAGGAGGAAGGTGGCCTAGATTGCTTGGAGAGCAAGAATTGGGGATTTCTCGCACATTTGCCAAAATGACACAAGTAATAGATCAAAAGATGTGAAATCTTAAATGCAACATATGGGTGAAGAAATCATTAAAATTTGTTGAGAAATGATCGAGAAATTGCAAATCAAAAATCTCGCTTCCGCAGTGCTACAATACGCGTCCAAATCCACAAAGAAGATGGCATTTATGTGGTTGCCAATCCAATTCGGACTATAGTTCTTACATAACCATTTAACTTTTTCTCTTTTCTTATTTGAGGGTTCAAACGAACTCCAAATTTAATGAAATTTGAAGCCTAAGCTAACCTGAGTATGTAAATCCGAATATATAATTAGAATTACCTTTGAAACCTTTTGACTTATTAATTTAAGCAAATCTTATTTTCTCTTTCCTCATACTTTAATGCCTCTAGGATTCTTCAAAATTATTGAAACTTCACCCACAAGTCATATTAAGTGTGTTGGACATGAATTTGCCATTAATTCATTTTTTTGAAGTTGTTTGTTATTTCAATTAATGATTTGAAGGTTCTACATACTTTCTCTCTCCTAAATTCACCTTCTCATCAAATATTTTCCAAATTGAGTGAAAAATCACTCAAAGGCATCTTTTAACATGTAGAACACGAATTTGACATTATTTTATTTTTTTAGATTTTAGTATTTTATTTAATACATTTAAGTCTTATCACTTATTTTATCTTTTTAATATATTAGAGGCATCTACAAACTTTCTAAAAATATGAAACTTGGCCTATAAGCAATACTAAATGTGAGGAACAAGATTTTGACATTCGATAATTTTTTCAACATATTATGTAATATTTTTGGTTTTTAAATTATTTTGTCTCTCCTAGATAAAATAAAATATTTAAGATTCTCCAAATTAGATGAAAATTTACACAGAGACTGATTTTGACATGTATATTACGAATTTGATGTTTGTTTCCACTTTTGAAGTCATTTAGTAATTTATTAAATAATTTGGAGAAAAACTCATATTTTTATTTCAATTAATGCAAAGATAATTTTTATTTTCCAAAATTGTGAAACCTGTCATTCAAGTAAACTTTAACTCAAGGAAAATGAATTCGGGCTTAAAATTATCTTTTAAGTTTCCCTTTTATGAATTTTAGGCAATGTACTCATATTTCCACTTTTTGTCACATTAAAGCATTTAATGCCTTATTTTCTTGACTTTAGACTTGTTCATTTTATTTCTTTTTCTCTTTCTTATTCTAAAAGGTCATAGAAAGTTTTAGGTCATACTTGTTATATCTTTATCCAACTTTAGTTAATTTGCATTTTAGTCCATCATTGAAACACACACTAAGATATTTATGCATATGACCATACATTGGCATAATCAGTATTCATTTACATTCCAAGTCATCATTATTTCCCCAAATTAAACATGAAGGCCTAAAAGGATATATAAGAAAAGAAAAGCTTGGAAAAGGGCCGAAAGAGACTATGTCCAATTTTCAGTTCGTTACAACACTCCACCCCTTAAAGAGAATTTCATCCTCGAAATCTAATCATCCATGATCTATCAAGGCACTACTACTATCCCTCCACCCCTTAATTGGTTTGACCTACCAAGTCAAACTAACTAGAGATACCAAAATAAATCTATAGCATAGGCAAAACATTACCTACAAATAACACTTACACTTTATCAAGAACCAGGGAAAAAGGAAAGCATGATTAGGTTAATGTAAGATTAAAGGTTACCTTTATCATTGGATCCTTCACCACTGTGGTTGTTACCATTACCCCTACTTTAGACTAGTACCTATCCTCCATGAAGTTGAGGGCAATGAGGTTTGATATGACCAAGTTCTCCACAATGATGGCATATGATAGGACCTTCAAGTTTAGGAGGACAACTTCTAGGGGAATGCTTCTTATGGCACTTGGAGCATCTAGCACTCTTTGAGTCTTCACTAGGTGTCTTTCTCTTATGATTTATCTTTCCTTGATAACCAGGGTAATCTTTTATAGAGAGGGCCTTATCCACCCATTGGGGAAAGGTCAAGGGTAGATGAGGAATCGGCGTACGACCAATGCTAAAACATAGTCTGTCCATGAAGAGACTCGCACGACGCTCATCAGTCAGACCTATGGCATAACGCTCCAAACGTATAAACTTCTACATGTACTCTACTACAGTCATAGAATTCTGACGTAAACTATAGAACTCAGACTCCTTCTTCCTTAGGGTTGTAAATGATATATACTTCTCTCTAAATAAGGCTAGAAATTGACTCCAAGTCATAGAAGCAACATCACGAGTCTTAGACAAACTATTCCACCAATGTAGAGCTGGCCCGTTGAGCACATAAGTAGAAAAGTGAACCTTTTGGTGCTCATGACACACCATGCAATTAGAAGTCCTTTTAGAAACAAGAATCCAATCATCTACCTTATCCACCATGTTGACTTCATTCTCGCCATTAAAGTATGTGGGTTGCATCTTTAGGAATTATGTGAGATTATACTCCTTGGGGTTCTCAAGGGTAGGAATAGGGTTAGCCTTTTCTGCTAGGGTTGAGGAAAGTAGTTGCTGAAGGAGAATAAACTCTTACTCAAGGAAGAGTCCTGAACTTGCATATTGTGGTATATATTGGTTCGCTACAGGTTGACCATCATATGTCATAGGATTTCCAGATGTTGGAGGAGTGAAAGGAGGATCCATCCTGGGCATCCCAAACTTAGGGTTCTGGGGTGTCACAAAACCTTCTAGGTTATCAACATATGACTTTTCACCAGTCATATGTGTGTGTCTGCACAAGGCAAGGGGTAGGGTATAAGCAACCTATGGAAAAAGGCAAACAATCTATGGGAGATAAATTGAAATAGGTAGATTGACCGACTGCCTTGGATCTGATACCATGTTGTAAGGAGTGGGATCCCATATGATCCACTCCCTACTAAAATAAAAAGGCAACATCCCTTATAATCAAAACCATCATAATTTTTTTTCCACAAAAGGGATAATAACCAATTCATTCACATGTATGTATCATAAAACCAATAATGTAGCAGCGGAAGAAAAATATATCTAACTATTACAATTGATTGTCTATGAAAATTCTTCACCACACAGGGTGTACATAGAAGGAAACAAAAGGAACTATTAAGTAGAGGGTCGTCCCACTATCTCAATCTGATGCAACCCTATTTTAGGGCTCCATCTTGTACCATTTTGTACTTTATTCACATCTAAACATAGTAGAATGCAAGTTAATTCCCCCAATGTGAGTATTATTATCAAATGCACTTATGGACATTCTTTGCATTATTTTCAGGTACTTGTACCATGCTTTGGATGGATGAGTGAGAAGGAAGGAGTTATAGGGTTTCTCCACTCTTAGAGGAGTCTAAATAAGGCCCCAAAGCTCCCTCAACCTACCCCTAATGTATAAGATTTGACATCAAGCAAACAAGTCCACTGATAATGAAGATTGAAGCTCATTTTTCCATTGAAGACCCCAACACGGCCGTGCTGGCTAATGCCCAAGTTATAGAGAAATTCCCAAGATTTCCAAGCTACAACAACTTAGCCACCACGACCGTGCTACCCAGCACTGCCGTGCCATGAACCCCCCAACACAGCTATGCTAGTTGAAGACAAAACGGGCATACTAGAGGGAATGACCTCCTCTCCAACACCACCACCACATCCGTGCTACCCAGAATGACCATTCTACCTAGCCTCCACCACGACCGAGCTGCCCAGCACGGCCGTGCTACCAGCCTCCATTCCACCACTTCAACTTGTGATTTTACCACTTTCGTGGAATAACCATTTCCCACCACCACGGCCATTCCCACCTCTACCCACCACGGTCGTGCTGCCTAGCACGACCATGCTACACCTTAAACCCTACCATTTTCTGCACTGTTTTTCCAACAATGCCCCTACTTATCCTAGTGCTTCCACCACCACCTATATATACATGGGTGACAGCCACAACGCTAGGTGAGTTTCCATTACTCCTATCCACCCCTTCCCTAAGCATTCATTGCACTTCTCTTGCATTTATGCTCTCCACCCACCATTTCCACCACAATTCCACCTTGAAAACCTAGATTTCTAGGTTTTCCTCCATAATCCCCTCCATTCTCATACTCATCTTCACCATTGGAGGAGAGAGGTCATCCCCAAGCTGCTAGGAGGTGAAGAAGGAAGATCTACTTCGAGATCCATGGAGTCATATCCCCTTCTTCCTCTTTCTTTTGTTTTTTCTTTGATTATGTCTAGCTAAGCTCCTAGTGGTGGGTTGTTTGGGGTTAACATGTGACTTTGATACCATGTTGGGGGAAAACAACTTGTAATGAACATGATTTATATCTATGATGATTGCCTCTTGGTTCTATCTCTTTTCCTATTTTATTGCATGTGATTTGTGCTTTTAACATGGATTGCTTACTTTGAGATGTTTGATGACACTTAGCTTCTAGGAGGAATTGGAGTGTATGTAGTAATTTTAGGAATGGATCCTAGGTCCAATTAGTGGATCCCTAGCTATCCCCCTTTTCTCCTACATACATATCCCTCCTTCAACAAGTGAATGTGAGATCTAAGCAGCTAGTGTAAGTGTGATTAGTGCAATTGTCTAGAGCTTTCTAAAGGCTAGATGACTAGTGGCATCAAGTGAAAAACCCTCATATCTACTCCCATTTCTACCCTTAGATCTCAATTGCCCTAATACCACTTACCCTATAAACCTAGACTTGACAAGTCCTACTAGAATTACACCTAACCCTAGTTCTCCAACTAGTAGTATAGGGTACATTCTAATAGCACTTGCCTTGTTGTTTGATTTGGTAATCTAGATTGATTTGTGATAATTGCATGCCATGTTGACACCCCTAACTAATATCAAATCATATTCCCAAATGGCCCACCTATCCTAATCTCATTGCTTAAAACCCATTTTGCCTTCTTAGCTTGTTCATCTTAATCTAGTTTAGTTGCTTTTGCTCAATCTAATTAATTGCTTAATCTTGTTATTTAGGGTTAACTTAGGTTCTTGTTCTCTCTAGTGGTTAATTTAGTTATTGGTTGCTAATTTCTCTACTAGTGTAGTGTAGCTAACCTTTGCTCCTATTTAGCTAGTTGCTTAATTTAGTCCCTTAGACTTGCTCGCTTAGGATAATTTACAATTTGTGATAACTTAGATTTCATATTGCCTTTGCTTGCCTGTTCACTTAGTTTAAGAATCAAAACAACCATTCAACCCTTCAACCCTAATCTCCGCTTTAGGAATGTAGCCAATGCTAACCTAGCTCTAGTGCCCCCTCTGTCCCTGAGGATCGACCCCTATTCTTTCCTATCACCTATACTACAATAGTACCCCGTGTGCTTGCGGGTGACCTATTTAGTGTTGTGATTGAGTCGTGTTAGGGTTTTTATAAATTTCAAGAGATCCTGTGTGTTTGAGTTCTGTGGAGTGAATCTGGTCACCTCTTGTTGGCTAGTGTGTGTGCCTCTGGCTTAGACACACCAAGTTCTCTGGCGTCATTGCTGGGGATAGAGGCACTCGGCCTAGCTAGTTAGTGTAGCTTAGACTTTCCTATTGCCCTCATCATTGTTATTCTTTAGTCTTTGTTCAATTTTCCATATTGACATTCTAACTTCGTTTCTTGTTGTTTGTTTTTGTATTGTGCATGTGACAGATGTGGATGCACCACATGTGTTCTACTTGTACTGACTTGGTTTTGTATGACCCCAAGATAGGTAGGAGTAGATGCCAAAGTCGTTGCAACCAACACCGAGAAACTGAGATGGGTGACCACATGGAAGACAACAACCATCATGGGATTGCTCAACCACCTCCACCTAGCCCAACCGCCCCCTCCATGAGTATTTCACCCCGGGGAACTACAATTCTCCCATTGCCACCATAGTTGACCAAATGTCGGGTCAACAGTTCTCCATTCCACCTGCAATCCTTGGACTCCTCCCTACCTACTATGGGATGGAGAATGATAATCCCTACCCTCACATCGAGGCATTCCTTGAGACTTGTTCCGCCTTCGGTATCCCCACCACTACCGATGACTCAATTCAGAGGACTCTCTTCCCATTCTCTCTAAATGAAAAAGCTAAAGAATGGTACATTTCGAAGCCAGAGTTGATAACTTGGAATGTAGTCAAAAATGAGTTTCTCAAGAAGTTATTTCCATTTGCCAAGCTGACTCACATGAGCAGGTGTATCATCACCTTTTCCCAAATGGAAAATGAACCTTTCCATGAGGGAAAGGTTCCAAAATCTCCTTCACGACTGCCCCCACCACGGAGTACCATTGTGGCTTGAATAAGTAAGCTAGAACAATGTTGACTCATCATGTGGAGGAACATTCATGGCAAAGCCACCTGAGGAGTCATGGCCATTGTTTGAACACCTTGTTGAAAATTTCCACCATCGAGTCTCTACTAAAGGGGAACATTGCAGCTGGAACTACGTCCCTCCACCTCCTCTTGTAGCTCCAGCCTGCACCGTTGCCAACCCAGATATGATGGTAGACATGATGAATATGGTGAAGAGCCAAGATGATGGTTCTTCTAGTCAATCCACCATGGCAGTTGATTCTATAGATGAAGAAGTTCATGATTTGCACTCTTTTGGCAACTGAAACAACCAAGGTCCTATGTCCAACACTTACACTCCCGAGTGGAGGAATCATCCTAACTTTTCATGGAAACAACACAATGAAGATGGTCAAGGCCAAGTGCAGCCAAGGCCAAGGTATAACTACAAATTTGAAGAAGAAGTGCTTGGGAGATTGAGAAATTTGGATGAGGTAAAGAAAGAGGTGTCCTCTCAAGGGCAAAATATTAGCCGCCTTGAGCAAATGCTTGATCAAATCTCAATCTAACTTTCTCTCCATGAAGAGGGAAGGCTACCATCTCAACCCATGTCTAATCTAAACAATGATGGTAGTTATGTGAGCACTACTCAAGGTGCATATGTCCCACTACAAGGCCAAGCACCCCCACTTCTCCAGTACCAAGGACCACCACATCCATATGCCCCACCACCTCACCAACCCCCATTCAACTATCAATATCCCCCACCACCATCACATGCCTATCAACCACCACCTCCACAACAACCCCCAACAACCAACTTGCATACTCCAAAATCCTAACCCACCTCATCAAAGACCTCCACCATCTTCATCTTCAAAAGCCCCTCCTTCTTCCCATGAACAAGTGAATATGGTGTCTATCATATGGGGAAGGGAAGTGAATCAAAAGCTTGAAAAGGGGGAGGAAGAAATGATTAAGGTTGGTAATGATGACTCGATGCTATAAGAGTCTAGTAGAGATCACAAAAGCACCAAAGAGTTTGTTGCTCAGTTGTTGTTTGAGAATACCGAGTGCACCCAAACTTCTGTTGCCCCCGTTGTGTATGGAGAAGCACCCTCAGTTGTCCCACCTATTCTTGGAAGTAATGAAAGTGCTAGAGATTTAGTTCTTCCGTCCTTTGGTAACAAGATCATGTTTGCCGCCTGAAAACACCCAAATTTATGTATTTATGCTAAGAATTTATCTATGGTTTCGTGTCACTATAGCCTTAATATGCCCAAAATATCTTATGTTTCTTATCTTTTATTAATTTATATCTTTTCATAGATAAAGTTGCTCATACTAGCCAATTTTGGGACTTGCAGACACCTAACCTGAAATGACATCTAAGATCCTCCCCCAACAATTGGTTTTTGTAGCAACAGGGTCTCCATCCATCACAAACATGACCGCAGTGAGAAGGACCGCGATCTAGATGAGCAGGACCATGACTGAGGCATCGACCTTGACCGCGATCTGAAGTAATGTCATGATCACAGGACTGACCGCGATTGAGGCCTATACCACGACCATGGATCGACCCTTAACCATGGTGAATCCCCGACCTCAACGTGATCGCGACCACAACCGTACACACCCAGACCGCGACCACGAGGGAAAACACCCCTCGACCGAGTCACCTACCACGACCGTGGTGTGTCCTCAACCGCGGAGCTGGTTTCACCTATAAATACCCACCCCTGGCGACCTGCGACGGGGTTCATGAACGGGGAATCCTAGGTTCCGATCTGGGAGTCTCCACCTTGTGGTTCCAAGGGCCCCTTGGGAGAGTCCAAAGGACATGGAAAGGCCTAAGAACTCATCCTACACCCACCTCTCCAGTGAGATTCCATCCACCATCACACTTCCACCATCGTTCACCCATTTTCCGCCACTTCCAGCCATTTTCCACCTCCACACATCCACCAAGTTGTTGTTTGGGGTGGACTCAAGGATAAAGGAAGTCGAGGAGTCCAGAAGATCAAGGATGACGACCCAAAGATGAGATCTGTCTCATACGGAGGCTAAGGAGTGAGAACCACCCCTCCTCTATGGGCTAAATCTCTTCTTCTTCTTCTCATTTCTTCTACTATTCTCCTCTGTTTTTGTACAATGATGTTCTTTCATCTTTGTTCGGTGCCAACTATGCTTGTCCATGGCTAGTTGAGCTCCTTCTTGGCTATGTAGCCCATTTTGGGCATGTTTATGTATTTTTACCTTAAGCAAGTAGATTTAGTCCAGATCTAGTACGCTATATGTTCTATCTTCTCTTTATGGTTATGATTGCTAGTTTGGTTGATCTCTTTCTTTCTTGAGCCTCTATTTCTACCTTTATCTAGAGATTTGTTGTAGAAATAGACAAGAGAAGATAGTTTGGCTCAGGATATGAGAGGAGGACGGGTCAAGGTAGTCTGTTCCTAACATCCTAGAATATTCTAGACCTAAGAGGGTATCTAGAATATTCTGGGTTGTTGGTTTGTTATTCTCGAGAGAGGTTTCATACCATTGATGGGTTTTAGTCACACTACGCGAGAGCGAGTGGGATGACCCCACAGGAATGGATACCACAATATGTGGTATGTTTGAATGAAGATTGCTTGTTGTGGTGTTCAAGGGTTGTCTGTGCCCGAGAACGGGTGCATAGACTGCCCAACTTGTGGTTACATAGCCAGGAACTCCTTCTCTCTGATCGATAGAATCTCACATACTCTGTTTTGTTTTGTTTTCTTTATTTCACTTTAATTCATGATAATCTACTAGACTAGTTCTAGGCCATACTTTTCTCAACTATCGTCTTGGCTTACCTAACTTAAGAATCAAACCTCGAGCGTCCTAAACGTCATCATGTCCCTGTGTTCGATCCCTTATATCTACTTCAACCCCATAATAAAGTTGTGGGGGTCTTCGCAGGTATCGGTTCATAAATCTAAAAGTTTGATTCCTTTTGAGCTCACCTCCCTTACGGGCGCACGATTTGGGCCGATCAACTTTTTGGCACCATTTCCGGGGACGTGGTTTTCCATGTTTACACGCCTAAAAGATTTTGTTATGTCACCTATAAGCCTATATATATGCATACCTTTTCTTTTGTTTTAAACATATTTGTTCATATATATACTGAATAGCATTCCTTTTTCTTATACTTTTTCAGTCATGGATCTTGCTTCTACAAGACAAGTCATTTTGCCCACCTGTCCTCCTAAATTTTTCCGTAGTTCCGACTATTGGAAAATAATTGAAAGTCATGTCTTACAACTCGTCGAGCTATATTCACCCCACCATCATCATATGTAGATGCTCTAACAAAGGAGACTGCCAGTCAGCCCTCGACTTTCATCCCATCTGGGGATCAAGAGCTAATTAAGGCAATGGAGATGGTTGGATAAAGTGTCAACACACTCACCTACTTAGCTCCTCATCTCTAAGAAAGTGTCGATCCACTCCAACAACTGCTAGAAAAGTAGAATCAACAACTCTAAATAGAGACAAATATTGTAACCCGCAGTAGAAGTCTACTTTAGACTACTGAGCAAGGAGTCATCCAAGCACATCAGTTTGATACAGTGATTCTACAATGGGAGTGCAAGGTGGAATTTGCAGGTCTTGAAAGCTTGGTTGCCCAAGTCCAACAGCGTCATGAAAAAGATGTTGCACAACGCAGGAAGCTTCAAGAGCTCATCAATTTGGTTACTATACAGTTGCAATCTCTATCGCCTAACAATGAAGATTTTGATCATCAGGACCATTCCATTGGGTCTAAAGAAGAGTATGCCTCACCATCCTATTTAGACAATCAACTAGATTCGTCGGGATTTTTTTGTGAAGACCAACCCACTTGGGGAAGCCTTTCATTTTATCCAAATGATCCAATTGATCAACCAAATACAAGTCACAAGCATGAATGGTTTTATGATAATGATGGTGAAGACTCTTATCCCCACCAGAATAGCCAAACAAACCCACAACCAGAAAGCTAGTTTGAGGGACCCGAGTCAGACATCGATCCAGACCAGAGGGATAACTCTCATATTGACACTTGTCACTTAGCCATGAGCAGTACGCCAACCATGGTTTGGAATAATTTGTTTGAAGACGACGACAACTTCTCAAATTGGAGCAATGAATATACCGATGACGATGAGTTGGAGCAGCATGAGATGACATTTACCACCATTCCCTTAAAAGAATGGACAATCCACTACAACATGGCTTCTACGCATGAAGACACCCTGGACCCCATAGAAAGTGACAAGCTTGGGGTGGTAGAACCACAAACAAATTGTTCTGGGGGTACTCTTTGTTCAGAAGATGATTGGATGACTCAAATCGTAAATGAAAATTTATCTAAGCATCCAACCTCAAGTGTAGATATGGAGACAGAAGAGACGAGTCCTCCAAAAGGGATTCAACCTCTCCTCTCTGTCTCATCCTGTATCGACATCCCAGGGCCTTCCTACTCAGATTCATATCTTGGAAGGTACCTTGAAGATGATTTGCCAAAGAATTCATCTCAGTACAGTTCAAGTAGATCGCAACACAGAGATGACTTCAACGAGTCACCAAATTTTATTCCTAATTTTGAGACTCAGAAGGATCCACCTCTCCTCATCTTCAGCCGCTACATGATGACCCTGAGCAGCGAGACTTAGGTAACTCAGACCCCAAAACTACAGATTTGGGACCCAAGTGTGGGAGTTGTAGGGCAGCCACCCCCTACTATCTGCACATGTTTTTCTTTAAATTTTTGCATAATAAAGTCAGTTTAAGTTTTATCTTTCACCTAACTGCTAGATTTAGTTTACCTTGCATCATCTTGTTTTCTTTTAAATTTACAAACACTTCCATCTTTGCACCCTAATAGCTACCTTTGGTCCCTATCTTGTAAGAATTCGATCGACATATCTTGTTGCTCTTCCATGGTGTTTGAATCAGATTTTTTATCTTCTAAGGCTTTCCACCCCAGTTTTTCCTCGTATGGCGAAACTGAAGCCATGACTGCAGTCTGCTAGTGAGACCGTGACCACGGTCTGAAAGCTAGGATCATGACCGTGATCAAGCCTGTGACCGTATGAGACCACGAGTGCAGATGCACAAGGTCCGGGTATGCTTTTCTCGGCCTGACTGACCAGCATGTCGGGTTGTCTCTGCCTTTTTGACAGACCGATGCGCTTTTGACCTAGTCTCTGGCCTCCTTTCTGGATTTTCTGCTACTCTACGTGCGACCTCGATCGATTTGGGGTAAGACCGGAGTTGTGCACCTGGCCTATAAATACCCCCGGGCCGAGACCACACCCTCGCCTATCTCCCAAGTTTCCTTCACCACCGCACAGTTCTCTGCCCATTTCCCCTCTCCATCTTGCTTTCATTGTTGGCTAGAAAGGAAGGAGTAGGCACATAGGCATTTGCAGCGAGCAGCCATGGATGGTCTGTGACCTCAAGTCACAACCCCTACCTCGCCAACCGCCTGGTTCAAGCTACACCAGCTCTTGCGACCTCGGTCGCGGTCAGGATATAGGTTGAGGCTACCTCAACCGCAGTCTCCTCGAGCGTGGGGGATAGTCGATCAGGACCACTTTGGTGGTCGCAGTCACCACTTTAGTCACCACCACGATCACGGTCTTCACCAGGTCACGGTCACCTAGGCTACCTCGATCGTGGTCAACCAGATCGCAATGTCCAACCTAACCAGGTCGTGGTATCAAAGCCATCTCCACGGTCACAGTCGCTACCATGATCGCAGTCTTCACTGAGGTCGCGGTCCAGACCGTGAGTGAGATTGGAGCATCTTGGGGCAGCAACACCAACCTTCACTATAGTCGAGCCAACCGGATCTACATTAGAAGAATCGACACCATGGACACAATGAAGAATATCTTTAAAAATATTAAAAATTCTATAATGTGAAAGAAAGGGGAAGGAAGCTTCATGTCACCATCAGAATACGAGAGCCGATACCCAAATTGTGCCACTCGAACCTCAAACCTGATATATGAAGATGAAGGAAGCTTCCAGTGAGAGAACGTGGACAACACACCACAACCTGAGCTCCAGACTTCGACATGGCATTAGGAGAGCCCACTAGTTTTGCACAGAGCTTCATCCGCAGGAGACCAGCATCGACAGTCAATCGAACAGTTGGCATCTTTACGGCAGTCAACTTCATCACGTGATTTAGTTCAAGGGAACATACACCACCTTGCCCTTGATGGTGTCCATCAAAGCTCACTCCCTTCTCCCCTATTCAGAAGTATAAATCAAAGGCAAAGTTTTGATACTCTGATTAAAGACAGGCACAAATTAGTGGGCCCGAGATATGCTGACCCTGGAACACTCATTAGGCTCGGGATACAAAAATAGGTCAACATATATCTTGTATTTTTCGGCCTAGACGTCCTCACATATACGCAATGCAATGCCTATCATAGACTCACCTGTGAGTTTTATGCTATGCTAGGGGCACCAAGGAACCACCAACACACTGCCATACATTTTCACCTCCTGAACCAACCCCGTGAAGTTACTATGGACCAACTCAATAGCTAGTTGTCACGCTCTACTGAAGATTGTACTGAGATGTCTAGGGGTTGGCTGGAGACTTGGCACATCGACTTTAATGCATCTCAAGCATGGAAAATGCTTATTAGGGAAGACAATTATGTTGCGAGAAGTGCCAATGCTTCACACATCCACAACCCCGCACTTCGTTATCTGCATCGGGTAATTTCAAACTGCATCTTGGAAAAAAAAGATAGTCAAGGGGTGCTCAGTGCAGCAGACCTCTACATCTTGTGGTGTGCAGCCGTAGGGAAGAAAGTGAATGTGGGAAAATTTATTATCCACCAGTTTCACAACTCTTCCAAGAAACAGGTCCAATTCATGCCAATGGCGGGAATTATCACTCTTATGGCACGCCATCTTGGAATTGGAGATGGACAATTGGCACACATGCAGGAACAAGCCGAGTGGTCCAAGTTGGACTTGGACCACTTGATCTGCTTAGGAGTGGTCAAACAATGCAACACAAAATATCTTTATATCTTCGGCTACTGCAGGCACATGATACTACTACCAGCTAATGCAGGGTTTGCATGTCAGACGACATTCATGGACATCTCTCTATTGGATGTCCATGGTAACGTTCATCATACGGGTAGAGCTGGAGGAGCTTCTACTTCAACACCACCAGTGCTAGAGTCTCAGGGGGTGGATAGTAGACAAGGACAACCTTCCAGGACATACTATATCAGGGAGGACCCTATACAGGGATGCCTACTACAGATTACATGCAACCTCCTCAGAACAAACAATACGCCCCATACCCTAATTCAGGGAACTTTTACGAGTTCATGACCAACTTTAGGGCTGACTCAGGTAGACGGTTTGACACATTGGAGGAGGATGTGTAGTACCTCAGGTAGAGGTTTGACATAGTCTTTCCCCCACCTCATCAACTGGATTTTCAACAACCCCTTCGGTCTTTCTACCAGCCAGCCCAAGACTTCGAGCAATCATTTCATTTTCAGCAAGGACTAAACTAAGACTATGAGAACATATCAGGCAGCTTGAATGATCTGGATCAGTTTATAAATAGTGACTACCAATAGAATCTACTTTCCATACCATCTAAGGCTTGAGATTTTCTTGAGGACAAGCAAAACTTTTAAGCTTGGGTTGGTAGTCAGGGTGTACCACCCTCTATCTTCCAAATTTCCCTTTTATTTCTTTTGTTAGCATGCATGCATTATTTTCCATATCCCTTGCATTTAGTGTAAACTTTTAAAATTTCAAGTTTTGTAAGACGTTGTTTCGTAATTTGTAGCTTTGCAATTAAGTCTATGCAATGCAAATTTTATAGCTAAATGCTTATCTCTATGCCTAATTTTTTTAAACTGCTTGATCCATTGCTTGACTTGTTCATTGACTCTTTCCTTAAGTCTGGTAATAAATCTAAGGTTATGCACCTTTTTCATAGCTTAAAGATTTATTCCCTTGATCTATGTTGTGTATGACAAATACAAGGTATATGACTGTTGGAAAGAGATAAAGCATGACCAAAGACTCCTAGTTGTGGTTCCACAGGTTTGCCTCTATTCTAAGGATCCTTGAATCATAATTGCTAATGTTCACACATGTGACAAATGGATCATGGTGAGTTTTGAGCTATAATCAAGTTGAAGTGTTTCCTTGTTGGAATACGTGCCCTCTCACCTTAGATTGAGTCAAAAAGATGAAAAGTTACAAATTTGCAAAAGAGGCTTGGCCGCCCACACAAAAAATCCCAAAAACATCAAACTAGTTTTCACCCAAGCATATTACAATAGAATGCAAATAATAAAAGCATGAGTGTGAAAAGAATAAATGAGTGTTGTTTTCTCTTTCAGGAAAGTTGAGGGTGGTGCCCAGCTAGTGTATGACTGTGCTCATGAACGTGGGTATGTCGTGCCTGGTAGTATCACTCTAGAATCTCAATAGAGAGTCACTAGGAACCAAACCCCTAGGAGACCTATGGGACCGTCCCAGTAGCAGGGTTGGTTCGAGCGCAGTACGAGGAGTTTGTCTTAATGCTTTGGGCCAACTAGCTCGGACTGCAGGGACTATTACTTGTTACATGGACCAACCTGACACAAATTGAGATCCTCATAAGTCATTAGAGACTTTTTACTTTTCTTCTTAGGACCTGAATAACTGAGAGACATGTTGTTTGTCCCTGATTGATCTACATGGATACATGATGATCGCTCATTGCTCATCACCTGCGTGATCGTCTATGTGACAATGCTTTGATGTTGTATAATTATGATTCAAACCTTCACGAGTATCGACAGGTTACAATGGACTAGCTTAATATTGCATCGTTGCTCTTTGATCTTACTTTGGCGGGGTTGTGCTCAATTGGTGGGGGTTTGTTTTGAAACAACATTTTTTTTTCTGAAACAACATGGATCAGGAAAATTAATGTTTTGACTATTTTTCTTAACCTTAGCAACCTTAGCATTCATTGCCAAGATTTATTTGGATGTTATTTTTTTATTCTTTGAGAACATTCTTGCTTGAGGACAAGCAAAGGTTTAAGCTAGGGGTGGTTGATTACACCCAAATTTGTGACAATCTGCTAGACTAGCTCTAGCCCATACTTTTCTCAACTATTGTCTTGGCTTATCTGACTTAAGAACAAAACCTCAAGCATCCTAAACGTCACCACGTCCCTATGTTCGACCCTGTATATCTACTTTGACCCTGTAATAAAGTTGTAGGGGTCTTCACAGGTATCAGGTTATGAATCTAAAAGTTTGATTTCTTCTGAGCCCACCTCCCTTATGGGAACACGATTTGGGACGATCACTGCCCCACATTCCACTGACATGGCAACACTTTATGCAATGCCTTATTGGGAGCCAAAACCTCCCCATGAGACAAGAATCACCATCATTCCTCTTCAAGGCCCACAAATTGCTACAAAAATGTTTGATGCAAATGGGGAGCAATTTCATGAGGCTTTAGAAGTCCCAATTCTCCAAGAAAAGAATAGCAGTATCATGAACCTTCTAGGGTCATTGAAGCAAGGAACGACATGCATCAAAGCATTCTTTTCATTGGTGAAGGATATTTGCATGGGGAAGATAAAACTGGTGTTATTGCCACGCAAGGAAATTGTTGCAACAAGATCGGTTAATTTCATCTTAGACATTGGTTTTCCTAAAAAAAGGGATGATCTGGGAGTCCCTCTTATCACATGCTATGTTGGTGCACAACCTGTTGAGCACGCTCTCCTTGATCTGGGTGTAGGGACAAGAATTATGCCATTGACCATGTACCTACGGCTCAGCCTCAAGAAAATGGAACTGGTGGATTGTGTCCTCATCTTGGGTGATGGAACTAAGAGGAACCCCTTGGGGATATTGTTAAATGCGATAGTAGCAATGGATCAAAGGATAAACATTGCATACTTGACCGATTTTCTGATTGTGGATTCTAGACCTAGTGATGGAAAAGAATACCTCATATTGGGGAGACCCTTCTTGTCCACCGTGGGTGTAGAGATTAATGTGCGTGTAGGCACTCTGATGGTCACTTACAAAAGGAGAAAGTGTGACTTCTTTATATTCACCGGGGAAGAAAGGTATCGCCTGGGTGAAGAAGATTTCAATGATAGTCTAGGCTACTATGATCCTCTAGAATGGTGGAGATCAAGTCCCTACTTTTGATCGATGTACACTCCTTAGGATGTAGCCCATGTCGTCAAAACTCTAGAAAGAATCAATGTGGAAGAAAAGGGAGACATTGTGGGTCTCAACAGTTAGTGAAGAAATCAACAAGCCCATATGAAGGCTATAAACTTAGCACTAGTGGGAGGCAACCCACATGGCTTGAGATTCTCGAACCTTGTTGTTTTATTACACTTTCATTTTCTCCAAGAAACACACACACACTATATTTGATAATTTTCTATTTGTGAATCATGTTAGTACAAGTACAAGAAAGAAAAAGTGGTAAAGAAAGGGTCTAGCTAAGGAGAAGATCAAAGTTGGAGAATACATTGCAAAATAGTAGAGAAGCTACAGGAAGTAGTCCAGAATGGTCGTGCCAAACAACATGACTGTGTGACCGGCAAGACAGAATGACCGTGTTGTTTAGCATGACCGTGGTGGTCCTGCCCTACTCACCTAGTATTACATTGATCACTCCATCTCTTGACAGTTGTCTATCGTGACTCCATGCCCTTTTCCCTACTATTCTAAACTTTTATTTCATGTTGAGGATAACACAATCTAAAATTTTGGGGTGGTAGGGCGGTAAGCCCTTCTTTCACCACATTCTTATCTATGTACCATGTGCTAAATTTTTGCAATATGAGCAAATAGTTAGACTGACTTTCTTACTTGCCTATCCTGACCTTGCGTGCCTGCTTGCATTCATGCATACATGTAGTTTACTTTCATGCATTTTTCATGTATTTTTTCAAAAAATTTGCTCTTTTTGTCACTCCATAGCATGCATTGCACTTCCATGTAGTTTATGCTAATTTGTAGCTAGATTTTACTGCTTAATGTTTTCAGTTTCCCTAAAGTAGGTATAGATGTGATTGAAGGAAAATTGGCACCATTTTGGTAAATTTTTCCCAAACTTGAATGTTCTTGCCTAAAATCATGTTTTGACTTAATATCCACTATTTGAAATGAAGTTTTTAGTCTTTTGACAAATGCATGACGTTTCTTAGAGTTTATTGCTATGTGGTCTTGATTGTTGACTTTTTACATGTGCACCACTTCTCTCAAGTTTGTGAATGTTTTGGTTGAATTGTGAATTGAGCAAGCTACAAACACTTAGACCCTATGGAATCACTTGATATAAATGTGAATATCATGTTGTTAAATCATGTAGTGTGATATCATTTGATGAAGTGTAGGATTAGTTTACATGTAGGAAATCTTATGTTGAAGACTGCACTAATGACCCATCTTTAACCGTACTCTTCTTTCACCATCTTCATACCTCTCTGCCTCATGAAATGATGCTCTAGTGCACTTAATTAGCCTTGGCCACCTCCAAAAGTTTGGAGGCGGCCATACCTACATCTCCCCACTTCACTCTATCCACCATATTCCCTATCTACACCAAGGGCAAAGAAAAGAAAAGAAAAATAAAGAAAAAATAAAATAAAGGGACGCTCTTGTTTAAGAACATTGAAATAAAGAAAAGATGAGTGTTCTATGTAATAGCACTCCAAAAATCCTTCTACAACCCTTTCTTCTATTTTCATACCCATTGAGATAGAAAACATCAAATCTAGCTCACTTTACCCTTCTCTACATCCATGTGGGTCATTTGGTGTGGTTTGAGGCATAAGATTGAATGCATGAAAGTGAAACACAAAACTCCTAGTCATCTTTGATTAACGCCAACATGAAATGGTTTACCCGGAATGATACAAAGGACATATGGAAAGCTTGTGTATTCTATGATTTATATTTGAAGTTTATATGCTCAGTGCTCATTTCATGATTGGTATGTGAAAGAGGAGAGAAGAGAGGTGGAACGCATGCACTTAGTCACTTCCAAGATTTTTTAGTCAATAATCATTTGTTGCTATGCATTTTTCATCCTTATTTATTGAAATAAAACTAAAAAGAGAGATTAAGTTGGAGCATACTTGAGGAAAAGTATGTTTTAAGTTTCGGGTGGTGATGCAACCCTATTTTAGGGCTCCATCTTGTGCCATTTTGTACTTTATTCACATCTAAACATAGTAGAATGCAATTAATTCCCCCAATGTGAGTATTATTATCAAATGCACTTGTGGACATTCCTTGCATTATTTTTAGGTTCTTGGATCATGCTTTGGATGGATGAGAGAGAAGGAAGGAGTTTTAGGGTTTCTCCACTCTTGTAGGAGTTCAAAGAAGGCCCCAAAGCTCCCTCAACCTACCCCTAATGGCCAAGATTCAACATCAAGCAAAGAAGTCCATTGATGATGAAGATTGAAGCTCATTTTTTCATTGAAGACCTTAGCATGACTGTGGTGCCAAGGAACGGTAGTGCTGGCTAATGCCCAAGTTATAGAGAAATTCCAAGATTTGCAAGCTATAACAACTTAGCCACCAAGGCCATGCTACCCAGTGCGGTCGTGCCATGAAGCCCCCAAAATGTCTGTCCTACCCAACACAACCATGCTAGCTGAAGAGAGGACGGGCATGTAAGAGGGAACAACATCCTCTCTAACTCCACCACCACGGTCGTGCTACCCAGCATGACTGTTCTACCTAGCCTCCACCACGGTCGTGCTACCAGCCTCCATTCCACCACTTCAACTTGTGATTTTTCCACTTTCTTGGAACAATCGTTCCCCACCACCATGATTGTTCCCACCTCTACCCACCACGATCGTGCTACCCAATATGACCGTGCTACCACCTAAACCCTACCATTTTCTGCATTATTTCCCCAACAATGCCCCTACTTTCCCTAGTGATTCCACCACCACCGATATATACATGGGTGGTGGCCACAGTACTAGGTGAGCTACCATTACTCTTCTCCACCCACTCCTTGACCATTCATTGCACTTATCTTGCATTTATGCTCTCCACCCACCATTTCCACCTTGGTAACCTAGATATCTAGGTTTTCCTCCATAATCCCCTCCATTCTCATGCTCATCTTCACCATTAGAGGAGAGAGGTCGTCCCCAAGCTGCTAGGAGGTGAAAAAGGAAGTTCTACTTTGATCTCCATGGAGTCCTATCCCCTTCTTCCCCTTTCTTTTGCCATTTCTTTGATTATGTCTCGCTAAGACCCTAGTAGTGGGATGTTTGGGGTTAAAATGTGACTTTGATACCATGTTGGGGGGGGACGTGTAATTAACATGATTTCTATCTATGATGATTGCCTCTTGCTTCTATCTCTTTTCCTATTTTATTGCATGTGATTTGTGCTTTTAACATGGATTTCTTGCTTTGAAATGTTTGATGACACTTAGCTTCCAGGATGAATTGGAGTGTATGTAGCAATCTTAGGAATGGCTCCTAGGTCCAATTAGTGTATCCCTAGCTAGCCCCCTTTGCTCCTACATACATATCCCTCCTCCTACAAGTGAGTGTGAGATCTAAGTATCTAGTGTAAGTGTGATAAGTGCAATTGCCTAGAGATTTCTAAAGGCTAGTTGGCTAGTGGCATGAGGTGAAAAACCCTCATCTCTACTTCCATTTCTACCCTGGGCTCTCAATTGCCCTAATACCACTTACCCTAGAAACCTAAAATTGACAAGTCCTACTAGAATTACAGCCAACCCTAGTTCTCCAACTAGTAGTATAGGGTACATTCTAATAGCACTTGCCTTGTTGTTTGGTTTGGTAATCTAGATTGATTTATGATATGCATGCCATGTCAAAACCCCCCCAACTAATATCAAATCATATTCTTAAATGGACCACCTATCCTAATCTCATTGCTTAAAACCTATTTTGCCTTCTTAGCTAGTTCATGCTAATCTAGTTTAGTTGCTTTTGCTCAATCTAATTAATTGTCTAGTCTTGTTCTTTAGGGTTAACTTAGGTTCTTGTTCTCTCTAGTGGTTAAATTTAGTTCTTGGTTGCTAATTGCTCTACAAGTATAGTGTAGTTAACCTTTGCTCATATTTATGTAGTTGCTTAATTTAGTCCCTTGGACTTGCTTACTTAGGATAATTTAGGGTTTGTGATAACTTAGATTGCATATTGCCTTTGCTTCCTGTTTGCTTAGTTTAACAATCAAAACAACTAATCAACCCTTCAACCCAAATCTCCACTCTAGGGATGTAGCCAATGCTAACCTAGCTCTAGTGCCCCCTCTGTCCCTGAGGATCAACCCCTATTCTCGCCTATCACCTATACTACAATAGTACCATGTGCGCTTGTGGGTGACCTATTTAGTGTTGTGATTTAATCATGTTAAGGTTTTTATAAATTTTGAGAGATCACGTGTGTTCGAGTTTTGTGGAGTGCATCTAGTCACCTCTTGTTGGCTAGTGTGCACCTCTGGCTCAGACCCACCACAATCTACCTTTGAAATCTAGGTAAGGTAACTCCTATATAGCCTTGGTCAACCTTAAGCACTCCTTTATCACTACCTAGGGGTTGGAAGCATGCCCCAAAAAGAAGAAAAAGATGGAAATTGTCAGCTACCAAAGTCGATATGCGCATATAATAGTGATTGGACAATATAAAGGAAATAGGGACAACAAATCTCAAGGCTTCCCATCGAATAAGGGAGAAACATCCAAATGAATATAATTAAGGAATTCTTTATATAGTATGATGAAAGAGAATATATGAAGAAAACAATAAAGCTCACATTAAACACATCTTGCCTTTAAAATTAGAAGAAGAGAACAACAATTAATGATAAGAATTATGCATGTGGGTAAACTAAACAATAATCCACATAATAACATTTTGGGGTATATGGCATCACCACCATAACCATATATTATTCCATCACCACCATAATCTTTGAGGGAGTAATGGCATCACAAAATAATTACCCAGGGACATGAATCACCATATGCACCCTATGTTGGTATTACACACAATAGGGATACACCACCCAATGTGCAAATAAACAAGTTACCGAAACCAAACATGCATTATAAATAGAGAGGCAAGCAGAGATATAGTCACATCACCATAAAGGTGTCCAAATTCCAAAGTCATAAAAGAGAAGTATATGCATATCCAAATGAGGGTTTCCATAAATTATATATTATAAATACCAATAAGGTACAAACTATGTGGAATAGCCACAAGATACAAGGATAAGATCCAATTTTCTAACATCATAATGAATAAGACCAATTTTAGGAATTAAAAACGATTGGTTCAAACATATGTAAACATGTGCCATCTAAGCTAATGGGTCACCATCAAGTCCAAAAGAGAGAGAGAAAGGAAATAATAAATTATCCAATATGACTCATAAGAGTATGCAACTACCTTACTGATGTGTATATCAGGTTAGGATCCACACCCTAGATCCAAACAACGTTTGTCTTCACCTAATATCATATTAGATGTAAATCATTAATTAATGATTATATTAAAACCCTAGAAATATAACTTTTTTATTAAATTGGTATTAGAATCTGAAAAACTTCACCAATCGATTAGTTAGATTCTCTTGATTAAGTAAACATATATTTTTGTCCAATTTTGAGTTTATATGATTAAGTTATACTTATTATGAATTGTATACATATATTTCATTCTATAAAGAGAATCCTTCGACAAACATTAAAATCTAACTCTAAGAATATTTTTATATAGAGAATATTTTTTCAATTCCACAACATATTTATTTATACTTTTTGGACAAGCAGATCAAAAGATATGATTTTTACAAAATCCATCTCATTTACTGGTTTTACTGATAAAAATATATCCAAAAGACCGATATGCCCTTAATCAAAACATCGAAACCTTAGCTTGTAATAGGGTATACACATATTATATGCATCGATGCAATATGTGTAACATCCCAGGATTTGAGGCCTCAGATAACATGATCTTAAAAGGAATGATTGGACTACCTATATCACCAAGGTGCACCTCCTTTTCCGGGAGCCCATCACTAAAGAACTCCATAGTTAAGCATGCTCAGCTTGGAGTAGTACTAGGATGGGTGACCAGTCGGGAAGTTGATTATGGCTTGTGTGTCAGTGTGGAAAAAGTGCGCAGTTAAGGCTAGTGGTGGTTTGTGGGGCCAGCCATCATTCTTGAAACTCTACTAGAGCCTTGGGCAATGGGCTCGGGCGTTACAAATGGTTTCAGATCCATAACCCCTCCAGTAGGTGGGGCCCACATGGGCATGTGGCATGCCAGTCTTGAGCCGTGCGGTCCAGGCAAGTTGGAAAGGGCTATCCGTAGTGACGAGATGGAGTTGCCCTTGCGCTGGTAGCCGTGGACGGGAGTTGGGTGTCCATGGGCCATTGTGGGTCTGCACTGAAATGGGGTCAGATTATGAGGCCATATAGTTGAGCCTTGACGAGGATGTCAAGAGTCTAAGTGGGGGAGATTGTAACATCCCAGGATTTGAGGCCTCAGATAACATGATCTTAAAAGGAATGATTGGACTACCCATATCACCAAGGTGCACCTCCTTTTCCGGGAGCCCATCACTAAAGAACTCCATAGTTAAGCGTGCTCAGCTTGGAGTAGTACTAGGATGGGTGACCAGTCGGGAAGTTGATCCTGGCTTGCGTGTCAGTGTGGACAAAGTGCGCAGTTAAGGCTAGTGGTGGTTTGTGGGGCCAGTCATCATTCTTGAAACTCTACTAGAGCCTTGGGCAGTGGGCTCGGGCGTTACAATATGCGACCTTATTCACGTAATTCGTAGTGAAAATTCATTAAAGCCCTTAGGCAAAAAATCAAAGAAGGAAGAAAAGAAGCATGTACGAGGGTAAAAACATAGGAGGGATTGTCTTCCCCAAAGAGCAACGCCATTGCTGCTCAAAGCAGCAGGCTGCTAGCTCTATAGTTTTGGGTGAATATGCAAACTTCAATTGTTCACAAAACTAAATACATAGAGTGAAAGAGAAAGATGAAACTAACCTAAATATGAGACCAATTGCTTGGAGATGGAAAGTAGAAGAAGAACTTGCTGTCGCAAGCTCTGAAGCAAAGCTCGAACACCGCAGATCAAACACACGATCACAAGCACAATTGGGTGAAGAGAAGAGTTGGAAAAGAGCCAGGGAAGCTTGGGGTATGGTTATTTATAGGTGAGGAAGAGGGATATAGCAAGGATGAAGGTGGTCGGGATTTCTTGTAGAGCAAGAATTGGAGATTTCTCGCACACTTGCTAAAACGACACAAGTAATAGATCAAAAGATGTGAAATCTTAAATGCAACGTGTGGGCAAAAAATCATTCGATTTTGTTGAGAAATGATCGAGAAATTGTGAATTTACAATATGCATCTGACTCCACAAAAAAGATGATATTTATGTGGTTGACAATCCAATTCGGACTATAGTTTCCTATTTAATCATGTAACTTTTTCTCTTTCCTTATTTGAGGGTTCAAATGAACTCCAAATTTAATGAAACTTGACATCAAAGCTAATTTGACTATGTAGAATCCGAATATATAATTAGATTTTCCTTTTGAAGACTTTTGATTTATTAATTTAAGCAGATCTTATTTTCTCTTTCCTCATACATTAATGCCTCTAGGATTCTCCAAAATTATTGAAACTTCACCCACAAGTCATATTAAGTATGTTGGACACGAATTTTCCATTAGTTTTTTTTTAGTTTTTTGCTATTTTAATTAAATATTTGAAGGTTCTACACACTTTCTCTCCTAAATTCACCTTCTCATCAAATATTTACCAAATTGAATGAAAATTCACTCAAAGGTATCTTTTAACGTGTAGAACACGAATTTGGCATTATTTTATTTTTATGAAGACTTTTATCATTTCAGTTAATACATTTAAGTCTTATCACTTATTTGTCTGTTTAATATATTAGGGCATCTAGAAACTTTATTAAAATATGAAACTTGGCCTACAAGTAATACAATGTGAGAAATAAGATTTTGACATTAGATAACTTTTTTCAACATATTATGTAATATTTTTTTAAATTATTTTGTCTCTTCTGGATAAATAAAATATTTAAGATTGTCCAAATCAGATGAGAATTCACACAGAGACTAATTTTGACATGTATATTACAAATTTGACATTTGTTTCCGCTTTTGAAGTCGTTTAGTAATTTATTAAATAATTTGGAGAAAAACTCATATTTTTTTATTTCAATTAATGCAAAGATAATTTTTTATTTTCCAAAATTGTGAAACCTAACATTCAAGTAAACTTTAACTCAAGGAAAATGGATTTGGACTTAAAATTATCTTTTCAGTTTCTCTTTTGTGAACTTTAGGCAATTTACTCATATTTCCACAATTTGTCACATTAAAGCATTTAATGCCTTATTTTCTCGACTTTAGCCTTGTTCATTTTATTTCTTTTTCACTTCCTTATTCCAAAAGGTCATAGAAATTTCTAGGTCATACTTGTTATATCTTTATCCAACTTAAGTGGTTAATTTGCATTTTAGTCCATCATTGAAACACCCACTAAGATATTTATGCATATGACCATAGATTGACATATTTAGTATTCATTTACATTCCAAGCCATCATTATTTCCACAAATTAAACATCAAGGACTAAAAGGATATATAAGAAAAGAAAATCCTGGAAAAGGGACAAAAAGAGACTATGTCCAAGTTTCAGTTCGTTACAACACTCCACCCCTTAAAGAAGATTTTGTCCTCAAAATATAATCATCCATGATCTATAAAGGCACTACTACTATCCCTCCACCCCTTAAAGGGTTTGACCTACCAATTCAAACTAACTATAGATACCAAAATAAATCTATAGAACAGGAAAAACATTACCTACAAACAACACTTACACTTTATCAAGAGCTAGGGAAAAAGGAAAGCATGATTAGGTTAATGTAAGCTTAAAGGTTACCTTTATTATTAGATCCTTCTCCACTGTGGTTGTTACCAATACCTCTACATTAGACTGGTACATGGCCTCCATGAATTTGAGGGCAATGAGGTTTGATATGACCAGGTTCTCCACAATGACAGCATATGATAGGCCTTCAGGTTTAGGAGGACGACTTCCATGGGAATGCTTCTTATGGCACTTGGAACATCTAGAACTCTTTGAGTCTTTACTAGGTGTCTCCCTCTTACGGTTTATCTTTGCTTGGTAACCAGGGAAAGCTTCTATAGAGAGGGCCTTATCCATCAGTTGGGGAAAGGTCAAGGGTAGATGAGGAATCAGCATATATGCTAAAACATAGTTCATCCATGAAGAGACTAGCACGACGCTCATCAGTCAAACCTATGGCATAACGCTCAAAATGTATAAACTTCTGCATGTACTCTACTACATCCATAGAATTTTTACGTAAACTATAGACTCATTTTCCTTAGGGCTACAGAGGATATATACTTCTCTCTAAACAAGGCTGGAAACTAACACCAAGTCATTGAAGCAACATCACGAGTCTTAGCCAAACTATTCCACCAATGTCGAGCTAGCCCGTTGAGCGCATAAGTAGCAAAGCAAACCTTTTGGTGCTCAGGACACACCATGTCATCAAAAGTCCTTTCAGAAGCAAGAATCCAATCATCTACCATGTAAGAACCCATTACACTAAATGAGATTACTCAAAACATAAAACACAATCAATCACCAATTAACCACATACCCAAAAATATGGGTAAATCAAAACCAATTTCAACATCAACACACGCTCATAAACATTTGCATAAGAGACGGATATCTTTCCTATATCCATACTATGACAAGAATTTGATACAAATTGTTCTATCTTCTTATCCACAACATATATGCACAGGAGAACAATATTTGTATATGCCACACAAACAAGCATTTACATGCTAACAATATTCTGATTCATTTGAAACACCATATACAAACTTTTCTTGCCCAGACCTGAGAGTACATGGATGACTCTAGGACACACTAGACATCTAATCAACTTTCTCAAAGATTCATTACTATAGCTCCTCTTTGCTGCCACAGGTTTGTTTTTGTCACTTACGATTACCTTAAAAGATGTGACGAACCACAAGGGTGAGACCCATGTCCCAGCAAGATATATAACCTCCAACAACATTTATTGATTCCAACATTTTTAGGTAATGAGATAGTTTAAGCAGTTTAATCATATATAACAAATAAGCTCAACAACATTGATGATTAACAAAATACATAAAGGAGCAGATAATAACTATCTTCATTAGCCAGGCTATTCTCATATCCCTATTAATAGTATAAGGAGTCTAGCAGCATGAGCATCTCTAACAACATGAATACGTCTAGTATCATAAGCATAGCTAACAACATCATCATGTCTAACAAGTTGAACATATCAACATCATAAGTAGAGCTAACAATATAAGCACAACTTTCTGCATAAGCATGATTAGCAGTATATGCATCTCTAGTTGCAAAGACATAGCTAGCAATATAAGCATAGCTAACAACATGTGATAACAAATGTCATAATCATAGCCAACAATAATAATATCTCTATAAACTTAAACATGACTATTGTATGTGCACATTTATAACATGAGCATATCCACAATCATAAGAATATCTACTATCTTTTAATGCATTAAACATCATATCTACATACAGAGAACAACGAGGGTTATCATCCAATATGAATCACCGTGTATAACCCTAAACAGATTTGGTAGACAGTTGTATTACATCTTTTATTATGCCCTGGGGAGTTTGAGTCATACCACCCAAAGTCCAACCAACCCCTACGAAGGGCTATTCAATTTTGTACAAAATCTAGGAGTGTCGGTATCCTAATATCTCTTCCCCTCAGTTAGTACGAGTAAAAAGCCAGTGACATATTATTCAAATTGCCACTACAATGACATATAGTCAAGTTGTTAACCATTAGTCCACCCTTAGTACAGGTCACGGTACTAGAAACCAGGATATACAAAACCCTCTAATCTGAGGTACAACCGCAGTTGTCCTTAGTCACATCATATGTTTGAGGCATGACTGTAGCCATCCTCCACAACCTACATTGTGTATGATAAGGATATATCCTCAACCTGTCATCCCCACATACTCAATAGTATGCGCTTCGAGTTTCCCTTAGGAATACTCGTTTCACCATCAAACAAGTTCTGACACTGTAGATGGCTCTATGGCACAGGGCACTACATGATTAGAGTTTCACTTGATTAGTTATGCCAATTGGGTGAATTAAGGTTGCATCAAACAAGTGGACATACAAACCCTAATTCACTTCTAGAAAGCATATAAATATCACAACTTCAAAAGATATAAAATGTGTGAAAAATAATTTCTCATCTTATCATCACATGGCACTATTCACTTACCATTCATGAGACCACACTAGTCATCATACTATCACAAGATATAAATCATTTTCGCAATATCACAGGGTATCAATCCTTATCAACACAAGAGATTACACCTCATTCAGGGATCAACCATGCCCAAAGGTCATGTAGACCATCATACTATTCCCTACAAGATCATCATTATCTTTGCATGCCTTAAAACAAGGCTCAAAAACATCACTTACATATAATACGCTAGATCAACACAATATTGCATTAATGAGCTAGGAGATATTCATAAACAGTCATAGTTGGGTTATGTTAACATTAAGAACATTCCTTTATTACATCAACATGAAAGGAATCTAGATATGATTAACCCTCATCATATTCATAATGCACAGGTTTAGCATAAGAAAGTATCAACCATGTGGCTATGATAACCATCAATTAACATATTAAGGTTATAATCATATTAAGGAGGTTATTTCACCATCATTCCATCATATAAGAATGTTAAACATGAATGCTCATATTTATCTATTTGCATTAGAGTTAGGTTCAACAAGATAAATTATATTAATGTTACTAATCAACACTTATACCCAACCCCTAACTCACGGCATCCCCATTGGATCATGGATGCATAAGGTGAAGCATCACCATCACATTCCTTACTATTCTAAAGTATGAATCCACACATAAATCAAGGTGTAACCATCAAGTTATAGCATACTAAGGTTTCAACAACTATAAGAGAGTACTCCATGATTGTATTAATCATTCAAGGACTATTCATACAGAATTACCAACATTTAGTTAAATTAAAGCTAGGTGTAATAAGCTATACCTGGGTTGCCCATTAATTCATTATGGAGATTATCAATCATAATCAAATGAGGGTAAGGGTAAGAATACATGTTTAAGGCATTGAACCATCAAATTGTCATCATTAGAATTATTACTTTACACTATAGGCTTCACCTAAAACAATGGGAATATTGAGGCATCAACTTCTAACCATTAAATGTTGAAAAGGTAAAGCCATTGGTCATTTACATAAGTAAACATCTTGAACAAACCACCTATGAAGGCATTGATTTGTTATCTAGAAAGAGTCACCATCTAACCCTAGACATCCCTTGATTAACAACATAAAAGGTTCCACTGAGAGTAGGGTAATACCCACAAGCAATTGTTTATTTAAAACAAGATGTCAATAAATTAGCTTCTTAAGTTGATCTCAGAAAGAAAACCATTTATATCACTCTAATAGGAACAACATATTATATTTAGGCATCATTCCAACTTATTGGATGAAGAAACATTAGATCTTAACCATTAGGTCAAGTTCATATATTAAAACCATCAATTGGAGTATAGGTCTGACCATTGCATCAAATGACCCAAGAAACCATTGGTTTAAGGCTTAATTGAATCTAAAACTACATGATTAACTCACCATAGGTTGTGGAGACCTGATCCACCATCATTAGTGACCATTAAGTCACCATAGGTTGTTAGATCAGCACTATATTCATTAAACACCATCGAATATCAAACTAATATCACCATTGATTGATAGCATCATTAGGGTACTTAGTTGTTAATCACTAAGCTTCTAATTAGGCCAACACCTAACCTAAGGGGTGAACGTCAGTTGACACCCTTGGTCACCACCATCAGTTGTCTTGAAGACAACACCATAGGTTGTTGCAATGGTACCACCATTGAGTCATGTATTTATAGAAGAAATCAGCTTTAAACCCTAAAATTGACCATTGGTTGATAGGTGTTTAGCACCATCAGTTGTCAAACCAACCTGTACCAAGTCATATTATACCTTGAGAATAAAGTACACATGATCACAAGTTCATCTAGAACTAAAATCAGAATAGGGAACATTATAAAAATTGAAATCCAAGTCAAGCATAGCTTTTTTAGTGCATGGATCATCATTTAAAAGCAAGAACATGAGCTAGCAAGCTTATGGTAAGTAATAAACATGGAGTAAGTGAAAAAAAAAACTTGCCTCTATTTAGAACATAAAATCCCAAATAGAAGAAAACATGAGAAGGTAGGGTAGAAAATCCAAGCATAAGCTATGAACTCATCCATCTAGCACCTTTCTTCATCAAATGAGCAAACCCTAGGCATAAGGAGTAAGAAAGGCAGGGTTTTAGAGATTTAGAGCAATTTATACCATGCAACAACAAGGTTCCAACCTGGAGAAAGGTAGGAGGAAGAATAACAAAGAAATAAATGGAGGAAAGAAGGGGATTCTTACTCTTTTATGTCAAGATCGCTAGAAGGAAGCTTTTTAAACCCTAAAAGAGAGCAAAACAAACCCTAGGAGCTTCCACCAAGAAATTCGCCTTCTTCTTCTACCTTGGACATGTCCTCCATAGCTAAACAGACAGGGAACGGGGTTCTTAGCAGGAGAGAAGTGGTGGAAAGCAAAACTTTCATTTGGGAGCTCAAAAATAGATATATAAAGCTCTAGGATAAGGGAGAGAAGAAGCATGAGGTGTCTAAAAAGCTCTCCATGCATCCATGGCCTTAAACTATTAAGGATATGCAAGAAGCCCCACAAGAAGTTCCCCCCACCATCCATTGGGCTTTGTCAGCAATCAATACACCTGGATGAAGGGCATCAATGAGGACAACTTTATTCGTGAAAGGCTCGACAGAGCTCTTGCTACGGAAAGTTGGAATGGTTTTTACAAAAATGCTTGGCTGAAGCACCTCCCCTTTCTGGACTCATACTACATGCCTATCATCATGAACACTAGTAGAAACAACAATCACAATAGAAGAGTCAAAGACTTCAAATGGGAAGCCTTCTAGTTGGAGGAGTCAGATTGTAGAAATGTGGTCAAAAATGCCTGGGTGAACTCGGGTAATAACACCATCCAAAGAAAAATGGGCTCCTATGCAAAGTTTTTGAGCTTTTAGACCAAAGGGAGGTTCGGTAAGATTCAAAAAGAGCTGAAGAAAAAGGATAAAAGGTTGATCAACCTTCAACAGAAATAGATGTCGAGTATTGTCATTAAAGAATGCAAGAAACTCAGCAAAAAGGTGGCTAAGCTGCAAAAAATGAATGAGAGCTAAGGGTTCATGAGGGCCAAAGCTAATGAGATGCACGACGGTGATCGCAACACCACATACTTCCACAAAAAAGCATCTCAAAGAAAAAAGAAGAATGAAATCAGAATCCTTCAAGACAACAAAGTGATCCTTAAATCAAATGAGAAATACATTGTAACCATTATATATGACTACTATTCTAACCTCTTCACCTCACATCAAATTTCTTGTAATGATGATATCACAGCAGGCATCAAAAGAGGCATCAACGACATCATGAATTACCATCTGTAGAAGGAATTGAACAAAGAAGAGCTATGGCATGTGCCGAACCAGATGCGCCCCTCAAAAGCCTCTGGGCCTGATGGTTTTCATATAGGTTTCATCCAAGCTTTTTGGGGTGACATTGATGGTGACATTACAACCTTCATCCAAGAGTGGTGGAGAGACGAACAGAAGCTTGATGATATCAACAAAACAAACATCATCCTGATCCCGAAGATCAACAACCCAGACGATGTTGGGGACTATCGTCCTATCAGCCTCTGCAACACCATCTATAAAATCATCTCTAAAATGTTGTCTAACATGTTGAAGGGCTACATGGACACCATTACCTCACCTAATCAGAGCGCGTTCATATAAGGGAGGCTCATAACCAACAACGCCCTCATTGCGTACGAAATCTTCCACGCCATGAAGAGGAAAAGCAAAGGCAAGAAAGGCTACATGGGGATCAAACTGGACATGAGTAAAGCATATGACCGGGTTGAATGGAACTTTATGGACAAAGTCCTAAAGGAGATGGGGTTTGGCAAGCACTGGTGTAAAAAGTTTGGGGAATTTTACAAAATTGTTTCCTTCTCCATCATTGTGAGTGGCCAAAGACATGAGGAGATCAAACCACAAAGGGGCCTCAGACAGGGGGATCTGATTTTGCCTTATCTCTTCATTCTCTACGTTGATGTCTTCTCAAACCTCCTCAACAAGGCCGTGGAGGAGAATGCTATACATGGGGTTTAAGCTAGTAGGTGGGGGAACCTCGTATCCCATCTCTTTTTTGCGGAAGACAGTGTCCTCTTTGTGAGAGCAACTATGCAGGAGGCTACCAAGATAGCTGCTATGAGAGTGCCTCGGGGCAAAAAATTAACTATTTCAAGTTTGATGTTGTCTTTAGCAAAAGCACTATGGAGGAGAAGATTGATCAGGTACTTACCATTCTCAACATGAAGCAAGTTTGCAAGCACGGAAAATACTTGGGTCTTCCTACTATGATGGGCAAGTCCAAGAAAGTTATATTCAATGGGGTTAAGGACAAGGTGTGGGGGAATTTGAAGGGTTGGAAGGAAAAATATCTCAGCCAGGTTGGAAAGGAAATCCTCATTAAAGCTGTCATACAAGCTTTACCCACGTACATGATGGGGATGTTTAGATTTCCTAAAGGAATCATTGCTGACATTAATATACTCCTGGAAAATTTCTAGTGGGGGAGTACTCATACTCAGAGAAAAATTCACTGGAGGGTGTGGCAAAGGATGTGTCAGCCCAAACATGAAGGATGCATGGGCTTCAGGAATCTCACGATTTTCAACACTTCTCTGCTTGCCAAGCAGACGTGGAGGCTCTTTATAAAAAAGGATTCTCTGGCCAGCGGTGTTATAGGTGTGAAATACTACCACAATGTCAACATCCTTGATGCCTACAGAGGACACGATCCTAGTTTTGCGTGGCGCATCATTTGGGGTGCTAAGGCCCTTCTCAAGGAGGGATTAAGATGGACTATTGGCAATGGTTACCAGCTTAATATCTGGACAGATCCTTGGCTGCCAAACAGAAAGAGCTTTTGTACGAAGGCGGATGAACTTACTGGATGCCACGACATGGAAGAATGGAAAGTCAAATAACTTTTCAACCCAGTGAATGATGACTGGAATTGGGAAATCATCAACGAGTTCTTCACTAAGGAGGACAAAGCTGCTATTAGTTTGATCCCACTGATTAAGGCTAAACAGTCAGAGGTTTTCTGGTTCCCTACCAAGAACTGATGCTTCTCTGTTAGAAGCGCTTACTGGCTGGGTACTGACACGCTTTTCAATCAGGCCACGGGAAAACTCAACCCAGGCTCTCTGCCTGGGATCAGATATGGTGCACTCCTATCCCTCCCAAGACCAGGAACTTCATATGGCATGCTAGCTCTAACATCCTCCCCACTATGAACAAGTTGTGGGATAAGAAAATCACAAACAACGCTATTTGCCCAATCTGTAGGCACAGCAACGAGGACACCTGCCACACAATCTTTGACTGCACCTTTACGATAACTGTTTGGGACAAGTCAAGATTCATCCACATGATAAAAGATATCCCCAGAACCTCATTTCATCAAGTTGTTCTCTGGGTGATGGAAAATGTTGATCCCACTACTTTGGGGACTTTCCTTACCTTATGCCTTGTCACCTGGAAGTGTAGAAATGAATTTATCTTTAGGAAAGAGGAGGTCAAACCTTCTTTCATTGACATTGGCATGCTCAAATGGCATGAGTAGCATGGGCTTGGTGGTAATTCAAAGGTTCCAAGCATGAAGGGGCGCTCACAAAGATGCACTTCTCAGTGGGTTACACCCGATGAGGGCCACCGCAAGTTGAACACAGACGTTGCTCTCTCAAACAATAGGATTTGATGCTCCTCCATCATCAAAAATCATGATGGGGACCCGGTGGCCATGGATAAGAATACATTTGCTGCCAACTGGGATGTTGCTACTGCTGAAGCCAGGGCGAATTTGTTGGGTTTGGAGCTAGCCATTTCCCTCGACATACAGCTTCTGGTTGTTGGATCGGATGCCCTCAATGCCATCACACACATAAAAAGCAATGAGGAGCGTAGAGGCCCAGCTATGGAAATATACAACAACATCACTCTCTTGCTGAACAGAGTGGAGTCAATCTCCTTCAGCCATATCTTCAGAGAAGTGAACGGTGCTGCTAATAGTTTGGCCAAGCTTGGATTAGAATCCATGGGTTATGTAATATGGACTAATGTCTTTCCCCAAAAGTGTATGGAAGAGATGCATAATGATATCTTTTCTAGTAATATATGAGGAAGTGAGTTTCAAAAAAATAAATCATTGGTTGATAGCTCCTAAAGGTAGCTCATCCATAATGGGGTAAACCCTAAAATACCCTTGAGGAAAACACTTTCAAACCAAGGTTTAACTAGGCGCCCCATGGCTCAACAAGATCAAGAATGATGAGAGAACATCCAAAGAACATAATGTAAGTGATAAATTGCAAAGAAAACCTCTCAATTGAGTAAATTGTAGAAAAGCCCAAAATGTGCATAAAATTACATAACTTGCACAAACAGTGTCCAAATTGGACCAAACTTGAAACTTAAGCTTGTATTATGATTACAAATCATATAACAAGGTTATATTAAGGTTATAAACATTAAATTATGATAGATAAGTTTGTTCAAAACTTTAAGCAAGGTCAGGGGTCTCTCATACCATATCTACCATGTTGACTTCATTCTCGCCATTAAAGTATGTGGGGTGCATCTTCAGGAATTCTGTGAGATTATACTCCTTGGGCTTCTCAAGAGTAGGAATAGGGTTAGACTTTTTTTCTAGGGTTTAGGAAAGTAGTTGTTGAAGGAGAATAAGCCTTTCTCAAGGGAGAGTCCCGAACTTGCAGATTGTGGGATATGTTGATTTACAGGTTGACCATCATATGTCACAAGATTTCCAGATGTTGGAGGAGTGAAAGGAGGATCCATCATGGGCATCCCAAACTTAGGGTTTTGGGGTGTCACAAAACCTTCTAGGTTATCAATAGATGACTTTTCACCAGCTACATGTGTGTGCTTGTACAAGGCAAGGGGTAGGGTATAAGCAACCTATGGAAAAAGGCAAACAATCTATGGGAGATAAATTCAAATAATTAGATCGACCGACTGTCTTGGCTCTGATACCATATTGTAAGGAGTGGGATCCTATAGGGATCCACTCCCTACTAAAATAAAAGGCAACATCCCTTATAATCAAAACCATCATAATTTTTTTCATAAAAGGGATGATAAACAATTCATTCACATGTATGTATCATAAAACCAATAATGTAGCAGCGGGAGAGAAATATATCAAACTATTACAATTCATTATCTATGAAAATTTTTCACCACACAGGGTGTACATAAAAGGAAACAGAAGGAACTATTAAGTAGAGGGTCGTCCAACTATCTCAATTTACCTTCAAAATCTAAGTAAGGTAACTCTTGTATATCCTTGGTGAACCTTAAGCAACTTCTCCTTTATCACTACCTAGCGGTTGGAAGCATACCCCGAAAAGAAGAAAAATATGGAAATTGTTAGCTACCAAAGTCGGTATGCTCATATAATAGTGACTGGACAATGTAAAGGAAAGAGGGACAACAAATCTCAAGGCTTCCCGTAGAATAAGAGAGAACATCCAAATGGATATCAATAAGGAATTCTTCATATGGTAAGATGAAAGAGAATATATGAAGAAAACAATAAAGCTCACATTAAACAAATCTTTCCTTTAAAATTAGACGAAGAAAACAACAATGAATAATAAGAATTATGCATGTGTATAACCTAACCAATAATCCACATAATAACATTTTGGGGTATATGGCATCACCACTATAACCATATATTAGGGCATCACCACCATAATCTTTGAGGGAGTAATGGCATCACAACACAATTACCCAGGGACATGAATCACCATATGCACCCTCTGTTGGTATTAGACACAATAGGGATACATCACCCAATGTGCAAATAAAGAAGTTACCCAAACCAAACATGCATTATAAATAGAGAGGCAAGCAGAGATATAGTCACATCATCATAAAGGTGTCCAAATTCCAAAGTCATCAAAGAGAAGTATAGGCATAGCCAAATCAGGGTTTCCATTAATTATAGATTATCAATACCAATAAGGTATACACTATGTGAAATAGCCACAAGATACAAGGATAAGATCCAATTTGCTAACATCACAGTGAATACGGCCAATTTCAAGAATTAGAAACAATTGGTTCAACCATATGTAAACATGTGATATCTAAGCTAATGTGTCACTATCAAGTCCAAGAGAGAGAGAGAGAGAGAGAGGAAATAATCATTTGTCCAATATGGCTCATCAGAGAATGAAACACACCTTACTGATGTGTATATCAGGTTAGGATCCACATCCTAGATCCAAACAAAGTTTATCTTCACCTAATATCATATTAGATGTAAATCATTAATTAATGAGTATATTAAAACCTTAGAAATATAACTTTTTTATTAAATTGGAATTAGACTCTAAAAACTTCACCAATCGATTAGTTAGACTCTACTGATTAAGAAAACATATCTTTTTGTCCAATTTGGAATTTATATGATTAATTTATAATTATTATGAATTTTATACATATATTTCATTTTATAAAAATAATCCTTCGAAAAACATTAAAATCTGGCTCTAATGAATATTTTTGTTAGATGGAGAATATTTTTACCATTCCAAAAGCATATTTATTTATAATTTTTGGACAAGTGAATCAAAAGATATGATTTTTACAAAATTCATCTCATTTACTGTCTTTACTGATAAAAATATATCCAAAAGATCGATATGTCATTCATCAAAACATTGAAACCTTAGCTTGTAATAGGATATACGCATCTTATATCCATCGATGAAATATGCGACCTTATTCACTCAATTTGTGGCAAAATTTCATTAATGCCCTTAGGCAAAAAATCAAAGGAAGAAGAAAAGAAGAGGGTACAAGGGTAAAAACACCTGAGGGATTGTCTCCCCCAAAGAGTAATGCTATTGTTTCTCAAAGCAGTGAGCAGCTAGCTCTACAATTTGGGCAAATCTGTAAACTTTGATTATTCACAAAACTAAATACATAGAATGGAAGAGAAGGATAAAACTAAACTAAATAGGAGAGCAATTGCTTGGAGATGGAAAGAAGAATAAGAACTCACCGCCACAAGCTCTAAAGCAAAGCCCGAACACAGCAGGTCAAACACACGATCAAAAGCACAATTGGGCAAAGAGAAGAGTTGCAAAAGAACTAGGGAAGCTTGGGGTATGGTTATTTATAGGTGAGGATGAGGGATGTAGCAAGGAGGAAGGTGATCGGGATTGCTTGGAGAGCAAGAATTGAGGATTTCTCACACACTTGCCAAAATGACACAAGTAATAGATCAAAAGATGTGGAATCTTAAATACAATGTGTGGGCAAAGAAATTGTTCGATTTCATTGAGAAATGATCGAGAAGTTTTGAATCAAAATCTCACTTCCGTGGTGCTACAATACATGTCTAACTCCACGAAGAAGATGACATTTTTGCGATTTCCAATCCAATTCAGACTATAGTTCTTATTTAATCATTTAACTTTTTTTATTTCCTTATTTGACAGTTCAAACAAACTCCAAATTTAATGAAATTTGACAACTAAGCTAATTTGAGTATGTAGAATTTGAATATATAATATGATTTTCCTTTTGAAGACTTTTGATTTATTAATTTAAGCAAATCTTATTTCCTCTTTCCTCATACATTAATGCCTCTAGGATTCTCAATAATTAGTTCAACATCACCCACAAGTCATATTAAGTGTGTTGGACATGAATTTGCCATTAATTCATTTTTTTTTAAATTGTTTGTTGTTTTCATTAATGATTTGATGGTTCTACACACTTTCTCTCTCCTAAATTGACCTTCTCATCAAATATTTTCCAAATTGAGTGAAAATTCACCCTAAGGCATCTTTTAACATTTAGAATACGAATTTGGCATTATTTTATTTTTTGAAGACTATTATTATTTTATGTAATACATTTAAGTTTTATCACTTATTTTGTTCTTTTCATATATTAGAGGCATATAGACACTTTCTAAAAATATGAAAATTGTCCTATAAGCAATACTAAATGTGAGGAACAATATTTTGACATTAGATAATGTTTTCAACATATTATGTAATATTTTTGGTCTTTAAATTATTTTCCCTCTCCTGGATAAAATAAAATATTCAAGATTGTCCAAATTAGATGAAAATTTATACATAGACTAATTTTGACATGTATATTATGAATTTGTGGTTTATTTCCACTTTATAAGTCATTCAATAATTTATTTAATAATTTGAAGAAAAACTCATATTTTCCTATTCCAATTAATGCAAAGATAATTATTAATTTTTCAAAATTGTGAAACTTGTCATTCAAGTAAACTTTAACTCAAGGAAAATGAATTTGGGCTTAAAATTATCTTTTAAGTTTCCCTTTTATGAATTTTAGGCAATTTACTCATATTTCCACTATTTGTCACAGTAAAGCATTTAATGCCTTATTTTCTTGACTTTAGCATTTTCCGTTTTATTTCTTTTTCTCTTTCTTATTCCAAAAGGTCATAGAAAGTTCTAGGTCATACTTGTTATATCTTTATCCAACTTAAGTGGTTAATTTGCATTTTAGTCCAGCCTTGAAACACCCACTACGATATTTATGCATATGACCATACATTGTCATAATTAGCATTCATATACATTCCAAGCCATCATTATTTACAAAAATTAAACATCAAGTCCTAAAAGGATATATAAGAAAAGAAAAGCTTGGAAATGGGCCAAAAAGAGACTATGTCCAAGTTTCAGTTTGTTACAGCACTCCACCCCTTAAAGAGGATTTCATCCTCAAAATCTAATCATCCATGATCTATCAAGGCACTACTACTATCCCTTCACCCCTTAAAGGGTTTGACGTACCAAGTCAAACTAACTAGAGATACAAAAATAAATCTAGACCATAGGAAAAACATTACCTACTAACAACACTTATGCTTTATCAAGAACCAGGGAAAAAGGAAAGCATGATTAGTTAATGTAAGCTTAAAGGTTACCTTTATCATTAGATCCTTCTTTACTGTGGTTTTTACCATTACCCCTACATCAGACTGGTACCTAGCCTCCATGAAGTGGAGGGCAATGAGGTTTGATATGACCAGGTTTTCCACAATGATGCCATATGATAGGACCTTCAGGTTTAGGAGGAAAACTTGTAGGGGAATGCTTCTTATGGCACTTGGAACATCTAGCACTCTTTGAGTCTTTACTAGGTGTTTTCCTCTTATGATTTATCTTTGCTTGGTAACCAGGATAAGCTTCTATATAGAGGGCCTTATCCACCAGTTTAAGAAAGGTCAAGGATAGATATGGAATCAACATACGACCAATACTAAAATATAGTTCATCCATGAAGAGACTAGCACGAAGCTCATTAGTCAAACCTATGGCATAACGCTCCAAACATATAAACTTCTACACGTACTCTACTACAGTCATATAATTTTGACATAAACTATAGAACTCAGACCCTTCTTCCTTAGGGTTGAAGGGGATATATACTTCTATCTAAACAAGGCTAGAAACTGACTCCAAGTCATGGAAGCAACATCACGACTCTTACCAAAACTATTCCACCAATGTCAAGCTGGCCCGTTGAGCACATAAGTAGCAAAGTGAACCTTTTGGTGCTCAGGACACATAATGCCATCAAAACTCCTTTCAAAAGCAAGAATCCAATAATCTACCTTATCCACTATGTTTACTTCATTCTCACCATTAGAGTATGTGGGGTGCATCTTCAGGAATTCTGTGAGATTATACTCCTTGGGCTTCTCAAGAGTAGGAACATGGTTACCCTTTTCTGCTAGGGTTGAGGAAAGTAGTTGCTGAAGGGGAATAAACTCTTGCTCAAGGGAGAGTCATGAACTTATAGATTGTGGGATATGTTGGTTCACTACAGGTTGACCATCATATGTCACATGATTTCCAAATGTTGGAGGTGTGAAAGGAGGATCCATCTTTTGCATCCCAAACTTAGGGTTTTGGGGTGTCACAAAACCTACTAGGTTGTCAACAGATGACTTTTCACCAGCCATATGTGTGTGCCTACACAAGGCAAGGGGTAGGGTATAAGCAACCTATGGAAAAAGGCAAGCAATCTATGGGAGATATATTGAAATAGTTAGATCGATCGAATGCCTTGGCTCTAATACCATGTTGTAAGGAGTGGGATGCCATAGGGATCCACTCCCTACTAAAACAAAAAGGAAACATCCCTTATAATAAAAACCATCATAATTTTTTTTCAAAAAAGGGATGATAACCAATTCATTTACATGTATGTATTGTAAAACCAAATAATGTAGCATTTAAAGATAAATATATCTAACTATTACAATTGATTGTCTATGAAAATTCTTCACCACACAGGATGTACATAGAAGGAAACAAAAGGAATTATTAAGCACAGGGTCGTCCCACTATCTCAATCTACCTTCAAAATCTAGGCAAGGTAACTCATGTATAGCCTTGGTTGACCTTAAGCAACTTCTCCTTTCTCACTACCTAGGGGTTTGATGCATACATTGAAAAGAAGAAAAATATGGAAATTATCAGCTACCAAAGTCGGTATGCGCATATAATAGTGACTGGAAAATATAAAGGAAATAGTGACAACAAATATAAAGGCTTCCCATAGAATAAGGGAGAAACATCTGAATGGATATCAACAAGGAATTCTTCATATAGTAAGATGAAAGAGAATATATGAAGAAAACAATAAAGCTCACATTAAACAAATCTTGCCTTTAAAATTAAAAGAAGAGAACAACAATTAATAATAAGAATTATGCATGTGGGTAAACTAAACAATAATCCACAAATAACATTTTGGGGTATATGGCATCACCACCATATTCTTCAGGGGAGTAATGGCATCACAACACAATTACCCAGGGACAGGAATCACCATTTGCACCCTTTGTTGGTGTTACACACAATAGGTATACATCACCCAATGTGCAAATAAACAAGTTACTCAAACCAAACATACATTATAAATAGAGAGAGGAAAGTATGGATATAGTCACATCACCATAAAGGAGTCCAAATTCCAAAGTCATCAAAGAGAAGTATAGGTGTATCCAAATGAAGGTTTCCATTAATTATAGATTATCAATACCAATAAGGTACTGCCTATGTGAAATAGCCACAAGATACAAGGATAAGATCCAATTTACTAACATCAAAGTGAATAAGACCAATTTTTGGAATTAGAAATAATTGGTTCAACCATATGTAAGCATGTGCCATCTAATCTAATGTGTCACCATCAAGTCTAAAAGAGAGACAAAGAGAGGAAATAATCAATTATCTAATATGACTCATAAGAGAATGCAACATACCTTACTGATGTGTATATCATGTTAGGATTCACACCCCAGATCCAAACAAAGTTTGTTTTCACCTAATATCATATTAGATGTAAACCATTAATTAGTTAGTATATTAAAACCTTAGAAATATAACTTTTTTATCAAATTGGAATAAGACTCTGAAAACTTCACCAATTGATTAGTTGGATTGTCCTGATTAAGAAAATATATCTTTTTGTCCAATTTGGAGTTTATATGATTAAGTTATAATTACTATGAATTTTATACATATATTTCTAACTATAAAAATAATCCTTCGACAAACATTAAAATCTATCTCTGAGAAAATTTTTCTGACTCCATGACATATTTATTTATAATTTTTGGATAAGCAAATAAAAAATATTATTTTTACAAAATTAATCTCATTTATTGGTTTTATTGATAAAATTGTATCCAAAAGACTGATATGCCCTTAATCAAACCATAGCTTGTAACATGTTATACACGTCTTATATGCATCAGTGCAATATGCGACCTTATTCACTTAATTCGTGGCAAAAATTTGTTAATGCCCTTAGGCGAAAAATCAAAGGAAGAAGAAAAGAAGAGGGCACGAGGGTAAAAACACCTGGGGGATTGTCTCCCCCAAAGAGCAGCGCCATTACTGCTTAAAGTAGTAGGCCGCTAGCTCTATAGTTTTGGGTGAATCCACAAACTTCGATTGTTTGCAAAACTAAATACATAGAATGAAAGAGAAGGATGACACTAACCTAAATACGAGAGAAATTGCTTGGAGATTGAAAGGAGAAGAACTCGGCCGCAATATCTAAAGCAAAGCTCAAACATCACAGGTCAAACACATGATCACAAGCACAATTGGGTGAAGAGAAGAGTTGCAAAAGAACTAGGGTAGCTTGGGGTACAGTTATTTATAGGTGAGGATGAGGGACGTAGCAAGGAGGAAGGTGGTCGAGATTGCTTAGAGAGTAAGAATTGGGGGTTTCTCGCACACTTGCCAAAATGACACAAGTAATAGATAAAAAGATGTGAAATCTTAAATGCAGCGTGTGGGCCAAGAAATCATTTGATTTCATTGAGAAATGATCATGAAATTGTGAATCAAAAATCTCGCTTCTGCGGTACTACAATACACGTACGACTCGACGAAGAAGAAGACATTTATGTGGTTGCCAATTCAATTCGGACTATAATTCTTTTTTAATCATTTAAGTTTTTCTCTTTCCTTATTTTAGGGTTCAAACAAACTCCGAATTTAAGTTTTTCTCTTTCCTTATTTTAGGGTTCAAACAAACTCCAAATTTAATGAAATTTGACACCTAAGCTAATTTGATTATGTAGAATCAGAATATATAATTAGATTTTCCTTTTGAAGACTTTTGATTTATTAATTTAAGCAAATATTATTTTCTCTTTCCTCATACATTAATGCCTCTAGGATTCTCCAAAATTATTGAAACTTCACCCACAAGTCATATTAAGTGTGTTGGATACATTATTCATTTTTTTTGAAGTTGTTTGTTATTTTAATTAATGATTTGAAGGTTCTATAGACTTTCTCTCTGCTAATTCACCTTCTCATCAAATATTTTACAAACTAAGTGAAAATTCACCCAAAGGCATCTTTTAACATGTAGAACGCAATTTGGCATTATTTATTTTTTGAAGACTTTTATTTTATTCAATACATTTAAGCCTTATGACTTATTTTGTCCTTTTAATATATTAGAGGCATATAGAAACTTTCTAAAAATATGAAACTTTTTTTTGGTCGGTCAAAAATCATGTTGCTATCCAAAACTTTGGGTACAGATCATGTACCCCTATTACAAATAGGGATGAACCATCTGAAAAGAAAACAAAAGAGATCTAAAAAAAGATCTCCAGAAAGGAAAAAACGTAAGAAGGAACTGCATCTGTTACAAGAAAACACAGACCTCTACCAAAACTATGGAGCTACGTCCATACTAACCAACATAACACTAGCAATCAAAACACCTTCAATATGTGCCATCCTGGAAAACTGAAAGCTGACGATAGTTATTGGAAAAGTCAGCATCTTCAAGACAAGACTAGAGTCATCTTCCGCCACCAATCTAACACATGATTTCATGATGCAGAAGTAAAAATCATCAAGGGACCTTCCATGAGCTGACCCTCGAGTAATGTCCTTGAACTAACCATCCACCTTTCCTCCACTAGAATTAGAAACGTCCCCTGAAAGTGTAAAGTCCAGATGAAGGACCAGTCCCTCTTCATCAAACGGTAGCCAGCAGACTTATTGACCCCTAATGAACACAACTACACCAGGAAATCAAAACTAGAAAAAATCAAGCACCTAAAGTTAGGCAAGCAAGACACTCAACCCAACTTTTTCCTGGAAGACTTCTTCTTTTTCTCTGACCAGGACTGATTGAAATCTATAGGATCAAAGTCACAGCAACTGGACTCGATTCCTGAATCATTGGAGTTTTCCTCCTCCTCAAATATGTTTTCCTTCCTTTCCTGGTAGTCAACAGAAAATCCACAACTCTCCTAGATCTTATTGATCTTCCAAGAGTCAGAACCTATATCATCCTTGCTTCTTCTCGCAATCTCCAGCTCCCAATCAAGGTTGAGACTACTTGCATTGCAAACCGGAGTGCTCCCAAACATATTAGGTTCATTCGGTTGATTGCAGGTGGTTGTGGATTGGCTACTATGGGCAAGGTGAGCATTGAGGACAGTATCAATGATCTGCCGAGAGACTAGCTCTTGCAGATTATCATCCTCATTAGCACGGTCGACTCCAACAGCATCAAGAATCTCAGGCGTCACCTTGGATTGCTCCTTAGTGGGCTTGACATTTCCTCAAACAGTTGATTTCCCCAGCTTAATCTGCATATCGTTTGCAGGCGGTGGCTTCCTGGACTTCATGGGGCAGGACATGCCCCTGTGACCAAACTTCTTGGAATTGGAACAAGTAACTGGATTAGCTACTGCCTCGAATTTCAGGAGTTTGGGCACAGAATCAATCTCCACCATCACTGTCTTGGGAAGCTTCGTGTCGTTGCAGACCTCAACACAAACCAGTGCCTCGCCAAGGCACCCTACAGTGACTGAATGATCCTCGATGTCGACAGGTTTGCCAATGGTACTGGCAATGCAGGTAACCCCAGGTTCTCAATTTTAAACCAAACTGGAACCTGCTCAAAGGAAAGAGGTTGAAGAGAAGCATCTGGCATCCACGAATGAACCACTAACAGAGAGCCATCCATAAACCAAGGTGCCTCATTCAAAACACGCTCCCTTTCTTTGTGAGTCAGCATCTTGACGATGAATCCCTCACGTTCTTCATCTATCACTTCAACAGAGCCACTGGGACGCCACTGTCTGTGAATTCATCCCTCAAGTTGGCTGTTGTAAGGCTTCCTGCCCACGAACCGGATGGAAAGGAACTCCTCCCAGTTAGGGATTGGGCAGTCCTGACTTGAAATGGATGCACATCATACACCATTTCTGTTGGTAGGTTCCACATAATCGATCCACTCGATCTCAATCTCATCTCGATCCTGCCTACTGACCTTGAGCCAATTTGCAAAGTGGGTAGAGATTGCGGAACCATCAGGGCTTCTGGGAGGGGTCTTGGGGGGGTCAGAAGTGGAGGCCGCCACCTCCTTGCGCGATTAAGCCCTAGGCGATTCCAGGGGAAGGGCTGACTGGCCTCCGTCTCCATTTACCTCAGATTGGCAAAGCAGAGGAGTCAATGATGACTCTACGGCACTCTGTCCTCTTCCTCCTAGCTCGCTAGGTTTTCGCCCACGCCCTCGCCCCCTTCCGCTCCTCCTGTGAGCCAATCTGAGGTAAATATGAAACTTGGCCTATAAGAAATACTAAATGTGAGGAACAAGATTTGGACATCATATTTTTTTTTCAACATATTATATAATATTTTTGGTCTTTAAATTATTTTCTCTCTCCTGGATAAAATAAAATATTTAAGATTGTACAAATTAGATGAAAATGTACACATAGACTAATTTTGACATGTATATTATGAACTTGAGGTTTGTTTCCACTTTTGAAGTCATTTAATAATTTATTTTATAATTTGGAGAAACACTCATATTTTCCAATTCCAATTAATGCAAAGATAATTATTAATTTTCCAAAATTGTGAAACTTGTCATTCAAGTAAACTTTAACTGTAGGAAAATGAATTTGGGATTAAAATTATCTTTTAAGTTTCCTTTTTATGAATTTTAGGCATTTTACTCATATTTCCACTATTTGTCACATTAAAACATTTAATGCCTTATTTTCTTGACTTTAGCCTTTTTCGTTTTATTTATTTTTCTATTTCTTATTCTAAAAGGTCATACAAAGTTCTAGGTCATACTTTTTAGATCTTTATCCAACTTAAGTGGTTTGCATTTTAATCCATCATTGAAACACCCACTAAGATATTTATTCATATGACCATGCATTGACATGATTAGTATTCATTTACATTCCAAGCCATTATTATTTCCACAAATTAAACATCAAGGCCTAACATGATATATAAGAAAAGTAAAGCTTGGAAAGGTCCAAAAAGAGAATATGTCCAAGTTTCTGTTCATTACAACCACATTCTTAAAGAGATACTTCCAAATACATGAATATCACTTAAAAGGCATCTGTGTGTTTACTTGAGAAAATCTATAAAGCATTTTAGGTACAAAATATCATATCCAATGTAAATATGAGGTGAGAAGGAAAAAATCACATATTCTCTAAAATATTGAGTGAATGAGAAAAAGTCACATTCGCTCTCTAACATGGGGTGAGTAGGAAATGATACACATCTACTCTAATTGTGATTGGATACACTTATTCTCTTTTATATTCATTTTCAAGAATTAATACCACTATACAATTATAAGGTCACATCTGCCAAAAACCACATTATGCTAATAGGTCACCATATGATGCATAATAAAAGGTTAAGCAAGTACATTTAGATAAAAAGGGTATGAGAACATCTTTATTGTATCAATTTCAGGTCAAAGGACCCATCAATAATATTTTTACAAATTTGGGTATTCAAGAGAAAGATAGCATAATAGTAGTAGATCTTTTAAAAGTGGTCAAGAGATAATCAATACATATTCATTTCCCAAAATAAGTGCATAATATAGGGAACTAGGTTTTTAGTCAATATAATGCCCAAGAATAGATGCACATCCTATATTTTTTGTAAACTATATCCAAACTCTGACATTAAAGTCCAAATCAAGGTTTCAAAAAACCAAGGAATAGTTTATATAATGATTTGGGTTAGACTCTCATTAAATAAGAAAACCCTAAAATGACCTTTTTGTTATTGTGAATCAAGTTATAAAACCAACCCATTAGGTAGAAAATGTACCCATAAGTCTAGAACATGTTAATTTATACTTTTCTGACATCCTTATAATTAGTTATTTGATTAAACATGAGTATTACATATTATAGTGTTTCATTAAAGGCCTACAAAAAGACACATGCACGCTGCATTGAGATTTTTAAATTTTGTAGTATGACATGGACAAAATGGTAAAACCAAGGGATTAAGGTTCTAAAGGTTAAACATGGAAATGCACTGGATAAGACCAAAATGCCCTCAAACATCATGATCTGAACAGAGGGTACATAGTTAAGCCAATCACTCCAAGAATTCTCAGGCGAGAACTTCATGAGGAGAGGAACTATAATGCAAACTCATTAACCAATCCTTCTCCTTTTCACTCCTTTTAGCTGGGAGATGCTTTTGTTCGCAACAAAAATTATCAAGCCAAAACACAAGCATGTAGGCAAATAGAAGTCCCAAAATAGATCTTCCTCCATGACTGGAAGGATGAAGACCTCATAGGTGACAGTATAACCCATTGTGCATTCAACCTAAGCTAAGGGGAATAACAAAAAAGATTCAGTTGACCTCCAAACAATTATGTGAGTCATATAATTAAAATTTGGTTAAGAAGACACCACAGAAACCTTCAATCCACAATATAGGTAGGAACACGGTCGAGATGAAGCATGGAACATGAACTGAAGGAGTTCTTAATATTATGGGATAAGGAAGGGTAGGGTTGTAGGGATATAGGGACATAGAGTAGGCAGCGAAAACAAAATTTTATGTCCTTATTTCCCATAATAGCAAGATCGGGTCATCAACTATGTAATGGAAAGGATGGTTTAATGAGTTCAAACTTGGACTGGAGCAAGTACAGAGACTACAACTCATTGTAGTAGTACAACACTCCTAGTTGCACTTGGATGGCGTCTGTGCAGCTTCTGGTCTTCACCATCGAGTGCATCCTGACATTGTCCTCCTAGCGATAGACTACAACCTCCTCGCCTCTAGATAAGTCCACATGGACCACCTAGACTCATGTCATTCAACTAGTCATTGATCACATGAGTTGATCGGTTGGGAGTTCAGTTAGTTGATTTGTTGCTTGAATTGAATACCCAAACACTTTGGTAATCAATTCCATCATTATTCATGATTAAACTCCTATTCTAGGTGAATTCCTATGTGTGTGACCCTATAGGTCCCATATCACATTGGTAGTGAATGACCATAACTAGTTTATGACATCACAAGTAAAGATTGGTGCCTAGTCAAACATTAGTGCTATCTAAGTGAATGGAAGGTTGAAGAACAACTTCAACCTACAATATGTGTAAGGTGTTATAGTGATTGTATAATTCCTTTATCGTTGATATCCAGAATGAACTCGAGGCATGGAAACGTCAACCTCTCAATGTTCATTCTATGTTCCTTGAACCGATATATTGATCCACATGTGTATGTGCTTGTGTTTCTTAGCCTCTTTTATCAAGTAATATACATATCAAACTCTAGTAGGAGGGACAAATCTCATCTACATTACTCACAATCAATCCCCATTTGTCACAACTACCCAATCATCACTGTTATGGAAACCCTTATTCAGGATTATGTTGGATGATGTCAAAGTATACCAAACAACATGTGATGAGTGAAGTGACTTCATGTCTAAGAACCACAGTCACCACCTTCACTGTGAGAGATTATTATGACCACTATTTATGGTTTTCATGTGTCACTCTCAAGGTGGGTCTATCTGATACGCTATTTTCTAACAAGTATATGTGTGCTTAGTTTCATATCACATATCATGACTAATGAGATTTTGTCATCAACCAACACACGCTCTAGTCTTAAGTGTTAATGTTGTCTATCTACCTTTCATAGTAACAACCGAATAGGGACATTATAAGAATGTAGATATTCTTAGCATTCGTATGATCTCATTATTCAAGTCATGTACTTGAAGATATGCGTCATTGAGTAATACATTATTTAGAAATTCATTATGTTTCTTCATTATCTCATAACTGAGTGAAACATAAAGAATTAGAAGCTTGCCTTTATTATTATTAATCAAATTCGTTATGTAATATGCCACCACAATCATCATATGATTGTCTCTCTAGGATACCATACCAACAGACTCCCACTTAAACTTAGAGACAATCACTCACAAATCTCATTCTTAGTGATTTAAACATGTCTTAGAAACACTTTGCTAAAGGCAGTATTCACTGTGAGATGAAATTTCCATAGTATGCTATCTGATATTCCTTAACTAATCGGTAGCTCCATGGTTGTCACACTATCTCTGTTGTGTCATCAATGGTTGGAACTTATTTAAGTTCATCCATATGAACTTCTAGATTCATATAGTATCTACTCACATGTTCATAACACTAGGATACTCGACTTCGGTTGTAGAATCAAATCAATGGTATGTAGTTTGGAACCCTTCCAACTCACAACTATTTTCTTAAAAATTAAACATATTTTATATTGTGATCATTATATGTCATTTTGGAAGCTTGCATCAGTGTAAACCCTTACACTCAACTCTTCCTTGTTGCTCTAAATGAGCAACTTATCCATTAGTGCTTCTCAATTACTAATGGATGTCTTTGAATGACATTCCAATGACCCTCATCGGAAACTAATATCATCTTGTCATGCCCAATACATACAAAGCTATGGTATGAGTACATTTATATAGCATACACGATAGATCATTTGCATATGGCATCTTACTCATGTCTTTCCATTCTTCATAAGAATCAGAACATAGGGTTCTTGAGAGACTAATCCCATGAATCATGGTCAGATTCTCTCCCATTGAATCCTTCATTTTGAACTCTTTCATCACCTTGCTATTGTATGCGCTCATTCTTAAGATATGAAACTTTGCATAACTATCTCTATAGATCTCAATTTCTGTCACATAGGATGTTTCACCTAATTCTTCATTACTGAAGGTATTTTCCATTCCATGTCTCAATACTTATAATATTGAGATGTTATTCCCCATCAATATGTGGAATACTCTAATATGCTCCCACTAAACCTTTTGTAATCATAAATTCCATATTTTATCTTGATTCAAGTCAAACTCTTTGACTATCAAGTCAAAAGATCCCATTTCTGAGATGCTTGTTTTAATCTCTAGATTGAACTGTGTACCTTATAGACTTTATTTGCATTCGTGAAGTCATAGAACCTTTAGTCTGTGCCATGTACAGATCCTTTCATATATTACTTTTAAGGAATGATGTTTTAATCTTCATATGACAAATCTCATAGTCCATACTAGCTACAACAAACAAGCATGACAATTGGTAAAGGAATTTCTTCATGTTCAATAATTTGAACTGTTCTGAAAATCTTTGTAACCAATTTGTCCCTTTAAGTTATCCATGACGGTCTTTGCAATTAAAACCCAACTTCACCCTATAGGTTTTACCCCCCTTCAGGTGTTACTAGCAAGGTCATACCTTGTTATTTTACATGGATTCCATAATGGCCTTAAGCCACATCTTAGATTCCGATTTTCAATTACTTCTAATAAATTTGTTGGCTCATCATCTTATGACCAATCTATATGAGTTGTTGGATTCACAATCTTTCAATCCCAAATGTGTTCTACTAGAACTTATGAGGTTCTATGTTACATGATGAACTTTGAGATTCCACAACAATTTGTGATTTCCAATTTTTGTCGTTGTACCTTCTTGTTGACCTTGAACCTTTCGAGTTCTACTTTCACTCCCATCGATTCTTTTGGAACTCAGTTATCCTAGAAACAAACATTTTGTTATCAAATTAGGATTATAGGTAGTATTCAACAATTATGGTTTTATGGATAAACTTTTCAATAAACTACTTTCTTTATATAAGTTTATATCCTTAAGACATACCGTGACATTTCCGTATCTTATCTCATATGATGTCTTTTAAACCATTTTACACAGTACATTGTTTTAGTGTAAAGTATATATCCATGAGGAGATTAGAATATTTGATTAAATGACAATCACATCATGATCCATCATGATGTAATTCCTTCTTTTTGATACATCATCATGTTTCAGTTAGAGCTGACTTGTGATATATTATTAGGTCTTTCCAGAAGATCCTCAAACCATTGATGTAAAGTATTTCAACATTTGATCATATCAAAGTTTCTTAATACTTTTATCAAATTTATACTTCATTTATGATCTCCTTGAACACTTCAAGGTATTTATGTTTGTAATTCACCAAATATAAACCCCATATCAACTGATATCATCAGTAAGTATAATGAAGTACAAACAACTATCTCTAGCATTTATTCTGAAGGTCTTTATACATCAACATGTACAAGCCCTAATAGAATGCTTTATCTTTACACTACACCTGGTGAGAGGTGGTTTGTCATGTTGCTCATAAATAACACTTGCATATCTCTTATTGATTCAATAACCAAAAGATTCTAACTAAACATTAACATGTTCTAGAAATACATTTCTCATACATGTGCTATAGATGACAATGATAAACATTGTTTGAGTTGTCAATTATATTCCTTGGTATTTACATTATAAACATTCATCTTTAGATCCTTTTATATAAAGATCACTAGTTGCACTAGAAAAAAAATGACGATTTAGTTGTAATTATTTTATTTACATTTAATTTATGTGTATTGAGAGCTATATTTACTTATAAAATATATTATGTAACTTAAATAATTGTAGTTGACTCAATATATAGGATGTAACTACAATTTTTCTCTCCTTTTATTTGTAACCATGTAATCAAGCTTGGAACAAAAAACTCTTGGATAATTTCTCCCATTATCCCCGTGCATATCCCTTTATGACCCTCTCCTTTTGCAAACCAACTTCTTAATTTCTCACACACAAGTTGCCCTCCCCCATGCCCTCACCTGATGCCTGACTCCCGATGGCGCCCCCTGACACCCCTCTTCTCAGCGGCACAACATCCGTCTCTAGACTCCCTTGCCCGACGACCGATGCCCCCCGACGCCCTCACTCGATGTCGGACACCCTATGGCTCCCTCTGATGCCCCTCCTCTCCATGGTAGTCGATAGTCTGCCCCCGATGCCCTCACTCGATGTCTGACACCCTATGGCACCCCCTAATTCCCCTCCACTCCATGGTAGCCCGACAGTTGATGCCCTGTTGATGCCTGACACCTGACACACAGCCGATTCAATGCCCTGCAACCACCCGACACCCAGACAATGTCTGACACTACCCGACGTCTAACGTATGATACCCAACCGATGCCCGATGGCCAATGCCCGCCCGAAACCTAGTTGATGCCCGCCTAACACCCAACCGACATCCGACGTCCACCCGACACCATCACTTGACGCCTCTTCTCTCTGAACACTGTCTCCAAAGTGTCAATCCTCCTTGTTGTTCTCCACTGTGATCACCATCCTCCTCTCCTCCACATTCTAGATTTTAAGTGTTTGGTATGTGGTTTAGAATCCTTTTAAATTTGTAATATACTAATTTTAATTTGTATGAATCACATGTTTCCTTTTTACACACACCTCATAGACATGATAACATTGAGGTAAAAATTAAAAGCCTATTCTTCTTATATGCCTCTAATCAATCAATCAATTTTCTATGTCACATAGGCTTAGAATGAAAAAATATGATCAGTAGATTATTGGCTCCCATTAAATATGACTACATTGCCTTATTAGGTGCTTGTGTCAATGATCCTTAGATGCAATAATATGGCAAAATATGCAAAGATTCCATGACATAGAAATGAAGGCACGTTCTCATCTAATAGTATATTTTCCTATTAGATGATCTTGTAATTTAATAATTATGCATCTAGTTGGAATAATGAATTGATGGCGAGTCAACACATTGAATGAATTTTGTAGTAAAAAGGAGTAGTTACAATTTATTTTTACTAGAAAGTGATAATATCTTTCCTAATGTCAAAGTGCATCTCTATGATCTCATGTGATTTCATTATATTAGCAGACTGAACACATGAATATGAGATTATAAATTTCCATTTAGAATATTCTTTTTAGATTTATTAAATTATCAAACATTCACACAAGAATTTGAGCATTTTATTTTTTCTTATTTTTGTGAGTACTAATATTGATAGGATTTATACAATGTGTGATCTAGTTATGATGTTTTGTTGGTTTCTATTTTATGGTTGATGTGTGTTATAGTTGGTTTCTACTGACTGGTTTGATGTGTTTTTCAATTTTTGAGAATACATGTGATGTGTATGATATACCAACCTCTATATGTAAGTCTTATATAGTCTCATGGCCTGAAACTTTGTTCTTTGTAATGTGGTAGTTTTGTGGAGATTATGGCTACACTTGGTATCTTGGATGTCAATTTCAATCCAATTTTATCTAGTATGTGTCACTTGCCACATATTGTTATAATCATGTTAGATTTACTTACTTCATTTCAAGTATAATGGATATAGTTAGCCTACACCTTAGAAAATATTGATTTATGATAGGTGGATGAAATGCCTCAAGACAATAGAATGTCTTTTGTGGATCCACTAGGTTTATTAATCTGAATTTCTAATACACACTTGGAACTTCGCAAAGTTCATTTATGAATCTGATAGGACATTCTTTGTGAGCAAAACAACATGAAGAAACAACAGATTCCATGGCAATATCCAAAAAAAAAATCAACGTATGTCATTCATTAAGCAGTATACAAGCAATGTATGCATGCTACAATCTATTAGTTAGCCAATGTATTTACTATGCTTCATTTCTCTAGTGGGGGTGAAACAACATTACTGCTTCCTATGTACTCTACAGCCTACCACCCACATACAGGGTACCTTTTAGACAAATGTTAATGAAACGTTGGTATGCTTCTACTAATGGCGGTGGTGAACCTACATATGGTGATAGTTCTGGCTCAAGGATAAGGAATTCTAGCTTTACACATGGGTTATAAGCTATACGAATGAGGGTACAATGTCAAATGACTCTTTTGTTGCTGACTGGCTTTAGGTAAGTATCTATATATGGTACACATCTGCAACACAATGTTATAGAAAATATGAGGAAACTTGCTTTTGATTTAAACTGCACCAAATTTTTTATACCATAGATTCAATGTGATTAGTATACAGAGTATGAACTGCATCATCTTTTGCCTCATATTATTAGGTAGTCTATTTATCACAGTGTTAGTGATTTGACATCAGGTGCTTTGTATTTGTTGCAGTCTTGTTCACCCTCGTATAGAAAACCCCAAGCTGATTATCGATTTCCTAAGAATTTGCTTGTTGTAAGTGATGACAGTACAACTCATGTACATGTGAAGTAAAAACATTGAAGTGCGTATTCCTCTCTGCAAAGTCATATGACATGGTTGGTTTTGTTATCCAAGCCTTCATGTCTTTTTTTACTATTTTTCATTACATTCACACTAGTTTTAACATAAATCTTTCTGCATAAACCTTAGCATTAACCTACTTGATGTTAGATCATCCTTGGACTTGTTGGAACATAGCTTATATTTAGGTACATGATGGCTTGATTGATGCATTTGAAAATATTTCAAGTCGTTCCATAATGTTTCTAATGATTTACTTTGTTCACTTCAACCTGCAAGTTCATTTGAAGTATGACACCTTATCTTAGTAGTGCATCAAAAATGTAAGGAACAAAAATGGAGTAGATGATATCTTAATGACGGTCCTTGTTGTTCATTTTCCAGAATGGACTAGATGACGAGAGGTCAACTTTTATAAAGATTTTATTTGGAACTTCTCTTTAAGGATTGAATATTCAGGTAGTTCTGATATTAGCAGTCATTAAGATCATTCTAGTTCACAACATGTTGAACAAATCCTATCAATGTTATCTCTAAGCTGCCTCCCCATTACCAGTTTGATTTCTACTAGATATACTAACCATGTTCCTGTAGCAGCAACCTTCTGCTTTAGTTAACTTGGTTTATATTTTATTTCACATATTGCAGAAACATGACATAATTAAAAAGAGATTAGATTCCCATGGCAATGTAATTAAAACTAGATAGGATGGAATTGGTTCTCTCAAGGTTACTAAATTCCTCTTTAATTTACTGGCTTTATTTGTCTCTTAATGGCATTCATTTGATGTCTTTGTATTAGCCTTTTAGCTCATCAAACTGCCAAAAGATGTAAGGCAGACTACAAATAAAAATTCATAGTGGAACAAAAATTTTGGTTTTTTACATGACGAGACATCACTAATTTAGTCATGGTATTTTTATGATAACAAACATCAAATTATATGTTTTACAACCCCCTTTAAATGTTTCCCACCAAACCACTAGCTTTAGGAGGTTGTTGATAAGTGTTTGCAAAATATGTTTTCATTTTTTCCTTTGAAAACAACAATAACATAAGAACTATGGATAAGTCAAAGTATTTTAATAGTGATCTATTTTGTTCATATTAGATATGAATGTGTGGATATCTCGGTGGAGATATATTCTTTTGTGATTTCGCAACTTCCTAGTTCACCAATGTGGCTAAGTACTCTAGTTGGTCGCTGGTCTCTAGGCATGTAATGGTACAACCTTAGTTTCCATCATAATGGTAGAGGCAAAGTGATCCTTGAACATTGATCTCATGTTGATTTTAAGCCTAGAACAATAGCAGCGTCTGAATTTATTTTAATTGAGCCAACAACAGGGGGTGACCATGACGTGCACAATCTGGTAGCATGATTTGTTTTTAAATTTTAAGGCTTCAGCTGCTCCACTTTATCACTCTCAGCCTAATGTAATAGTCCATCCACTATGAAAAAATGTGATGTTGCTTTAGCATTAAACAACTTCTTATTCATGTAAAGTCGCACAGCTAGACCATTTGTAATAGCCTTTAGGAAGTCATCTTCGCTCCCCTTTATCAGAAGCAAACTAGTGAAGACAAGAAGTTTTTTGTAGGTATGTTGACTGGTAGATGAAGAATAGGGAAATTACTACACTCTACTTGTTCAGTGACGTAGGTGAACATAGAATGATAGGTTGATTTTGGTTCTAATTGACAAAGATCACATGTTTCATCATGTTTTACATGCCTAGCTTTAAGATTCACACAACACCTCCAAGTGAAAGTACTTCATCTTTGGTAGATTATTAGCTTTCCAAATTCTTGAGCAACCCAATAATTGTGTCTGCCAGAGTTATTCAGCCATTCTATTAACTTTCTTATTGGTTTAACTATGCAACTCTTACAAATGAAGCCTATTTAGTACTGATTGGATCAACTATTATAATTGAAAAAAGAATTAAAAAGTTACTTGGCAATGGATTTTTGTAATAGATGCCCATTCTATTTTATTTTCAAATGGAAATATGTACTTAAATTTTCAAGTTCTTTACTTGTATAGATCACTATATATGTCACAGTCTAGAAATGAGAATGATGATGACTTGTCCCATAATGTCTTTCCTCTCCTATTCACTAAAGAGCTTACAAATTCTGTTCATTCAGAGGTAAAAACTAGCCAAATCTTTTTATAGCTACAAGCTTATGAGAAAGAAAGAGAAACATGAGCAATCATGTCATGTCATGGCATATCAGCATTCTCTCTTTGCATTAAAACCAACTAGTGATTATCCATATTTGTTTTTGTAGAACTTTCTTATTTGGTAAATTAACTCAATGCAGTTTCCATTGTTTTAGAACAGTTATATGATGTTATATAAGCTCAAGACTTGAGCACTGCTTACCAAGGGGATTGTCAAGACTATCAATATGTTGAGCAATATGCTTACTAAGAGCAATACTTGCAACAAAGCCTTTCAGAGTGTGATGCACTAGCTGGAACAAGTCTAGCTCAAAACATATTCCTCACCAAGATGGAGACGGTCAGTGAGGAACATGTTTGGGTATAAGTGAATAATGGTATGTGTTTGTGTAGAGGTGAACAAGTTGATGTAAGATTGATGAGGTTCGTATGAAAATGCATAATGTATTCTTTTTATATTTATCTATTCTTTGTGTTGTACAAATTGTATACTCATTTTTCCTAATGTTGAATTTGTTGAATCTTGTTGGTGGACTTATTCCATTTTCTTTAGTGTCTCGGGTCATCAAAACTTGTTGATGTCTTTTGATTGGGAAGATTGATGGATACATGTGCTTAATGTGATCTATCTTTATATGGCCTAAGATATTTGTTCTATGGATTGAAGATGTTTTAGCTCTACTTTTTGCTTTAGTGGTAATCTGGTTTGATGATATGAAATTAGAATCGGATCCTATGAGTGTCGATCCAAGTACAACTGCATGATGGTTTTGATTTCAAGTTTCTTAAAAAAAATTGAGAGCTAGAGTACAACATGTTGTGAAACTTTGATAGTGATGTAAACTTATATTCTTATGGGGGTCATTGTATACATATATCTTTTTCCATGTTACAAAATTGGGTCAAGGTTTATGTCCTCCCCATGTGTACTCATTGTTTCAATATAAATTAAAGTATCATTATTGACATCGCAACCACAATGTGATATGAATCAATATTATTTTTTCTTCTTTCAGAGAAATACTTTTGTATTGACAATTTAATGACTAGATACATAATCTAGCTACAAATTCATGGATGTGTAGTACATGATGTCTCTAACTACACACTAACTATAAATTCAAGTGTAGTAAGTGCCAATTTTTGCTACACTTGAACTACATACACAATTGTAACAAATGTCATTTCCCCTACATATCATAGCTATAAATACAATTGTAGTCATATATTAGACTATTGCAACTACATTTTTATGTGTAAGGATGATTTTTCCCTACAATGAGGGTTATAAATGAATTTGTAGCTAGATGAATATCTAACTACAATTTGGAAAATGTAGCAAAAACAATTAGCTACACGGGTATCAGCTTCGTATTCTAATTGTAGGGAGAAATGTAGATAAAGCTTTTAGCTACAAATTTTGGAGATTTTACTAAAATTTCTTTTGTATTTAAATACTATTTTTATAGTGATGTTTGGATCATTTCCATACAAGAGCACATCTTTGAAAATAAAGCATTAACCACTCTTTATTTATCATCCTTGTCACACAAGATGCATAAAGTAAAATATTTCTATTATTGACATAATGAAATAGTGATTCCACTAACCTATTACATTCCCCATGGGCTAAGATAAATTTAAATGTAAACTAAAGTTGCAACAACTCTTGCTTCATCACAGTCCACACATGTCCTTTCATAAAGGCATTACTTCTTATTAGATCTTGCACAATAACGTATGTTAGATCCACAATCGGTATCGCATACCAAGATGAAGAAGTAATCAAGTTTATCTTATAACATTTATATCTGAAGTAGAGGCCTCTATCCCTTCCTTCTTCTTCTTTAATTCCTCCAGGAAGATTGGGCAATTCCTTTTCCAATGTCCAGGTTGGTGACAATGGTGACAATTGTCTCTCTTCTTTACTCCTCCCTTTGCCTTGAGATATGAAGACTTGGGCTTCTGGCTAGCCTTAGAACTCTTCTTTTCTTTGCCTTTGCCTTTAGACTTTCCCTTTGTCTTGTTGATAATCATCACAGACTTGGGTTTGTCTTTCTTCATTTGTGCCTCAGTTCTTCTCGACATGCCTAATAACTCTGTCAATGACTTGTCAAAGTCATTCATGTTGTAGTTCATGACAAACAGACTATATGGCTCAGGCAGAGAAGAATCACATCAGTGAAAAACTCTTGAGCCAAGGGGAATCTCATTCTAGCTAGGTTCTCTACATACCCAATGAGCTTGAGCATATGAGGACCTACTGGATCTCCTTCTTCTATGTTACATTTGAACAATGCCTTAGAGAAATCAAAATTCTCTTGTCTTGCCTAATCTTAGAACATGTTCTTAATATGTGTGACCATCTCAATAAAATCTATGTTCTCATGCTACCTCTGCAAATCATACCCATGGAGCATAGCATCAGACACTTGACATCAACAACATCTTTAGTATTCTTATTGTAAGCATCCATGTTAGCCTTAGGTTCATTGGAAAGGGGTTCATTTGGCTCTGGTGTCTCTGGGACATAGAGCTTGTGCTCCTGTGTGAGAACAATTCTTAGTGTCCTGAATCAGTCGTGGAACTTATTCCCAATTAGTTTGTCCTTCTCAAGGATGATCGTAGAGAAAATTTGCTTATATGTGTTGTCATTTTATTCTACAAAAGAATTTGCAATTTTTTCAAAAATTCATTTTTGATTTGATTTGATTTGATTTGATTAAAACTGATGATATTAATTAGGTCTTTATTTATCTATAGCTCTCGTTATTTTTGATCAAATTGACAACCCTCAACTATTAATTTTGAATATTACAACAAACAATCTTCTAATGAGCCAAGATCCAAAATAATTCAATTATTACCCAACCAACGCCAACATCCATAATCAATCATTAAGGCAGGCAACATTTGCCAATTGCATCTTATGAAATTCTTAGATAGATGACATGCAAAACTCTTTACCATAGTCATATGCATGCATCTGGTGCTTAATCTCATTAAGATCACTCAGTTAAGCCTGGCCCTAAAAGCCAACACAATAATAATGCACCATGCTTGGCAGGCCCACATTATTACCATCAAACTTCTATGAGATAGACAATGCACCACCCTTAGGGTCCCCACACTTAGTCGATCAAGCTTTTCATGTGTTCCACTAATGGAAATCATCGTAGACTTAATGTGTTTGATTGAGAGATTTTATATATATCATATATATACACATATGCATATGCATATCCAATCCACACATACCAGTACATATCATATAAATGATATATATATATATCCCACAGTGTAAACATGCAATATAAAACATTAAAGATGGTAATGGCCATATCTACTATAATTCCTTAGAGCCACAAGTAATTACTACCACCTAGGTCTACATCACATGCATGAACTTTTTGTTGGTGTAAATATGTGCTTGCCAATCTGGTGTAAATATGTTATTGGCCATAACAATGCTACACATCTATCATCAAAACTCACTTTTAGGGCGATGTGTGTATATCGCGTATATATATATATATATATATATATATATATATATATATATATATATATATATATATATATATATATATATATATATATATATATATATATATATATATATTAGTAGCCGGTACCGTACACTACAATCACATCAAAAAAATTTCTTGAATAACAATGTCATTACAGGAAGATAGAAAATTTCATTTCAACGAGTCTTGTGGCAAATCATTATATTTTTAGCTCTGTCATCTTATTTTTTCCAATTGCTTTCTAATTGATTCTTTCAAAGCAAACTAAATATGTATTTGAACTTAAGATCTTATCTTGAGAGTTAGAATCGACTTCATATTCAGTCACATATCTAAATGATGAAAATTGTGATTTTGAGATCTATCAATTCACATTCAAAAAGATCTGATTTGTTCCCAACTATTCATTTTAGCCATTTATCTGGTTATTTTTGCTTGAGGACAAGCAATGGTTCAAGCTTAGGGGGATTTGATGTACACAAATCATATCATATTTTCATGCCATTTTAGTTGCACATTTTACTCAAATTATCAACATTCCTACTCCATGCTAATATGCTTGTTTATGGTTGATCTTACTCATGTTATGGTTTGAATTGTAGGTACTTCACATTTCACTCTAAGAGAAAGAAAAATGCCAATTTCCTTTTATTAAGCATTCCCCAAATGTACCAGTTTCTAGAATCTAGAAGTACAGTAGAATAATGACCTTATGATGTGTTGACAGTGTTACACAACATGTGATTCTTAGATGGAAAAGGAATTCTACAGCAAACATCCCTTGCACCGTGTTTATAGCTTTACACGTTGTAACTTAGGAAGTCTAGAATTCGACAAAGAAAACACTTCTTACGATGTGTGACACATTTCATATGGTGTGTCACTTGTGAATGCTACTACTATTCTAGGAAATCAATACTTACACAGCGTAACAAATATCCCTCACACCGTGACGGATGTAATTCTGTGTATTTCTTATTTTAAACACTTAATCAAATATATAAAAGAACCGCCACTCCTTGGGAAGCGAGTCATGCATCATGTGGAGAGGTTAGAGACTGGAGATGAGGCTAGAGCTCTAGAGAGGCGATCTAGGAGAGAAAGCTAGGGTTTCTCGAGATCCATTCCTAGCCCCATTTCTCTTCTCCTTTCCTTCCTAAAGACGAAAAGAAAAGGTTGTCAAAGCAAGGAGCATTTTCAAATATGGATCTTCATCTCTTGGATGAAGATCTTCACTTGTTCTTCACTCCCACAGAACCATTTGTTATTCCTCTCTCTTTTACGATATTAACTTCAATGATTTATCATGTGTGCATGTATATCCTCACCATGAGTGAGTAAACTTCATTTCCTGGATGTGGGAGAGTAACTCCCACATCGTAACTGAATGTGACTCAAATTTCATATATAATATTAGTTGATCTTCTATTTTAAAATGAATTATGGTGTTTATTTCCTTGTATGCATGGTTGTTCATCATGTTTACATGGTTTATGCCTCTTATTATTTCTGGGAAGACATATTAGGAGGTAAGGACTAATTATTTTGACATCACATCCTTGACCATGGGAATGGATTGGATTGGCTGAAGGTTTTAGGTTGTAGTTGAATCCAAATATATTCATGGGAATTCAGTATGAGGGAAGAACTATCTTATATCATCAAGAGATGTATTAGATGTTATCAACCTGCCTTATGTGATTAATTAATGTTGTTGGAATTCATAGTTATCGTTGAGTTATGATGTGGACATGAAATCCCATATCCAAGATCCTCGTAATCTGATTTCAATCCTTCTCTAAGGGACTTGTGTTTTTCATTTCTTTTATTTATTTCCATAATTAAATCTAATCTAAACCAACCCTTTTAATTGCAACCGACTTAATTGTTGAAAATTAACATTCTTGCGCCTAGCTAGCCTAGCTCCCTGTGGTATGACCTTGATGATAATTGATCTTGTATACTTGTAGGTGATTGATGATTTGAGACAATTAACAATTTAAAACTCACTTGCCTTTGACAATCAATAGAGCCTGAGCAAGTCCTACCCGCTAAAGCGAGGGATAGCTAGGGAGAACAATTGTGGGAGAGTAAGTTGGTGACTAGTACACCAATAGGAGGGATGAGTTCTTCATGTATGTTCTAGTTGAACAACAGGAGTTCTAGGTGGTATGTGTGGACTTTTCTAGAGGAGAGGAGGTTGTTGTCTACTGCTAGGAGGACAACATCAGGCTGCAGACCATGGTAAAGACTAAGAGCTGCACATATGTCGTCCAAGTGCAATTAGGAGTGCAGCTGCACTACTGTCATGAATTGTAGGTGCTGGAGTTACTTCATGACCAGGTATGAACTCGTTAAACCATCCTTTCCATTACATAATTGTTGACGCGATCTTGCTGTTATGGGAAATAAGGACATAAAATTGTGTTCATGTCTCCTACTCTATGCCTGTATTTCCCTACAGTGGTATCAGATCCATGTTAATTTACTATGTTTTGGGATACTCAATATGATCATATTTTTGGATTTTGTCATGCAAATACTTAAACTACTAAATGTATATATTAATCAAACACACACACACACAGATATATATATATATATATATATATACGTGCACGTGGAATACCAATTGGGATTAATTTCCCTCTTTCAGATGTTATCCCCAACTTTTTTTGGGTTGGTGGAAAACGTCGGTGACTTAGCCATCTTTTGTGGGGTTTAGATTTTTAATTGAAGATCATTGTTTTCCCCCTTTTATGTGATTTGGGCTTCTCTTTAGAACCACACATTCTTATGCTAGTGCACCCTTAATTATTTTAATCATGTAGGAAGATTTTCATTTTGTAAGGATATTTAAGTAGAGCAGTGAAAATTGCATTATAAGATTGGCAAAGTCATCTTTATCGTTAATGAAAGCTCTAAAGTTGAAAATTTCAAAGCATTTGAATGATTACATGGTTTGAGATCACGAGTGAGAGAATTGGAAATCACGTTTATCCAAACACCTAAATATGTAGATGAATAACCAAGAATTTCAAAAAGGATGATTCATGTCCAAATATTTCCTCATATAGCCTTTATCTTAATGAAAGCAATTAGTTCAAGAAATTGGAAGAATTGATCAAAAAAATCACTCAATATCCATGCAATGATGCTAGAAGAAATGCAAACATATAATTAACAACTAAGTGACATAAGCAAACAACAAAAACAAATGACATGAAAAGAAAAACTAAAACTACCAGCTAGTTGCACCCCCAATCTTGAAATTTACAGTGTCCTCATTGCTCATAACGAACTCAAGAGGTGTACAATTGGGTATCTCATGTGCATCAAAGTGGTGAATTAAAACCCTCTCCAGAGGTAGGGCTGTCAATGGGGAGGGTAAGGTCTTACACTTACCCTTACCCTCTTTGGGTAGCAGGTAAGGGTAAGGGTAATTATCCTTCTCAGCAATCTCCTTACCCTCCCCTTACCCTTACCCTCTTCTCCACAGGGTAAACGGGGAGGGTAAAGGGTAAGCGGGTAATTTTGACAAAAAAGAGTTTTATACACATTGTGTGTTGATTTTTAATAATGTTATAACTAATTTATTGATAACAACATGTAAAACATTATATCCAATTCAAAATCATATATTTCTCCGTGTAAAGTTAAGTCAATTCACACAATAATAATTTTTTATGCATAAATCACTTTTTTCCTTTGCATAGGTATGCATAACAAATAAATATTTCACCAACACCTCATTTTCTGCAAGATATATATGTTTTTCCCTCAACAAGAAAGTATTACAAGCACAACACAAAGTCATTTTCCAATGATAGAATAAAGTATTAGGGTTAAACATTTACATACAAACCCCTTTAGAATATATTTTTGTGTAACCTTTATATCATGTGCGGGTAAAAGGGTAAAAGGGTATGGATAATGTCTATACCTTACCCTCCCCTTATAGTATAGCGGGGAAACGGGGAATGGGTAAATGGGTAAAGGGTAATAAAAATCTCTACCCTTACCCTTACCCTCCAGGGTATGGGTAAGGGTAAACGGATAATACCCTCCCCATTGACAGTCCTATCCAGAGGGTGGGAACTGTTGTTGTTGCATGTTGGGATTGATGAAGTTCATGGGGTCACTGGGTCCTATGGGTGGAGGTGGATGAGGTGGGTAGTCACCCTGAGAAATGTGTCAGGAGTCCATCTTGGTCACCATGTTATGGATATCATGGACACTCTAGGACAGGTCGGTGTACTATTATGACACCTGAGCAATCAAGGTGTTTTGATCATCAAATTTATATTGCATATAGTTGTACAACTGCCTCTTGTCGGAGTACCTCTAGGTGTAGTTAGTTTGGGTTCCTGTAGAAGGAAGTGTAGGTGGCGGCACGTCTGATCTGGCAGAAGAGGGCTCGGGCTGCTCACCTTCGGCTGCTCTTTCATTTGGGAAGTATTTCCAGTATCTTTCTTCTTCAGTGTAGTCAAAGTGGGGTTGGGCAACTTGAGAACTGAGGTTTTTTGTAAACCTTTTGATAAAACTTGCCATTGTTGTCTTTGCATAGCAGCCTGACCGAAATGAGAGCATTGAAATCTATACGAATACTTCCCTCTAAAGGGTCTGTGGTGGTCAAACTCACGCTCAATGCAGTAGCAAGCTTAGTGAAAATGCCACCTATCATTATGTCCCCCTTTTGCTCTTTTTGAATCTTCAAAACTCTCCCTAGGATATGGTATCCCACATTGACTTTGAACTTGTTCAACATGGCCCACATCAAAAACACTCTATCTCTCCCTAGGATATGGCCCCCTATGTCTCCTTGGAAAAGATACATGTGCTGAAAAGGCGGTGTATGTAACGCAAGATAGGATTGTGCACACGTGAGGCACGACATTTGAAATACTATAAGTTGATTCCTTAGAAATTTGACTCCAGAAAGCCTGCGGCACAAATTCTTCGGGAAATATGGTACTACCGGTATAGTCAAATTCCGTAAGATCACAAAATCGTTTGTAAGTTAATTTGAATGGTTTGTTCACCATCTTGAATGTAATCAATCCAACCAGTTGGTGTTTGTTTTGAGGGTCCTTTGTTGTTTTGAGGGTATAAAAACTCATAAGTAACACATGGGTAGGTGGCCTTTTCCCATTAAAACAACAATAGCTCAATCTGAAGAAATCTAGATATTCTTTAAATTCATCTAAAATCCCTAGATCATGCATATCATTGTCATTAGCAAACCTGGTCAAGACTACCCGACGAAAGGAGAGGTAACAGAAGATGACGTCCTCCTCCGCATTGAGAGTGAAATGCGCCACCGAAACATATGCTGATTTGAAGAGGATGACTCGGGGTCGGTGCGTGGTCGCTTGGTTGTGACCCCACTTGAGACTGAGCGCGAGGCATCATGATGCTGGCGGTGTCCACACAACGTAGCAGTGAAGCTTATCTTGAACTGTAGATAGACAGAACACGGCATAACCCAAGGGCATTACACCGTATGGGCATCAAACTATCGGGGCACTCTGATTGTATTTGTGATGAAAATGGCATGGTTGCTTATCACGGTGGGGGTTCTGCAAAGTTGCAGTCCGCAATGGAGGAAGGCGGAGGCGCTAGCAGTGGGACAGGCGAACTGCACTAGGGGCCGGCAGCGGTTTGGCTTTTGGTGATAGAGGTCTGGAGCGATGGCGCGGCGGCTCGGTTGGATGTTGGTAGCAGTCTATCTAGAGCAGCAGCGGTGGTTGCACGGTGGGGGCGGAAGATCAACAATGATGGTCTAGCATGGCGAAGATCTCCATGTGAATTGGCGATGGAGAAGCAGTGTGGCGGAGACGGAGTGGCTGTTGGGGCTGAGCTTCACGTACGGTGGGCGGAGATCGACACCAGTGTGGAGTTCTGTGGGCGTGACCACAACATTTGGGGTGAGATCTACAACGTAGCATCGAGGTAGATTGTTACGACATGTGTGTAGGGGTTGCTATGTCGGTAGCGGCTGTAGAGTTGAGAAAGTAAGTAGACTTGAGTAAAAAAATAAACCATTCTTAGAGTTCAATCAGTTAGACTGTGCCAGAAATCCAACAGGATGTCTCCCTCGTGCGGCTACTCTAACCGTCTAGGCGATTAGGGTTGCGACGGTGGGATACCTTGAATCTCCCTAGTGGTGACTTCCATCTCCCGAGTGGTTTTCATCTGTCTTGCAGGTACAAGGAACGGTAGTCTCTCGTGGACTTGGGACGGATAGATGCATGGCAGACGACATTGCAGAACGATATGCGAGATTGGGGTTGGGGGATGATGAAGATGAAGTACTAGATCTATCAGCAGTGAACGACGGAGAGCAAGAGGACCATGTTCCTCTGGCCTTGGTGGCACGACTTCTGACGGACAGACCTTATAATTTTTGGGCACTCAAAAGAATGTTAACGTTGGCATGGGCGCTGAAGCATAATGTCGTTTTCAAGCAATTAAGTGCAGAAATATTCGTCGTTCAGTTCACACCCACTGGAAAGACAAGAAAAAAGTTATGGATGGAGGATCCTGGCACTTTGAGAACAGGTTATACTGCTAACAAAGGAAGTGGAGGATGACGATGTTCCGGAATGTTGGTTATAGCAACGGATCCTACGCTAGTATGAAGTACAGAAGACAAGGCGGTGACGAGCGAAGAAAAGCCGGTGGAGAGACAGAAGCTGGGATGGACTCTGTTTCTTATTTCGTTGCTATGAAAGACTTACAATGCTAGGACTCTTATAGATAAGATAAGGATTGGAAGGGTTATGGAGATCGACAGAGATGAGTTAGGTTGGGAAGCCTCGAATTGGAATCGATGTCTCGATGCCTCTAAAGCGTGTGCAGAAGATTAAAGATAAGAAAGGAGGTGTCGTCACAATTGAAATCAAATACGAAAGACTACCCAATTATTGCTACCTTTGCGGCAAATTGGATCATGTAGACCGAGATTGCGTAATAGAGGAGAAAGATGAAAACACCCACCGAGGGTGGGGTGCCTGGCTTCGGGCATCCCCGAGAAAACCAAGGGTGTCTACGGCAGAGGAGATTTATGGAGCCAAACAAGCAAAGAAGGCACTGCAATTCCATAAAAAACCTACCGGTAATCAGGCTTCACATCTTGAAGAAAGACGAAATGGAGGCACAGGACTGGTTAGTAACCGAGATGCGGGTACGAACAGTCGGGTGGAGGTGGAATCTGCGGCTAGACACAGCAGGACGAAAGACCATGTGAGAACCTGGGAGAGACGGTTAGTAGAGGGGCTGGAGGAAACACGTACAGTTTCCTTGGGGGAGGGGATTCATATAGGAACTCTTGTCCCTACAGCGAGAAGCAACGAAAACAACTCTGTGTACGGGAAGTTCTAGAGCCAAGGAGTATACGGCAAGCAATATCCAACAACAAAGAGAACATGCGAGAGATGAAGTTGGTGGAGACGGGTGTGTGTCCCGTGTGCAGAGTGCCGGCCAGAAGAAACCATTAATTTTCAACTCCCAGGCGTAAGTAATATCTTCGCTGCATTGAACAAGGATCTACATATCATTAAGCATGCTTCTACGGATCTAAAGGAAAGAGATCAAATACAGGAGGCGGAATTACGGTTTGAAGAAGGTTCTTCCGGGTCAAGAAGGCAGACAAGGCAAACAAGGGGACAGAGACTGAAAACGAGAAAGGGCAACGAAGAAACTAACAAGCAGGAATCAGTACCGGGAAAGAGAAAACAGTCGAGGAAGATTCACATAAAGCGACGTCCTCTTAATGAAGAAGCCCCGGCAGATGTAGTGGGTGAACAGGAACTACAAAGCTCTATAGGAAAAAGGTACAGAGAGGATGGCACCACTGAGATGGATATTGATGCAGGTTTGGAAGATAATTTTCAGCCAAAGAAAAAATTTATTCAGCAGGAGGAGCATGAAAGGAGGCAGTTAGGCGCGTCTTTTTCAGTAGCGGGCCTGACCCGTGAATAACAATGAAAATCTTTAGTTGGAATTGTCGAGGACTGGGCAAACTCAACACAAAAAGAGCTCTCCGAATATGGTGTTGGAGAGAGAGCCTAAATCTGTTTTTTGTCTTCGAAACCAAGATTGTTGATGTCAAACCGGAGGAAGTTAAAAGATTATGTGGTTTTAATGAAGGGGTCTGCCTGTCCGGTATAGGTAGATAGGAGGAATGGGATTGTGGTAGAAAAATATAGAAGTGGATATAACAAGCCTCTCACAACATCACATGGAGTGTTCGGTGTCGGAGAAGGGGGGCAGTAGATGGAAAGCGATCGCGATTTATGGATGGTCGGATCATCAACAAAAATTTCAAACATGGAATTTGATGAGGAAGTTAATGGTGGATAGGGACACACTAGTGATCTATTTTGGTGACTTCAATCAAATTACATCTAATGATGAGAAGTGGGGTGGTCCACCTAGGCCATAGACGACTGTTCTTTGATGGATTTGGGTTTTTCGGGAAGGCCATATACATGGCAAAGAGGTAGGAGCATGGAGACTTTGGTGAGGGAACGTCTAGATAGAGCCTTGGCTAATTTCATATGGAGGGAGTTGTTCACGTCTTGCAAAATCATTCACCTTCCGTTCTACGAATCTGACCACTCACCTATTGTCATCTCAACAGATAGAAGAACAAACAAAAAGAAAAAAAAAGTGATACTTCAGATTTGAACCCATGTGGGCTGATGAGGAAGGGTGTTTTGATACTATAAAATCTTACTGGGAGAGGCCAACAAGAGAGGGGCTGATAGAAAAAATATAAGGGTGTGGTGAAAGGCTGACTGTATGGGCGGAAAATCATTTTGGGGACATAAAGAAGAAATAAAGCAGACAGAACAAGCCTTAGCGGAGGAATAGGAGAAACAACCAGACCATCTGGTCTTGAAGAAATGTGAGGAACTTGCACAGGAATTGTAGCGGTGGCATAGAAAAGATGAAGAATATTGGTGCGCCAGAGCCCAAGTAAACGAAATGAAAGCAGGAGACAGGAATACTGTGTATTTTCATCACAAAGCTTCCCATAGAAAAAGCTGAAATCAGATTGAGGGCCTTAAAGATAAAGATGGGATCTTCAGAACGGAAGACGAGGAGGTTGAAAAGGTTGTCATTGATTTCTTTGAAGATCTCTTTTCGTCAAGCTCACCCATGTTTATGGATGAGGCATTTAGAGGATTACAGAGAAAGGTGGAACACACCATGAATGGTTTGTTAGAGAGGAACATTTTAGATGAGGAGATTTATGAAGTTGTCAAGCAAATGCATCCAAATAAGGCACCAGGTCCAGATGGGCTTAAACCTCTATTTTTTCAAAAGTACTGGCAAGTGGTGGGAAACGATATCTCAAACTACATCAAAGGTTGGTGGAAAGGCAAAGAGGATATTAGCAAGGTAAATTGTACTCTGGTGGTGCTAATTCCTAAAGTTGAGAAACCAACAAGTCTCTCAGAGTATAGACTAATTAGTCTCTGTAATGTGGTCTATAAGATTACTTCAAAAGTGATGGCAAATAGATTGAAACCAATGATGGATGATATTATATCTGAAAATAAAAGTGCTTTTATCCCGGGCAAAATGATAATTGACAATGCTTTAGTGGCCTTTGAAATTTTCCATAAATTGAAGAATGAAGCTAAAAACTCTAAGGGGAGTGTGGCTCTCAAACTTGATATGTCCAAGGCCTACGATAGAGTGGAATGGAACTTTCTAGATGTTGTCCAAGAAGAGTTGGGGTTTGGGGAGAAATGGAGGGGAAAAGTTAAGGAGTGCATATCGTCTGTGAATTTCTCTTTTGCTGTCAACGGCACCCGGTCCAGGAAGATACTACCGTCCCGCGGCCTCAGACAAGGTGACCCTCTCTCTCCATATCTATTTATTTTATGTGTTGATGTGTTCTCCACATCTATTTCTCTCTCATTGCAAGAAAAGTCCATCCATGGCATTAAAGTTAGCAAGAGTGGAGCATGTATTTCTCACCTTTTCTTCGCAGATGATAGTATTCTCTTTGCTAAAGCAACAAAAGAAGAATGTCTGAAGTTAGCTAATTTAATTAGCCAGTATGAACAGGCATCGGGTCAACAGATAAACCTTTCAAAAATTGAGGTTTCTTTTAGTAGGGGAGTGCCCTTTAATAAGGAGTTGGAAAAGTTACTAGAGGTGCGAGAAGTTGAAAAACATGCTAAATATTTGGGTTTACCGGCTATAGTGGGAAGGTCCAAGAAGAAAATCTTCAGCTTTGTGCGAGAAAGAATCTGGAAGAAGTTGTAGGGGTGGAAGGAAAAAAATTTATCTAATCCAGGAAAGAAAGTTCTTATCAAATATATTGCTCAAGCTATTCCTATGTATGTGATGAATATTTTCTAGCTTCCGTCTAGTCTCATTGACGAGATACAAAGTTGTATTGTGAGATTTTGGTGGGGAGCTAAGAATAACGAAAGGAAACTATCTTGGATAAGCTGGTATAACTTGTGCAAACCAAAGAAGGCAGGTGGTCTTGGGTTCCGTGATATGCATTGTTTTAATCAAGCAATGCTAGCGAAACAATTGTGGAGATTACTAACAAATACATAATCTTTGGCATACAAAGTTCTAAAGGCAAGGTATTTCCCACGGACTTCAGTGCTTCAGGCGACTCGGGGTTTTAATCCCAGCTTTACGTAGCGCAGTATATGGGGTGCAAAGCCGGTCCTTTTTGAAGGTATTCAGTGGAGAGTGGGGAATGGGGTAGAAATTAATATATGGACGGACAAGTGGATTGCAGGTCAGCAGTCTTCATTGGCTGAGTTGGATCTTGCTTCCCCCCAAAACTGTACGTATGTGCAGGAGCTCCTGGACTTGACTAAGGGAGGCTGGGATAGCAGTACATTGCAATCCCTCTTTTCACCAGAAGTATGTGAACAGATTAAGGGCACGCCAATCAGTCAAAGACTTCCTTGCGATGTCCCGATGTGTGACCGGTGGGGACCGAAAACTTCACGTCCAGATCAGCATATTGGCTTTGCTTCCTGGAAAAGAAGGACTTCCTGCATAGCAAGTTAGAGGAGAGGGACAAGTTGTGGAACTTAATATGGAAATATCATTGGCCTCTGAAACTATCTCACTTTCTATTGTGGATGTGTACCGGGGGACTTGCAACAAAAGGGAGACTATGGGACTGTCACTGCTGCCTGGACAGTAGGTGCCCTCTATGTGAAGCCCCAAAGGAAACGATTACCCATGCAATATTTGATTGCAAAGTTTCTCAAGAGGCATGGACAAACAGACCAGTGGTACCTTACATTGCGTCTCTAGCGGCCTCGACGTCGGGGGAGGCTATTCTTCAAATGCACTCGACGTTATAGGAGGAGGAATATCGTCTCGCACTGGCTATCATGTGGGGCTCGTGGTCTTATTCGAATAATTGTGTCTTTAACAATGTTGGGAAGCCACTGGCTCATCTTATTCATCTCCATCACAGCCTTATTGTTGACTTCCAGAGCAGCAACTTTGGGGCTCCAACCAGGGGGATGAAAATGGAACAGACATGGCGACAATGTTGGAGGACACCAGAGCGGGGGAGGATAAAGATTAACTGCGATGTAGCTATGGGACGGGACGGGAAAGCGTGTCTAGGTGGACTGGTTAGAGATGAGAAGGGAGGAGTAATGGTTGTGATAGCTGAGAAGATTATGCACAAGGGCAATGTCATGACAGCAGAAGCACTCGCCATACGGGTTGCACTCAACAGAGCTAAAGAATGGGGGTATAAAGACATCGACATAGAGACTGATTCAAAGGGAGTTATTGATGCATGGTTTGCAAAACTCCAGCGGAAGGAGCCTCTTCGGCATGACCACTTGGGACTGCTACTTGATGACTTCACTTTATTAGCTAGCTCATTTAATTCATGTGCTTTTTGCTTTGTCAAACGTTCTTGTAATGTCGCCGCTCACGAGGTTACAAACTTGCCCTGCATGGCAGCCAGAGAACCGTGAGGGGAAGGGAGCAAATGCCTGCTCGCATTGTAATTCAGTCTCGACTTGACTTATAAATGAAAGCAGGGGGATGCATTCAAAAAAAAATTAGACTGTGCCACAACACGGTGTAACAAGAAATTAACACGCCATAAGGTAACCGCTCAACACCCCCAATTCTTCAAAGTCAACACGACGCATCATGTGGAAAACACGGCGTAAGGGCCAGACTGTGTCAATTTCATATCAAATTTCACACGGCGTAGCTGAAGGCTTACATGACATAAGAGTTTGTAATAGAATTCTCAAAATTTATGCTAAAGTTTACATAGTGTAACAGGTGCTCCACACGTCGTAAGGGGAGTTTCCTATAAAATTGGCCATTTGCCTCCTACAATCAACATGGTGTAACGGATGCGTCACACACCATAATGAATCTTTCCTATAGAAGTTGGATCTTCACTATAAATTCATACATGCCATGTGGGGGTGATCCACACGCCGTGTAAGTGGAATTTTTGTAGCACTAAATTTCTTTGACACTTCACACGCCGTGTGATTTGCCTCACATGGCATAACAAAGGATTATTGTAAAATTTTGTGAGATTTGAGGAATTGTTTGCATGCTATAATGATTGCCTCACAAGTCGTAATGCAACATGGTTTTTGCACAACCCTATTCCTTTGTACTTTTAAATAGAAATGATCATCACCTGCAAAGAATACAACTGATTACTCGTTGTTTGCACACAAATCCCATAGAGTAACACCATGAGGTTTATTCAAAGCGAATGACTAACTAAATAAAATGAAACAAAATAACTATCAAAATGTGGGTACATATCCCACAAAGGTCTTCTACTCAGAGTCCAAAGTAGACTTGGTTCTTCATCAACAATATTCTGGAAGGGAGCATGAAGCTTCTTGTTCTATCCTTTCTCCTTTGGTGTAGAGCTTGCAACATCGGTCATTGACCTTAAATGTGGATTGCTTTCCTTACAGCTCTACCGTCCCATAGGTATAAACCATCAAGACCTTGGAGGGCCCAAACCACTTGGATCTAAGCTTCCCTGGAAATAGCTTCAATTGTGAATTGAACAACAACACTTGATCTTCTCCAACAAAGTCTTTTTTCTTGATATTCTTATCATGCCACGCATTCGTTCACTCATTATAGATTTTTACATTTTCATATGCATCAAGTCTGAGCTCTTCCAACTCTTAGAGTTGCAGCAACCTTTTCTCACCAGCCTTCTTCATGTCAAAGTCGAGGAACTTGATAGCCCATAGTGCTTTGTGCTCTAGCTCCAAGGGAAGATGGCAAGACTTGCCATAAATGAGCTTTAATGGTGTGGTACCAATGGGTGTCTTGTATGTAGTTTGGAATGCCCACAGAGCATCATATAACTTGAGTGTCCAATCCTTTCTTGAGCTTGAAACTATCTTTACAAGGATGTTCTTTAGCTGTCTATTAGACACCTCAACTTGTCTGGCTGTTTGAGGATGATATGGAGTTAAAACTTTATGTGTTACTCCATATTTGGTGAGGAGGTTATTGAACTGCTTCTCACTAGAGTGTGTCCCTCCATCTGAGATAATAGCTCACATTACTGGAAAATATGGGAAAATAACCTTCTAGAATAGCTTCCGCATGGACTTGGCATCAGGAGCTTGGGTAGGAATGGCCTCTACCCATTTTGACACATAATCACATGGCACTAGTATGTATTTGTAACCACAAGAGGATGGAAAAGATCCCATGTAATCGTCACCCCACACATCAAATACCTCAAACTCTAGTATAGAGTCGAGGGGAATTTCATCTCACTTGGATATCCCTTAAGTTCTTTGGCATTGATCACATTTCTTAAAATAAGCATATATTGTTGACTCAAGGTCTAAATTGACTAAACCTTTATTTTGATGATGACTAAATCATTCCAATTAATTGTTTCTAATGTCTCTATTTGAGTGATTTCATATTAGGTATAGACACACTCCAAATGCCCTAACTTGTGCATATCAACTTGGAGAAAAGACAAGTCAAAGTCAATACAAGTGCATATTTTTGTAATATGATGTAAATCCATTAGAATCATGTTGTAAATCATTTGTAATGATTGTATGACTTGTAATTAAGCTTAGAAAAAATCAGGAGCACTTAGATTGAATATTTAAGCACTCAAAAGTCATTTTCCAAAATTCACATCAGGTTGTTCATCGGTCGAGTTGCAAACTCGACCGATCCTAATTGGATCTTGAAAATGAATTTTGATCAGTCGATTTTACACTTCACAAAACCCGACCAATCCTTCTACTGACCAAAACTGATTTAAGTGAATTGGTCAAGTTACCCCAGGACAAACTCGACCGATGGCCTAAATTGGTCTTGTTTCTTAGTGGGATCGGTTGAGTTACCTTTATAAAAACTCGACTGATTGCACTGTATGGAAAAATGCATAAAAGTGTTTCTAGCTGTTGTGGAGTTGTAACAAGTGAAAATATATCTGTTGCAAGCCACAAAATGGCTAGTTTTTGTTCTCAAGTGTTCCCAAAGGCTTCTAGGTATCCTCAACTATAAATAGGACCCCTTGGGCTTCATCCCATGGTTAGACAAGCACTATGAAGGTCCCTATTCTATAGTTGAGTGATCCTACAGCCTCCTACCTATATATCTTAGACAATCACTTGCTACATCCATTAGAGTGAGTAGGAAATTTGTAATAGAGCTCGTCCTACATGTATATCTTGTGAGGATCTCACTTCCACCACCTCCCTATCTCTCATTTCAACCTTGAAGATGAAAGTTCTCTCTCTTGGCAAAGAGGTGAAGAAGAACAAGGGAAGGCATCCCTTGGTGAAGATCAAGGCTGAAGATTTGGAGCTAGAGTGGGTAAGCCATTGGTGAAGGTAGAAGACTCCTTGCTCAAGTGGGTAAGTCCTTGGTGGAAGCTTCTCTGAGTGAAGGTGAAGTCAAAAGCTAAAGATCCAAGAAGAGTGGGTGATTCCTTGAAGGTTGAAGACTTGTGAAAGAGTAGGTAAGTCCTTGGAAGAAGGTAGAAGACTCCTTGCAAAGTGGGTAAGTCCTTGGTAAGGTTGAAGACTCTTTGTATTGGATAGGTAAGTCCTTTGGTGGTCATGTATTGTAAGTCTTATGAATGAATATAAGAGTGCAATGGTTAAGAAATCCTAGAGGTTGACCTCTCTAGGTAGTGGACTGACTCACTTCTAGCTTGAAGTGTGGAACCACTCTACATAGCTTGTCACTTGGTGTATCCCTTGTTATGTATGTTTTAGTTGCATTCAAACTTCCTATTTTGCAACCTTATCTTGTGATATATCTTGAAGGTCTAATGAATTGTGTTTAAGTGCATTCAGCTCTATTCACCCCCCCTAGAGCATCGTATCACCCTTCTAGGATCCAACAATTGGTATCAGAGTGGGTTTCTACAAGCATATTTCAACAAGTAGGAGAAGATGGGTGACTACCAAAGTGGGAGATACTTCATCAACCTTTCAATCTTTGATGGGAGTAACTTCCTCTATGGGAAAAGAAGGCTACAATTCTACATCCAAGGATCAAGTCTTGAGCTTTGGCAAATGGTGGACCATCCATACAAGCTATCGGTGATAAAGATAGAAGAATGGGATGAAGCTACCATGAAGAAAGCCACCTTGAATGCAAAATCAATCAACATCCTCTATGCCACCATGACCTCCACTGAGTTCAACTGGATTTCTTCTTGTGAGACAGTTTATGATGTATGGAGAAATCTATGCATCACCTATGAGGGGACAGCTCAAGTGAAGGAAAACAAAGTCTACATGCCCAAAGGGTTGCTTGAGAACTTCAAGATGGGAAAGGAGGAGAAGATGGTGAACATGTACTCAAGGCTCAACACCATTGTGAATGGTCTTGCTATTCTAGGACATCCTATGAGTAGAGGAGAGACCAACTCAAAGATCCCACTACTACAGAAGTGGCCTTTGGCGTCGGTCGTTTAACCCCATTTGGCGTCGGTTTTCGACCGACGCCTATGTGGGCGCCGCTAAAGGTCGAACACTTCGGCGTCGGTTGTTTAGCCGACGCCTATTTAAACTATCGGCGTCGGTCGTTTAGTCGATAACCGACGCCAAAGGGGTTCGCGCCACATAAAACGGCGTCAGCTAGGGCACTTTCTGCGTCGGTTATTTACTAACGGACCGACGCCTATACTACTTATAGCGTCGGTCTTTTAGTAGATAACCGACGCATAAAGTGTCCTAAATGACGCCATTTTTTGTGGCGCGAACACTTTTGGCGTCGGTTATATACCAAAAGACTGACGCCTCTAATTTAAATAGGCGTCGGTTTGATACGTATATCCGACGCCATTTCGAGGACTGCTTTGGCCACATAAGGCGTCGGTTATCTATAAATAACCGACGTTGTAGATCTTTGCTGACGGTTTTTATAAATAACCGACGCCTATTTTTTTTTTCATATCAGTTTGCAGGCCTGCTGTGGCTGGTCAGCAGGATGAGAACCTGCAGTTCAGTAACTGAACTGCAGGTTTACGACATCCATTGATATCAGCCTACAAACAGGCCGCAAACCTGCAAAAGTCATAAGCAAAATTTCACACAAGTACATACATTCAGACATCAATTCAATTCTCACATTCACACATATAGAAACATTCAAATACATGTATTAACATTCAGAAATATTCATTTACAAAGTATCATTCATTATCGCTATCAACATCCCAATTATATCTTACAGTTGCCACTGCTTGTATGGCTTTTGCCCATTCTTCTCTTACTTCATTTAATGCTTCCATCGTATATGGAGCATGTATATTTTTTAAGCATTTACCTGTAGTGTTGTCAGTTTTAAACACCTGCAAAGAGAATGATGTATATATATAAGTAATAATATAAAAATAAGATAAGATTGATATATTGCATACTAACTAATGAGAGTATATATAATACCTCATGTATGGTATCGATGTCCAATGCGGCATATTTGATAATCATCTGCATAAATCGCAACACATAGTATGTGCATGCCCAGCCATTGTCTTGTGTAGCACACTATAAATTGAAACATACAAAATAATACAACTAAGCACAATTCACATCAATAATATATATATTCGAGTCAGGAACTTACTTGTACGTTCTGCCAATTTATTGGCTGGTTCTTTTTCCTTGGGACCGTTCCTCCAGCCTTTTTGAATGCATCTAAACCCTTACATGTTAATATAACACAATAAATTGCATAAGTAAATAGTAATGTAATAAAAGATGTTAACAGATATAAAAATGAAATATTTTTCACCAGAATAATGGCATTCTCATTACGTGTCCAATTTTAGTGTTCAATGTACTCCCCGCAGGATCTAGATAATAAACAGTGAATGTCCCGGGGACAATAAATAGTAACTCCCAATGTCTACCGCTAGAAGTAAGAAGTTAACAATTAATAACTCAAAATGCAAAATAAAAATGGAATTTTCTTAAGTCCAAATTATAAATAAAGTAAACTTACTTGACATTGAATGGAGCTATTATTATCGTCTTCTTTTGCTGACCAAAAATTGTAAAAGCATCTATACAGTATTGTTGAACATTATCAGGGTCTTTAGCTACCAAACTAATCAATGATGGAATCAAAAATCCCACATGATCAAATGCAAATTGTTTGCAATGATCTTCGACTAGGTAGCTGCAAAACATATAGGCGTATGCATTAATATATAAGAAACCAGATCACCGGATCTTACACAAGGTATATGGATGTATAAACAAGATCTCACCTTATCCATGTCTCTATCATTGATGTATTCAGCCAATCATACATAAACAGCTCAATAATATCTTGTATAAATAAAGAGCTATCGTATGATTGACCTGCATAATCTGCATCTAAAGAAATAATTATAGGGCAATGTACATTATGTGCCCGTAGCCAACATGCCATTCCCCTACAAGCAGGACCTAACGGGTATGTTAGGTCAGTTGGAACCCAATCGGGTAATGCGGGAAGTGGAAGTGGAGGCCTAGGTGCTCCTGGTGTCTTCTTTTTAACCTGTACATATAATTTTAGATCAGTTGACATCATATATACACATTAACAGTCTAAATCAATGTAAATTTATCTTACAATTTCAGTCGTGTAGACGACATCTGCTTTGGGCCACAATATCACCCCGCCTTCTGCCTCACCAAGTGTATCAATATCTGGGTGGGCATATGGCAACGCAACTTCCATCCAATCGGGTAACACACGTAATGGGCCCACACAAACATAGCCATGTGGCATTGGAGTCCCGTGAAACCTTTCCCCAGGAAGGGGCGGGTAAGCTTGCGCCTCTGCAACAACGTAGTCTTACATTCTTAAGCGGCATGGCTTCAATGCCTACAAATTTACGTAAAGAATATTATACATATATACATATCATCTTGAAAACATAACAACTTGAAAAGACTAACTACAATGCCATAAACAATACTTACAGCAGACGTGCTAGGCGATGGGTCTCCAGGATTACTCGCAGTCTGTGCATCAGGAGAAGAGTGGGTCGCCATAGGCGTATTGGAAGCCTGAGATGCCTGCCACCGCAGCAATTCTTCCTTGACCTTCTCAGCAACTACATCGTTGATCTTCTTAGCAACTAAATCCTCAACTCTCTTATTCTCCTATACATGGATAAAAGAAACATTAGCTTCTTATTAATGAATTTCCTTTTGCAGTAACATTCTAAAAAAAGAATAGGTTACCTCTTCTTGAGAAAGTCCCGCTCTGGGTTTGCGCTGGGATGGCCCAAAGAATGCTTTGATGCCAACACCAGCGTCGGCACCTCTAACACGTCCAGGATGCTCTGGGTTACCCAGAGCAACTGTCAATTCATCCCTTGTGCCCTGAGGGATGAACGTGCCTTGTTTCCTCTGCTCGTGCAGCTCCCGCTAATCACCATAAACAGAAATTGGTAAGTTAACACCACAAATAATCAATATTCAAACGATTTCTCTAAGAGTTGTATTTTACCATTTTTGCATCCGCCTCAGCAGTTACAGGCTTCTTTATTTCACCCTTCTTGTTTTTCCTGCCAGCTATCCAGATATCATGGCGAGGCATGGGTGTGGCAGACTCCTGAGTAGGAGCAGACTCCTGAGTAGCCGGAGACTCCGCCTGTAGTCTTTGGCGAACGCTTGCATAGCCTTTTGGACCCATAGTGTGGTCATGCACATTCAGTGCACGCCTTACTTTTTGTGCATCACTGAGGGCCTAGTTAGTATGCACATTAATGATTTGGTTAGTAGCACTAAATGCTAATCTTGAATAGGTGAATACAATGTATATTAATTAAATTAGGAGTGACGCCTAATACCTTGAATTCTTCAGATTTTCTTGAAGCAACAAAATTGTCCCAATCTTCTTTGTCCAAGAAGTTCCATTGTTCAAGGGCTGACTTCTTCTTCTTATCACCCTCTTTTATGTATTCTCTGTTCAGATTTGTCCTATAATTCCTAAGCATCTTTCCAGCGCGTTGCATCACATTTTTACGATGCAACTTCTCATCCAATGCAAACAGATTCTGTAAAATAGAAATGTTATTAACTAGTATCCAAAATAGAATTGCAAATAATAGAATTTGTAATCTACAAAATAGAATTGCAAATAATAATAACTCACGCATAAATCCTTCCATATCAAGTCTTTTTTCCCTTGAGGAACTTTATGCCAATTGTCATACTTAACACCACAATGGCTCCGAGTGGTACACCCAAGATAGTTCACAAAATTATTGCGGTTCACTCCAATTGGATTTCCTCCATTATCAAACTCCACCACCAATTTGGATCCACTACCACTTAGCGCTAATAACTTCTTCAACAGAGTGATGCCCCTTTTCTTGTTAAGTGTCTGGTGTTGCGCATCAAGTTGCTCCAGTGCTTCAGTGGGTACAGGTGCATCAACCTAAAATTTGACAAAAATAAAACACACTAACTTAGCCCAATATAGAAATATAGGATATATGACATAACTAGAAGATAATGAATTTTATAGAAATACAGGATATGTTTTTAGAACTTACATTAGTATCCTCGCCATGCTCGTCATGGACAGCATGCTCATCATGGACTTCATGCTCATCATGGACATCATGCTCATCATGGTCAGCCATCTGAAAATGTCATTACAAAGGCAAACATTTAGCATTTGTATTAACTAGAAAAAGGCAAACATTTAGCATTTGTATTAACTAGAAAAAGGCAAACATTTAGCATTTGTATTAACTAGAAAAAGGCAAACATTTAGCATTTGTATAAACATACATGTCTCTAAAATTTTGATCTTTTATCAATTAACAATCCTTCATTGTGATCTCCGCGCACATATAAGTCATCATTAGCTTCAATATTTTGTGGAGTTGGCAACCCAACTGAGAATGGACTGGAGTCATCATACTTATCATAGTACTCTTCTTCATCTATAGGATCTTCAATGAACTGTCTTTTACCATGAAGAACAACCGACCATTTATCATTTGCAGGATCATCGATATAGAATATTTGTTTCGCCTGTGATGCCAATATGAATGGTTCACCCTTCTCGCCAATCTTTTCAAAGTTCACCAAAGTGAAACCTAATTCATCCACTATAACTCCTTTGGTGTTATCAACCCAATTACATTTAAAGAGCGGAATTTTGAAATCTATGTAGTCAAACTCCCAAATGTCCTCAATGACACCATAATATGACATTTTAGCTTCACGTAGACTCTTATCCTTTGCACTTGCAAAGTACATAGTCGACGCTTGAAGAGTGACCCCACTATTTTGGACGACACTCTTATCATCTTGGCGCTTTGTGTAATATGTGAATCCATTAATGTCAAACCCTTCATAAGACATAACATTCGGTTTTGGTTTAAAGGCGAGGCATTTGATAGTTTCTGTAATATCATTTGGTGTTTGAGATAGTTGATGTAAGACTTTATCTTCAAATCACTTAGTAAAAGTCTTATTATGCTCTCTAGCAAGCCACATTGAACTTGCTCGAGGATGTTGTCTCTTTATGAAATTGGTATGTTCCTCGATATAAACACTCACTTCGTCCATATTGTGTAAAATATACAAGTGAGCTTGTTCCAACTGCTCACGGCTGATTACTTTCACCCGTGATCCCAAAATTCCTTTGCCCTCCTCAATATTCTTGTCATTATCAGGAGTGTCATTACCACTGAGAAATTCATTGCAAAAATCCATAACCTCTCTCGCCACATAACCTTCAATAATACTCCCTTCAGGCCGATAACGGTTTCGAACATCACCTTTAAAAATGCTCATGTATCGTTCAAAGGGATACATCCAATGCAAGAAAACTGGTCCCAACATTTTCACTTCCCTAGTCAAGTGGACAACAAGATGTACCATGATATCAAAGAACAAAGGAGGGAAATACATCTCAAGCTGACATAGGGTAACAACCACTTCTCTTTGCAAATTATCGAGAGTATCAGGGTCAATAACTTTGCTGCATAGACTGTTGAAAAAGAAACAAAGTCTGGTAATTGCAAACCTTACATGCTTCGGCAATATAGATCGAATTGCCAAGGGCAATATTTGTTGCATTAGAGTGTGACAATCATGAGATTTAAGACCTATCAACTTCAGATCTTTCATTGATACCAATCTACGGATGTTGGATGAGTAACCATGTGGCACCTTAACATTTACCAAGCATTCACAAAAAGTTTTCTTCTCCTTTCTAGACAACGTGTAACAAGCGGGAGGTAAGTATGTTCTTTTATTACCCATTTCACGTAATTCTATTAATTCTGACCTTATTCCCATTTCACGTAGGTCCAGTCTGGATTTTATCCCATCTTTAGTCTTACCTGGTATATTTAATAGAGTACCAATGATGCTATCACAGACATTTTTCTCAACGTGCATTACATCGATACAATGCCTGACTGTCAAAGAACTCCAATAAGGAAGATCCCAAAATATTGACTTCTTCTTGAATGAAGAATTGTCACTCCGTGTGGCCATACTACATTGTGATTTCTTACCAAATTCATTGACAATGTCTTTTACTCTTTCATAAACAACATCCCCTGGTATAGGTTTAGGTGCACTCCGTTCATCAATCCATCCATTGAATGCTTTGCGCTTCCTACGATACGGATGGAATTTTGAAAGAAACCTTCGATGACCAAGATATACAGTCTTGCCGCCATGTTTTAGTCTTATTGAATCAGTGTTTTCTTCACATATAGGACACGCTTTAGCTCCTTTGACACTATATCCAGACAAATTCCCATATGCTGGAAAGTCATTAATAGTGCAAAACAACATAGCGTGCAAACGAAATGTCTCTCTTGCTGAAGCATCATAGGTCATCACACCTTCAGCCCAAAGTTTCTTTAAGTCATCAATCAAAGGTTCAAGATAAACATCGATATCATTTCCGGGTTGTTTAGGGCCCGATATCAACAATGACAACATAACGTACTTATTTTTCATACACATCCAGGGAGGAAGATTGTATATAACAAGCATGACTGGCCAAGTGCTATGTTGGCTACTCAATGTCCCGTACGGATTCATCCCATCTGTACAAAGCCCAAGTCTTAGATTCCTATCTTCTTCACCAAATTTAGGGTACAATAGATCAATCTTCTTCCACTGTGGGGAATCAGACGCATGTCGTAGGATCCCATCATTATTTTTCTTAACATCTGCATGCCACCTCAAATTCTTCGCATCTTTCGGATTTGCAAACAAGCGTTGAAACTGTGATATTATAGGTAGATACCACAACACCTTGGCAGGAGAACCAGTTTTGGACTCCCCCGAAGTCGTCAATTTATACCGTGACGCACCACATTTTGGACAATCTTTCAAATCTACATAGTCCTTTTGAAATAATACACAATCATTCGGGCATGCGTGTATCTTCTTGGCCTCCATTCCCATTGGGCACAACATTTTCTTTACCTGGTATGTTGAGATTGGAAGCTCGTTTCCTTTAGGAAGAATTTCTTTCAACAAAGTAAACAATGAAGTGAAGCTTTTGTCGCTCCATCTATTGTTAGCTTTCAACTTATACAATCTCAACACAGCGCTAAGCTTTGTAAACTTAGCACAGCCTGTGTATAACGGTATCTCAGCATCATGCACAATGTTTGTAAAGATAGGAGGTGGATCGGTGTGCTCTACCCTACAACTATCCAGCATCACATCAACGATGTCTGCTGGAACTGGTTCGTTCACATTTACGTCATCAGAGGCAATTTCTTCTTCCACCCAAGCACTGCTATCGACATCTACTGGTTTCGATTTTGAAATCTCTCCATGCCAGTGCCATTCTGTATAGCCTTGTACAATCCCGTTGCACATGACATGACTTTTGATTTCCTCACCAGTGTTGACTTTCAAGTTGTTACCGCAATGCCTACATGGACAGTAGAACCTATCTGTAAGTTTTTTCCTATGTTCCTCGGCAAATCTAATAAACTGATCAAGACCAGATATAAACTCTGGGGTGCAACGATTACGAATGGACATCCATGATCTATCCATTCTATGATCAGAGAAAACAAGTATATATTAGGAAACAAGTATATATTAGGAAAAGATTAGGCAGCATTTCCCCGTTGTTCTCTAAGTACATATATACTTAGAGAACAAACGGGGAAATGCCAACAAACACATGTGATGTCATTCTTATATATAATAAATGTGTACCACCTATCCCATCCTTGAACACCTAATCTCACTAGTAAGTGTATAATGTGTATTGGGTTTTCGAGAAAATTTCGGCAGCATTTCCCCGCTGTTCTCTAAGTACATATGTACTTAGAGAACAAACGGGGAAATGCTACCAAAATTTTCTCGAAAACCCAATACACATTATACACTTACATCCTAAGTGAGATTAGGTGTTCAAGAACAGTCCCAAACTGGGGACTATCCAAGATTTATTCCTAATGAGTCAATCTTGGATGGGTTTCTAGGCCAACAAACACAATAATAGATATCTACAATGAAGCCGGACTCCATACAAACAGTATATAATTTAGTGATTGTTCATTCTAATTTATACCAATGTACAAGTAATATAAAAAACAATGATTGTTCACATTCTAGGCCAACAAACACATGTGATGTCATTCTTATATATAATAAATGTGTACCACCTATCCCATCCTTGAACACCTAATCTCACTAGTAAGTGTATAATGTGTATTGGGTTTTCGAGAAAATTTCGGCAGCATTTCCCCGCTGTTCTCTAAGTACATATGTACTTAGAGAACAAACGGGGAAATGCTACCAAAATTTTCTCGAAAACCCAATACACATTATACACTTACATCCTAAGTGAGATTAAGTGTTCAAGAACAGTCCCAAACCGGGGACTATCTAAGATTTACTCCTAATGAGTCAATCTTGGACGGGTTTCTAGGCCAACAAACACAATAATAGATATGTACATGTTAGGGTTTCATCACAATTGATGTTAGGGTTTAAACAATGTTAGGGTTTAATCAAATCAAATTAGGATGCTAGAATGGACAAGTTTAAATCAAATTAGGATTTAAATTAGGGTTCCAATAGGATTCAATTTAATTAATTTTTATGTGAAAGATGTAATATTATAATACATACAATGGCAATGAAATGAAACCCTAATTGTATTGGAACTCATAAAAGGATGTCTCAAAGGTTGAATCTAATATATGCATCCTAAAAAAGGTATCACGTCACAAATGTGCATTTCAATAATCATATTTTATTTCCTTCCAATTAGTGTGGGTTCCAAGTTTGGAATTGTTTTCTAATCATGGGTCCCTTAATTTTATTTAGGATAGAAGATAAAATCAAGGATTTCAAATAGTATAAGGCGCACCCCCAAAAGTAAAAAAATGGATATATATTATGCATCATACCTTGGTTGCTGATTTTGTTTTGATGCACGACAAATAGTTACCATTGGGTCTTGGTCCACGGGAGGATAATCTATCTTCTACCTATTTAGAATGCTTCCTTGTGTGCACATCCACATAGTATATGTGTCTAAATTGACATTCTCCTATTTAGAATGTTTCATTCATAAACACATATGTGTTCTTGAGTTTTGGGATTCTAATTATAGCCAATTTAAATCATGTTAGTTAGTAGTATTTTTTTTGGATCAATTATGCTTGAGATGCAGATATTTCTGTAAAGGATGGTCATTGACTCCTGAAAATGGGAATGCCACACGAACATGGATAGAATAGGTAGATGTTTTTGAGCATGGGCTTGACATCAGCCAAGTTATGGTGTGGAACGAGGAGATGAGACTATTACTGAATGGAAAGAATGGCAGAGGAAGGGCTTGATGATAGTACCTTGTGAGCAACGGAGTTAGGGCGTGATCAAGGAGACGCAGAGCAGAGCAGCAACAAGGAGGAAGGAGCAAGCGGCGGCGGCGGTGAGCAGGAGTGGTGGCGAGCAGGCGGCGAGCAGGCGGCGAGCAGGGCGGCGAGCAGGCGGCGAGCAGGAGCGGCGGCGAGCAGGCGGCGGCGACGCAGAGCAGCAGGATCTTCGGCGAGCAGGAGCGGCGGCTAGCAGGTGTCCAACGGCGGCAGGAGCGGCGGCGAGCAGGAGTGGTGGCGGAGAAAGGGGCGCCGGAGAAGGGGGCGCCGGAGAAGGGGAGCTGGAGAAGAAATCACCGGAGAGAAATCGGCGGCAGTAGAGAAGAAATCACTCACAATGAAACAGAAGAAAGGGGAAGAGTCGGGCGATCGAGGGTAATGAAGTTCCCAAATAGCGTCGGTTGTTTAAAACAACCGACGCCTAAACTCTTTAGCGTCGTTTGTTTGAAAAAACCGACGTCCAATTGGACGATATTTTCATGAAATTGTTTGGCGGGAACCACCTTCAGCGTCGGTTATCCTTGAATAACCGACGCTGAAGGTGACACTTTTCGCGCAAATTTTCATCGCACATAGGCGTCGGTTTCTACCTTAATAACCGACGCTGAAAATGACACTATTTTTTTTTATCGAAATATGGATTTCGCGGGCGACTTTAAGCGTCGGTTTGTTATAAACAACCGACGCTGAAGACAAAGCGGTACCCATGTCTGGATGGTCTTCGAATATAGACGTCGGTTTTCGTAAACAACCGACGCCTAACATAGAAGGCGTCGGTTTTCCTTAATAACCGACGCCCAGAAAAGTGTCACTGAATGCTATTTCTGTAGTAGTGTCCTTTGAACTTTCCCCAAGATGTGGGAACCCAAGGTGACTTCCATTGAAGAAGCAAGGTCTCTTAGGGATGTTCCTATTGAAGAGCTCATTGGAAATATACAAGCACATGAAGCCACACTTGATAAGAGCGAGGAAGTAGAAAGACAAGAAGAGAAAGAACTCAAGAGAATGAAGAAGGATGAAATCAAAGCTCAAATCAAGGCTATTTTTGGTCAATATTCTCCATCCTCTCATGTTAAAGAAGATGTCATGTACTCCAAGGGTAGATTATACAAAGGCAAGAATTCCTCCTCCATCCGGTGCCTCAAGTATGGAACAAAAGGTCACTTCAAGATAGATTGTCTACAAGGCAAGAAGACCCATCATCACAAGGAAAGAGAAGAGAAGTACATAAAGGAGGAGAAATGGCACTCAAGCTCAAGTGACTCCTCCAACTCAAGCTCAAGTGATGATTCAAGTGGAGGATCAAGCTCAAACTCTAGTGTTAAAGGAGAATGTCATTTTTCTCTTATTGCTTCTACAAGAAAAGACTCAAGTGAGATAAATCTAAACTCTTTAGATAAAGAATCTTTGATTGCTATTATTCATGATACTCGTGCCTAAGTCTTCCAAAAAGAAAAGAAAAAAACTTGCTAGAATTGTTGATAATATGCATCTAGAACTAGATGATCTTGAACATGCTAATACTTGCTTGCTTTATGATAAAAATGCTTGCCTTAGCCAAGTAGACTCTCTTCAACTTGAAAATGCTAGTTTTCTTGATAAGATGAGATTTCTAGAAGCTCAATTTCTTATTCCTAGTTCTAATGAAGAGCGTACCTTAATTGTTGATTCTCTCATGCATGATATTGATGGTCTTAAATTTGAAAACAAGGACAGATTTTGTTTTGCAAGGATTAGAATCTGAAAATGGTGTTTATCCTTCTAAGATTTTTTTGCTTGAAATAGAAAATGCCTCCTTACTTGCTAAAATCAATATGCTTGAATCTTGTTCTAGTAGAGAGAAAAATGTTGCTGCTCTTCATATTGATAGAGATTTATATTTAACTAAATCTCTTTTCTTAGAAAATGATCTTTTGAATGCTAGAGATAATATCAATCATTTGTATTCTACTATTACTTCTCTTATGCATGATAATGATAGTTTGAGATCTTCTTTGCAAAGATTCTTAGTTGGAAAAAGGAATCTTAATGATATCCTACACCATACTACTAAATAAATTGGTAGACATGGTTTGGGGTATGATAGTAGTCAAAGGAACAACAAAGGTAAAGGACCTACAATATTCCATGGAGAATCCTCTAGTTCCAAGACTATGGGCACATGCAACTATTGCAATGAAATTGGTCATTATTCTACTTGTTATCCTTTTAGAAAAGCACCCAAGGGCACTAGGACATGGGATGCTAAGCTAACTACTCCAAACCCAAAAACATGATTGGGGACCATTTCATCTTTCTTCTTGTAGGTACTTGCAAATAGATTGACTTGAGCCATTGATTTGTAAATTGACTTCTCAATCCACATGAAAGAAGAAAGGTGAGATGTGTAGAGGGTGAAAACAAGTGGAAAAGGAATGGTAAGAACAAAGGTAAATGTTTTCTTTCTTATAACAATTTCTAACTTGTTTTTGTCAAGTTAGTGTGCACTATACATATGGTTTTTGAGTCAAAAGTGGTATTTTGTGTTTCTCTTCACACTCTTGCTCAAAAACTATTTCTAATGCTTCTATAGTGCATTACTAACTTGCTTAGACATGTTTGGATATGGTTTGTATTTTTAGCATGTCTCTAGATATGTTTTTTGTCAATATATGTGATTTTTGACAGCAGATTTGTCGGTTGAGTTTGTCATGTTTGAAACTCGACCGATAGGCACCAATGGGTGTTGCCAACAACTGTCATCGGTCGAGTTGTTAATACACAGAGCTCGACCAACAACACTGTGCACAGAATATACATTTGGCTTATTGAATTAGAATTTTCCTCTCAACTAGATTTTCTCAACTAATGGCCTTATTCTTTGACACTCTCATTTGGTGCCTTTATATATGCATATTTCCATGTTCAAAATTTCCTATCTTGCTTACAACTCTATCTTGCTAGTTGCTCTAAATTGGTATATCTATATCTTGAGTTGTTTTGTAGGTCTTGATGATGATCTCTTTGGAACTCTTGGTTGTGTCTAAAATTGCTTCCGTTGTACTCTAACTTGCTACATCTATCTAGGTGTATATCTTGTTTTGATACAACTTTGAGGTTCTTAGTGGTAATCATCATTTGGTAATGATGCATATATGTATATGAGTTATATCCTTTCATGCTTCTAAAATTGCATATCTCTTTGTTTGGATATATCTCTACATCTACTCATAGCTTGCTTTATCTTATGTATCTTTTGGTATCTCTTACTATGATATAGATCCTACTAGTAGTCCTAACTTGTGATAACATCTACTAGTAGTTCACATACATGTAGTTCTAACCTTGTTTATAATTGGTATCTTTGCTCATCTAGTGGTATTTCACTATATGCTATGCTTGTATCTTGTCTCATACATGCTCAAGCTTGTTCCTTGAATTGCATATCTACTATCTTGAGTTGCTTGCATAAAGTTGTGATGCATGATACACAAATCTACATTGTATGTAGAAATTGGAGTATTTTTTGCTTTTCATGCAGATTTTGCTCCAGTTTCAGTTTTTAGTGCAAGACTAGTGTTTTTTTTGTACAAACTACCTTCTGAGCAAGGCTCATCGCTTTTCCATGAGCCTTGACACTTTTTGGGCAAATTCTATCATCTTGAGGGTCAAAATTGAGATTTATTATTTTTTGTACATCACTTTATCTTTCATTTAGGGTTGTTCAAGTGCTTGCTTTAACTTACTTTTATTCTATGCTTGGACAAGCCCCTATCTGTGCTCTTCTACTCTCCTTATATAACCTTTTGTTGTCTCCTTTCTCTTAACAAGTGGTGTTTCTTATTTATTCATAACCCCACGTTTTGAAATGACGAAGGGGGAGAAAGGTATGTCTTCTTTCAACAAAATAGGGAGAAGGCATGTCTTACATGAAGAGGAGAAGCATGTTCATGTAAAGGGGAGAAGGAAAATGGGAGAAGGCATATATGTGTAGAACATATATGAGTAGAAGACATTGTATTCTATAAATGTTATGAAAGCTAACCATGCAGGAGAAATAGCATCAATTGAGGGGGAGTATGAGAACTCCACTAGCATCAATTGAGAGGGATCATATGAACTCAATTCTATTGAAACCCCTAGGTTTCTCCAAAGGTATGACTTTACTTAAATGCTTTCAATACATTTACGGAATGGTTTGTCATCTTCAAAAAGGAGGAGAATGTTGACTCAAGGTCTAAATTGAATAAACCCTTGTTTTAATGATGACTAAACCATTCCAATTAATTGTGTCTAATGTCTCTACTTGAGTGATTTCAGATTAGGTATAGACACGCTCCAAATGCCCTAAGTTGCGCATATCAACTTGGAGAAAAGACAAGTCAAAGTCAATACAAGTGCATGTTTTTGTAATATGATGTAAATCCATTAGAATAATGTTGTAAATCACTTGTAATGATTTTATGACATGTAATTAAGCTTAGAAAAAATTAGGAGCACTTAGATTGAATATTTAAGCACTCAAAAGCCATTTTCCAAAATTCACATCAGGATGTTCATCGGTCGAGTTGCAAACTCGACCGATCCTGATTGGATCTTAAAAATGACTTTTGATCGGTCGAGTTTACACTTCACAGAACTCGACCGATCCCTCTACTGACCAAAACTAATTTAAGTGAATTGGTCGAGTTACCTCAGGACAAACTTGTCTGATGGCCTAAATTGGTCTTGTTTCTTAGTGGGATCGGTCGAGTTACCTTTATAGAAACTCGACCGATTGCACTGTATGGAAAAGTGCTAAAAAGTGCTTCTAGCTATTGTGGAGTTTCAATAAGTGAAAATATATCTGTTGCAAGCCACAAAATGGCTAGTTTTCATTCTCAAGTGTTCCCAAAGGCTTCTAGGTATCCTCAACTATAAATAGGACCCCTTGGGCTTCATCCCATGGTTAGCCAAGCACTATGAAGGTCCCTAATCTATAGTTGAGTGATCCTACAGCCTCCTCTCTTTCTCTAAGCTTAATCACTTACTACATCCATTAGAGTGAGTAGGAGATTTGTAAGAGACCTCGTCCTACATGTATATCTTGTGAGGCTCTCACTTCCACCACCTCCCTATCTCTCATTTCAACCATGAAGATGAAGGTTTTCTCTCTTATCTAAGAGAGGTGAAGAAGAACAAGGGAAGGCGTCCCTTGGTGAAGATCAAGGCTGAAGACTTAGAGCTAGAGTGGGTAATCCCTTGGTGAAGGTTAAAGACTCCTTGCTTAAGTGGGTAAGTCCTTGGTGGAAGCCTCTCCGAGTGAAGGTGAAGTCAAAGGCTGAAGATCCAAGAAGAGTGGGTGATTCCTTGAAGGATGAAGACTTGTGCAAGAGTAGGTAAGTCCTTGGAAGAAGGTAGAAGACTCCTTGCAAAGTGGGTAAGTACTTGGTAAGGTTGAAGACTCTTTGTATTGGATAGGTAAGTCCTTTGGTGGTCATGTATTGTAAGTCTTATGAATGAATATAAGAGTACAATGGTTAAGAAATCCTAGAGGTTGACCTCTCTAGGTAGTGGATTGGCTCACTTCTAGTTTGAAGTGTGGAACCACTCTACATAGCTTGTCACTTGGTGTATGTTCAATCTCTCTCTCCCTTGTTATGTATGTTTTATTTGCACTCAAACTTCCTATTTAGCAACCTTATCTTGTGATATATCTTGAAGGTCTAATGAATTTTATTTAAGTGCATTCATCTCTATTCACCCCCCCACTAGAGCATCCTATCACCCATCTAGGATCCAACATATACATCCCAAAACAATGTTGGCCAGTAGAATCCAGCTTGTAGAACTTTTTTAATTATTTTCTCCCCTTCAAAATAGCCTCCATAGGAAGAAGAATGAAAAACAAAAATGATGCTTGGAATCTCTTCCTCTGCTACACATCGGTGAATGAGTCCATTGGTTCCAGAGTGGATCATCCTAGTAGTAGAATTTGACATCATGTAGAAATTTCTTCTTTTGTTGGTAGGTAAGATCAGGTGGAAGGTGTCCTCTAGAAAGAAAATTTGCTACATTAGAAAACCAGGGTGCTTGCATTGCATCAACAGCATAGAGTCTTTCCATGAGAAAGTAATCATCAATTGGCATTGTATCCTTCACATCTGTGGTAACTCTAGATAAGTGATCAACGACGTTGTTCTCAGTTCCTTTCTTGTCTTTTATCTCAAGATCAAATTCTTGGAGCAGCAATATCTAGCGTATCAGACATGGCTTGGCATCCTTCTTGTTCAACAAGTACTTGATGGTGACATGGTTGGTGTAGATCAAAACTTTTGAGCCCACTAGATACCCTGACGAATTTTTTTGGAAGGCATATACTATAGCTAGAATCTCCTCCTTAATCATAGCATAGTTGACCTGTGTTACAACCCCAATTTTTTGGATCATTTGGTGAGAAATGTAATTTCTCATATTAAATATATTTGAACAAATAATTATACAATTTGTTTTGAATAAATGGATTTCGTTTACAATAGCCTTAATGATTGTGTTGTGGGATTTATTGGCTATTGGGCCCAAATAACAAGAAAATTCAATTAGAAAATGAATAATTGAATATTTGAGAAAAGAAAATTGTGGAAACCTCTAGAAGGCAAATACAAAGAGGGATTTTGTGCCTCTTGGGTTCCAAGGAGTCCAAAGTTACATAGAGGGTGCAATAAGAAAAGAAAAGATCAATTAAGTATTTCTTTATTAAGAAAGAAATTGAAAATAATGATGAAATGTGGGAAATAAGTGAAAAGAGGTATAATGGAGTTGTCCTTGGTGGATTTTCGTATCCCAAGGATTCCTAATGATAAAAGGAATACCAATGAGCGAAATAAAAGAGAAATAAAGAGAAATCCTCAAAAGAAAATATTTTAATAAGAAATAAACATGATAATGAGAAATAATGCATATAGATGCATCTAGAAGGATAATAAGTATCCTCGAAAAGGAATTTCTAAATAATAGAGTGTATTGGGATCCAAGGAGTCCCAATAAAGAAGAAAGATAGAGAAAATACCAAAATTGCAAAATAAGAGGATAATGTGATACATTATTAATGAATTTTGTGATATTGATAAAAAGGGAGTATTTTCTACTAAAAGAAAATATAATTTCATGGCAAATGAAGTAAAAGGCAAGTCTAAAGAGATTAAGGGAGAGGATTTTCCTATTTCTAATTATCCATGGAATAATGAATATCAAAGAGGTTATGAGGATAGAGAAGAATACTTCTCCTTGAAGGAATGTGATTCCTATTAGAAGAGGGACTTCATTTCTTTGTGGAAAGCCATCCTAGGGCTTCATTGACCTCCCCTATACAAGGGGTAAGACTTGGGGTCGATTCCAGAGGGATTCCACGCAACTATATCTCCCTTCTTCATCTTCTTCATCAAAATCCTAACCTTGAAGGTAAGGTCCTATCCTTGGAGTGACGGGGGTGTTTATGGTCTTGTTTGAGGCTGGAAACATCCACGACCAACCGCAGAAGGTCTGCCATCCTTCCCAGCCTCCAACTCATGTGTGATCATTTGCAGCAGTAGCCGCACGGCTGCAACACAGCTGTGGGTTGCAGCTCTCCCCAGCCCAAACCAGCCATGTTGGTGGTGAGCTAAGTGGTTCCCCAAGGGCGGAGAAGGGCAGTGGAGCCAGTGTAAGGGTCGACGGCGGCCATCAGGCTCAAGGAAGAGGAGAAGGAGCTGTGCCTTGGGCGGCTAGGGCCAGCGTCGCGGCTGGCTGAAGGTAGGGGATGACCCCTCGGTCATTGGAAAAGTTTGCCCCTCCACGGGTTGAAGAAGCGGTAACTTAAGTAAGGGCATAACGGTCAATCTGTTATGTTTCCAAGCAAGCCGCGTTGCATGGGAGTTGACGACGTGGCGCTCCCTTATTGGCCGAAAAGGTAATTCCTTTATTAATTCATAATTAAATATTGGTAACTCCGGTTAGGACAAGTATTATATGAAAGTTGATCCTCAGAACGAGAGGAACACAAAGAAATTATTGTTGAAGCCTAATTTCGCTTTCTATTCAAAAATTATATGAAGATGCTATCTTTAATAGTTTAATCAATGAAAAACCCTAACCTTTGATGATTAATGAATTAGAAAGGGGTTTTGTGAGTGTTTAAAATAGATATTAACCTGTTGTTAATAAAAAGGGCATATTAGATCTAAAAGGATGATCTTCATGTGTAATTTGATTAATTGAGGGTTCCATATGATTTAATGAACCTTTAACCCTAATTGTGGTAATTATGATCCTTAATGATTTTTAATTGGTCAAATTCATGTACAAAGCTGAGATATGATGGTTCTAATCTATTTAGAATACAAAAGTCCTTAATTCTGGATAAATACCCTAAAAGTAGTAATTAGGTTTTTTTCTCATGAATAAAAGATAGAATTATGGAAAATCGAGTTCATATGTGATTAGAACATAATGAACTTTGAATTGATGATAAATGTGTATAATGATCTTGTCATGGATTAAAAGGATAAAAATAGTAGATTTAATGTAAAAGAGGCTTAATGAACTTAATTAATGGTTAATGGTGCCTTTAATCCAAAAATAGGGTTATATGTTGTTAAGATAACCTTAATATTGAAGAATAGATGAGATAATTAGGGTTTATGAGTAATGGTATAAAATTAGGGTTTAGAATAATAAAAGATGAAGTGAAACCCTAATTGCACAAGAAACCCTAAAATGGATACGAAAACCTTAGGAAGCAATTTCAAGTTGAATAGAAAGAATCTTGATAAAGTGTGTAGTAAATAGAGTACATGTGTTTTTCAAGATTCTTCATTGTGTGATTGAACTACTTGCTTGGATAGCTTTCTTGGTTGGAATTGATATTAGCTTGAGAAATCTATTGAACAGGTATGTGGTTACGCTTATGAATAATCGCTTTAGTTTCACGGTGATTTCTGAACATTTTTATCGGTTGCTTGAAAATAACTATTGGATGCCTTTTCTTTCATGCAACTATAAAGTGACTATGATTATCACCATGAATATATATAACTGGCTTAGATCTGAATCCATCTTTGTGGCTTGTAAAGGCTAAAAGGGGTAACCTAGAGTAAGGTCTAGGTTATCGTGGGTTAGAAATTCGGCTATCAAGTGTAGTGCCATGAGACCCTTTAGCATGCCATGAGTTAAGGAGTGGGCTACTTACGGGTAGTGCCATGTGACTCAACCCTAGAAACGGGTTCACCTATAGGTGGGACCATGAGGGGTTTAATGGGGAGCTACTATAAGGAAAGTAGTATCCAAGTCCACTGTAGGGACAGCGCAGAGGATAGGGAATGCATGGATCGTGCAGCTATATTTAAAATGTAAAATTGTTTGTTAAATGGTAATTGGCTGCAATACATTGTTATGAATAATTGCATGATTATTGGTTCCCCCACATGCCAGCTTTATGCTGACCGACGTTTTGTTTGTCGGTGTTTTAGGTACAAAGCCAAAAGGACAAACAATAAATCGTCATATTGTGAAGTACATGAATTAAAATACAAGGAGGATTAGTTAGTGTAGAATTCATATGTGGATAGAAGATTAGAGATCCAAGTTTTCAAAAGGTATGCAAAAGTTTTTATTTTTTTCCATATTTCAGTATAGTTGGTAGAATTTAATAATTGTTATTGATTATTTGTCGAACCTTTGATCATGTTAATTTGGATAATGGCTTTGACCTTCTGGTCTTACTTAATTGGGGGTTACCGGGAAGCGGGGTCGTTACAACCTGGGTCTCATTAGGTGTTTTACTGGCATAGTGGATAGCATGTAGCTTGTTGTCCTTTCTTTGGCCAAGGACTGCGCCAATGGCTTAGTCACTCACATCAAACATCAACTCGAACGGTGCATATCAATCTGGTGGCTGAATAATAGGGTTTGAAATAAGCACATCTTTGATCTTTCTAAAGACAACATGGCATTCTTCATTAAAAACAAACTCAACATCTTTGGCAAGAAATGAGCGTAGAGATTTGGCTATCTTGGAAAAATCCTTGATGAACCGTCTGTAAAAACCTACATGGTCAAGAAACCTTCTAATGTCTTTGACATTAGACAAAGTTGACATCTTTTCGATTGCTTCCACTTTTGTCCTTTCAACTTCAATATCCTTGTTAGAAATTGCATGGCCTAGTACTACTCTGGATAGTACCATAAAATGGCACTTTTCCCAACTTAGTACTAGGTTAACCTTTTTACAGTGCTCAAGGACTTAGACGGGAAATCATATATCAAAATAATTCATGTAGACATTGAAATCATGCATCCATAAAAACTTCCATAGAGTGTTCAATAAAATCCAAGAAAATAGTTAGCATGCAGCGTTGAAATGTGGTAGGAGCATTGCGAAGACTGAAAGGCATGCGCCTATAGGTGTAGGTGCCATAAGTGCATGTAAAAGTGGTCTTTTCATGATCTAGTGGATAAATAGGTATTTGGCAAAATCTTGAATAACCATCAAGATAGTTAAAATAAGAACAATAGGCTAACCTATCAAGCATTAAATCAATGAAAGGCAATGGAAAGTGGTCTTTACAGGCTGCCTTGTTCAATCTTCTATAGTCTATACACATGCACCAACATGTGGCAACACGATTCTGAATCAGTTCATCATTGTCTCCTTTCATGATAGTTACGCCCCCCTTTTGGGTACTACGTGAATTGCACTCATCCAGGGGATGTCACTAATGGGATAAATGATCCCTACATCTTTTAGTTTAAAAATCTCTTTCTTAACAACCTCAAGCATGTTTTAATTTAAATGCCTAGGAGGTTCTACACAATGTTTAGCATCTTCCTCCAAATTAATTCTATACATACAAATGGATGGGAGATGCCTTTCAAATCATCAATCAAATAATTGATTACTTTTTTATGCAAACGCAATTCACTCAACAATTTGGTTTTTTGCTCATTGGTTAAATCAGCATTTATGATAACAAAAGATGTGGAATTAGGGTCAAGAAAAGCTCACCTTAGCCCCGGTGGAAGGGATTCGAGTTCTACCTTGTTCTCCTTGGTTGGCTTGCTAGAATCATCTTTCAATGGTAAAGTATCTTCATGAAACTAAGGTGGAGTTGTACTAGAAATAACGTCCAGATTTTCTATGGCCACGACAGTTTCAGATTTGCTTTCATCACAAAAATCAACAAGGAAATTAGAAAAATCTTTGTCTTCCTCTAGAAATTTGTCAATATAATCTACCAGGAAAATATTCTCCATATTAATTGGGGCTTACATTGCATCTGGGATAGATAACTCTATTATTTCCCCTCCTACTCTAAGAGTAATCTTGCCTTCTCGTACATAAACTATGCAATAAACTGTGCGGAGGAAGGGCCTTCCAAAGAGAATAGGATTGGATAGAATTTCATTCATATCAATCACAGTGAAATCATAAGGGATGAAAAACTTGCCCACTTGAACATGCACATCTTCGACGATTCCTCTCCAGTATTTTATGGTGTGATTTCCAATTCAATGGCTATCTTGGTTGGCTTCATGTCTCCAATACCAAGTTTCTCCCCCAATGTGTATGGAGTAAGGCTTATGGTGGCCCCAAGGTCAACTAAACCTTTATCAAATGTTGTGTCACTGATCTTGCATGGAAATGTGAAGGCGCCTTGATCATCAAGTTTCTCAGGTAATCTATTTTGAATGATGGAACTCGTCCTCTCAGATAACATGGCAGATTCCACTTGATTTGTTCTCCTCCTCTTAGTCAAGAGGTCTTTCAGGAACTTTGCATAGGCAAGCATTTCAGTAATAACCTCTACCAAAGGAAGACTGACAGAAAATTTATTGACAATATCCATGAACTTGTGAACTTTTCCTTCTTCTTTCTGGCATGCAAACCTTTGAGGAAATGGAGCAGTGGTCTTGTAAGACGGTTGCTCTTCAGATGTACCTTTCTTCTTTTGATCTTTCTTAGCATCAACTTCTTTATCATCTTCCACTTTCTTATCATCAACCAAAAAGGGTCTTTCAATAATTTTCCCACTCCTCAAGGTAATGGACTTACATTCACAGGGGTTCATCTCCGGTTGACTTGGCAATGAACTGGAAGAGGCTCTTTGATTTTCTAGAGCTTTCTGGGCAATTTGGTTTTCTAGAATCTTCACATGAGTAGCAATGCCATCTACTTTAGAAGAGAGTTGAGTGATAACATCCTTCAAGAGTAACCCATGTGCACAGAACTCATCATTTTGTTGAATTTGTGTTGACATAAAAGTCTCAAGCATAGTCTTCAAAATGGACTTAGGTTGAGGTTGATTGTAGTTCATGTTATTGCTCGACGGTTGGTTATTGTTCATGGGATGGCGGTTGCTCACTTGTTGTTGGTGATTCTGACCTTGGTTCTGTTGGTTTTGACTTGATTTCTGGTTCTGAGGATTGTTGTTCCTCTAAGAGAAATTAGGATGGTCTCTTCATTCTGGGTTATAGGTGTTGGAGTAGGGGTTGTAAAACCTACTTGTTAGGAAAACTTCCTACTGCATTAGCTTGCTCCTGTGTCTCTCCAACATTCACATGTGGGGAAAAATAAGAAGAAGAGGCATGCCCTTAGGCTCCACATGCTTCATATACTTGTTCAGTTTCTTGGACAAAGTGCATAGTCAGCTTTTCAAACTTCTGTGACAATGCATCTAGTTTGGTTGCAATTAGATCAACTGCATCAACAATGTGTTTCCCACTTGACTTCTTAGTAGTGCCACTTGATGAGTAGGGCTAGTTGGTTCCTTCAGAACTCCATTGACAATTATTGAGTGTCATATCCTCTATGATGTCATATGAGTCTCTATAGGATTTGTTCATATGTGCTCTATTTGTAGTGACATCCACAATCATACGGGTGTTGTAGAATAACCTGTTGTAGAAAGTTTGCAACAATAACCAATTAGTCAAATTGTGGTGAGGAAAAAGCATTACAGGTCCTTAAATCTCTTCCACATATCATAAAGTGTTTCATTGTCTTGTTGTTTAAAACTAGTGAGTTGGCTCCTCAGTTGAGTTTTCTTTATAGGAGGAAAGTACTTGGTAAGAAAAGCATCCAGCAGCTTGTCCCTACTCTTAATGGACTGATTGGGCAAAGAGGAGAGCCATGCCTTGGCTCGGTCTCCCAAAGTGAATGGGAACAGTAGTAGACATACTCCTTCAACTAGAACACCAATAATCTTGAAGGTATTCATGTAATGTAGAAACTCAACTATGTGAAGATTTAGATCTTCCATAGGAGTTCCACCAAAATAGTTTTGATGGATTGCCTACATAATGGTGGGGCTGATAGAGAAATTGTTGACCTCAATAGCTATATGATCAATGGCTCCACAAATATTGATGGCAGCAGGTACAACAAATTCCTTAAGTGGGTGGTTGCCCTCCATATCTGGTTCTTTATGGTGCTCGGATGAAGGCAATGGTGAAGGTGTTAATTAGGGTGATGATGGTTGTGATCCCTCTAAGATTGAAGAGTTATCACTCTTCCTTTCTCTCCTTTGGCTGCAAAAGTTTCGTTCATTTTTGGGTTTAAGAAGATGGATGTCTTAAGACCCCTTTTAGAATTATGCAAGCAACCTAAAAAGAACGAAGTTAAGTGAGAACACAAAAACAAAAAGATATTACAAATATGTATAATGGAAAATAATGACCTAGTCTCGAATACAAGTTAATGTTTTTACTCTAACTAAGAATATCATATCTCCCCGACAACGACACCAAAAACTTGTTGATTGCCAAAGGAAAGTGAGTTTGGAATTTTTATTGTATCAACTCATCAATCACCTACAAGTGTACTGGATCAATTGTATTTGAGGTAAAACCAGAGGGAACTAAGCTAGCTAGGTGCAAGAATGTTAATTTTCAATAATCTAAGTCAGTTGTAATTAAAAGGGTTGGTTTGGATCAGATTTAAGTCCAAAAATAAATAAAAGAAATGAAAAACATGAGTCCCTTGGAGAAGGATTGAAATCGGATTATGAGGATCTTGGATATGGGATTTCACCTCCACATCATACCTCAACAATAACTATGAATTCCAACAACACTAATTAATCTCATAAGGTAGGTTGATAACATCTAATACATATCCTGGTGATATAAGATAGTTCTACCCTCATATAGCATTCCCATGCATATATCCAAATTTGAACTACAACCGAAAACCTTCAGCCAATCCAAGACATTCCCACGGTTAAGGATGTGCTATCAAAATGATTAATCCTTACCTCCTAATATGTCTTCCCAAAAATAATAAGAGGCATAAAACATGTAAACATGATGGCCAGCCATGCATACAAGGAAATATAAACCACAATTTGTTTTGAAATACAAGATCAACTAATATTATATATGAAATTCGAGTCACATTCGGTTATGATGTGGGAGTTACTCTCCACATCCAAGAAATGGAGTTTACTCACTCATTGTGAGGAAATACAGAAACAAAAGATAAATCATTGAAATAAACATGGGAAAAGAGATATGAATAATAAATGGATCTGTGGGAGTGAAGAATAGATAGAGATCGCCATCCCAGAGGTGGAGATCCATCTTTGAAAATTCTCCTTGCTTCAAAAACCTTCTCTTTTTGCCTTTGGGAAGGAAAGGAGAAGAGAAATGGGGCTAGGAATGGATTCCCTCTTGAGAAACCCTAACTTTCTCTCCTAGATCTCCTCTCTAGAGCTTTGTCCTCGTATTCAGACTCTAACTGCTCCAAATGGTGCATGATCCTCTTCCCAAGGAGTGGTGATTCTTTTATATTTCTAAATAAGTGTTCAAAAATAAGAAATATGTAGAAAATACATCCATTGTAGTGTAAGGGATATCTATTACGGCATGTAAGTCTTGATTTCTTGGAAAAACAACATCGTTCACAAGTGGCACACTGTGTGAAATGTGTCACATGGTGTAAGAGGTGTTTTCTATCAAATTTTGGACTTCCCGAGTTACAACGTGTAAAGCTATAAACACTGTGTAAGGGATGCTTCCTATAGAATCAACTTTTTTCCTGAGAGTCACACATCGTGTGATGCTGTCAACACATTGTAAGGGCATTATTCTGATGCACTTCTAGATTTTAGAAACTGGGACATTTTTGGGAATGCCAAATAAATAGAAAATTGGACATCTTTCTTTATTTCATAGTGAAATGTGAAGTACCTACAATTCAAACCATAACATGATTAAGATAAACCACAAACAAGCATCTTAGAATGAATTGGAGTAGGAATGTCACTAATTTGAGTGCAATGTGCAACTAAAATGGCATGAAAATATGATATTATTTGTGCACATCAAGCTCTCTATTGGTTACCACGACTAGATAGGACAACAATTGTCAAAATAAATAGATTTGTTGTGTTTAGGAAGCCCCCAGTACCCCTCTACTTATAGGAGGGGTTAGGGTCAGGGTTTCCAGTCAGTGTGGGAGTGGAAGGGATCAGAAGATCATGAATTTCTGCAACTTGCATGTGGCGAACTAGTCGGTTAGCAAGCAAGCCAGTGGGTTCACATGTGAGCCAATTGGTTTTCTCAATGAACTGATCATTCACCATGTTTCCCAATCATATATGAATTGGAAATTCAAATCCAATTAATGCATAACACGACGTCAACATTAATCCTTGATGCAATTAGATTGAATTTCACCACAAATTAGGTATCTCACCCTTACGAGTTGGTCATCTCATCACCCCTAACGTTCAGTTGATGAGACAAGCCGAATTATTCACTAAGTGAACCGGTCAGTTAACTCCCTAGTTAAGGCAAAACTCAGTCAATTCAATTTCTAATCAACATGACACTCCAACTGGTCATTTCATCACATGAGTTGATCAGTTGGGAGTTCAATCAAGTGATTTATTGATTGAATTTAATACCCAAAAACTTTGGTAATCAATTCAATCATTATTCATGACTAAAATCCTCTTCTAGGTGAATTCCAATGTGTGTGACCCTATCAAGTTGGCAGTGAATGTCCATAACTAGTTTATGACATTACAAGCAAAGAGTGGTGCCTAGTCACACATTAATGCTACCCAAGTGAATGGAAAGTTGGAGAAAAACTTCAACCTACAATATGTGTAAGGTGTTATAGTGATTGTATAATTTGTTTGCCTCTGATATCCGCAACAAACTTCGTACATGGAAATGTCATCCTCTTAATGTTCATTCCATGTTCCTTGAACCTAGAGCAGAATGTCTGAGATATATGTGACCTTAATATCATATATTGATCCACATGTGCATGTGCATGAATTTTTTAGTCTTTCTTATCAAGTGGCCTAGATATCAAACTCCAGTAGGAGGGACAAATCCCATCTACATCACTCATAGTCAATCCACGTGTGTATCATTACCATTTTGGCAACCCTTATTCAGGATTACATTGGATAATGTCAATGTATACCAAATGACATGTGATGAGTGTAGTAACTTCAGGTCTTATAATCATAATCATCACCTTCACTATGAGAGATGACTTGACCACCAATTATGGTTTCCATGTGTCACTCTCAAGGTGGGTCTGTCTGATACATTATTCCCTAACAAGCATATGTGTGCTTGTTTGATATCATATATCATGGCTGATGAGTTTCTGTCATCAACCAACATAGACTCTAGTCTTATGTATTACTCCAGTCTATCTACCTTCCACAATAACTGTAAAGAAGTGAAACCACCTCTCTAATAAAAATTTGAAGAATAAAACCTCCAGTCCAAACACACCTCTAAGGTATCTTGGAGTGGGTGTAGAATTTTCAAATCTTTATTAATGGTATACAAAATAACCAAAGTATAGCAGCGGAATAAAAACATGACTATATTCAATTATAAAACAAGGGAATATCTTAAACTTACATCATAAGGATACATGTAGAGGGAAATCTAAACTACCTCAAGATTGTCTCCAAGCTTTAACTTCTCATTCTAAGTCCAAGTCAACATGACTTGTCATCCAAGTCCTCCACCTAGGGTTGGAAGCATACCCCAACAAGAAGAGAAAAATAGATTACATCAGCAAACACTGGTATGTGCATATAAAATAGTAAATTGAGCAATATATGGAATAAAGGCCAACAAATATAGAAGTCTTCCCATAGAAAAGATAAGTACCACCCAAGTGGGTATCAAGAGAAGAGATCGCAATAAGAATGATACTTGCCATAAAACAACATAAAAAGATTGTGCCATATATACATCCACTACCATGGTGGGAAATCAAGCACAAGTAGGACACACACCCCACAATCAATATCATGCATGCATGTGAGATAAGTGTAGCCCTAGAACAATATAAAGACAAAGGTGGCCAAGTCTCATAAACTTGAAACCTGATAGAGAAAGGAATACTGCCAATCTCCCAAATTATAAAAACATGGGATAAGAATCACACATCTTTCTCTGGGTATGAGGTTCCTTTCCATCCCAAAAGAGCAGAAAATATCACATCTGCTTGGCAGAAAATAACACATCTACCAAAAACAAAACCAATGCAATTACACTACTCTAGTGCTATTGAATCACATGGCAAGTTAAATGTAGAGGCAAGTAGAAAGTATAGTTAGATTATACCAAAGTAGTCACCACATAAGTGACCAACATATAAATCCACCTCATAAGTGGGAAAAGACATCTCATGTCATCAAATAAACATCCACCCCAAAGTGGGCACATATAATCAAATAAGTCCAATTGGCACCAAGGCATAAGAAAAATATTCCAAGAGAATATCCATGATCACAAGATCAGTAACAAAGCAAGTAGTTCACATGGCCCAAGATTTCCAAAAGAACAGACATATTGTGTAGGCTATTATCCATAGGACCAAGAGAAATATGAATATAGGTGATTGCTCAGCAAAGAATAATAGGGGATGCAAACATACCTCTACTTCAGAGTCTACTCTATCCAAAGCCAAGTCTAGGTCCAAGAATGGGCCTTTAAAGAACCTATGATACATATATGTGGAATTAGGGTTAGGTTTCCATTAATTATTCAAAACCCTAAAAATTTCCTTTTTATTATTAGTGGATTAGGTTATAAAAACCATGCAATATTTTAGGTTACACTTTTATGCGTTCAAAAAAAATTATTATATGTTTATGACTTATAAATATTTACTTATGAATTTTACAAGTTATTATATATTTAGGTAAATTCATTGAAATCACCTACTTTTAAGATTGTATTTAGGCAACAAAACTAACACCATTAGAAATCCCTTATTTTTCTAAATCCAATGACTATTTATTTGTAATTTTTGGATAAATAGAGAATTAGTTAAGAGTTTTGCAAATCTGACCAATCAGGAAATTAGAAAATTCCACGCGTGCAAAAATACCCAAAATAAGAAAAGTCAAACCGAGGTGGCCCAATAAAGCCCAGCCAAGTAGCCTGAGCCCTCGGTCAGCCTGGTGTTTACTCAGCGCAAATAAGAGCACAAACAAAAGGTGAAAAGTTGATGTTGCCCCTGAGGAGAAAGACAAAACAAAAAAGGAATCAAAGGGGCAAATGAGTAAAAGACCTACAAGCCATCTTCTACCTGAGCCCTGCCATGGTTGTGGTTGGGCAGAGAGCTACAAACACCCATATTTTGGGGGAAATGGTATACCTTGAATTAGAAGTTATAGAGGAGCATAGAGCTCCGCAAAGCCATGACGAATTTGCACAGCCAATCTCCAAGACCTGTCCATGCCTCTCGATGGTCGAGGTGCAACATCTGACTGGAGCGCCTGCAGTGAGGTGACCACAGTAGGGATGATAGCCTAGAGCCTGACCAGGCTAGAACCAAGGTGAGAAAGATGCATCTGGGACCTCATCGGAGGGCAGGGGATCAACCCCTCGTGGTCTGAGGGCCTGGATGGACAAGAAGAGCGGAAAGCAGAGGAAAATGAGAGAAAATAGGGGAGACAAGAAATCTCATACTGAAAACCATGATACACAATGAGTCCCTAGATTTTATAGGGTCATATGATGTGGATGGTGACAAGGAAACCAATCGAGACAAAAACAAAGTGAATCGGTGAGAGATGGGGGAGGGATATGCGAGAGAAAAATGGGGAAATCGAGTCTGCTGCTCGTGAGAAAAAGAAAGGGAAAAGAGGAAGCAGAAGGTAGGAGAGATAGCAGCAGTTGTTGGATCTAGATCAATGGCTCAAATCTGGCCCAAAATAAGGCAGGCTAAAAGAACTGTGTGATAGAGAAATAAACTGGAAACCTTATTCAAATTGGAATCTAAACTAAGTGAATAATTTACATTATTTTCCTTTTTCTCTTTCTTCTTTTGAGGGTGCAAATGAGTCCTAAATTAAGTCAAATTTGAACCCAACCTATTTTTGATATGAGGAATCCGAATATGCAATTAGATTAGCCTTTTGACAACTTGTAATGTGTCAAATAAATCAATTACTATTTTCTCTTTCCTCCTTCATTAATGGCATTAAGTTTATCCAAATTTGATAAAACTTCACCCACAAGTCATATTTAATGTGTTGGATACGAATTTGCCATCAATTTTACATTTTGGAGTTATTTGAGCATTTATTTGATTTCTTGAAGGTTCTACACACTTTCTGTCTCTAGATATCACCTTTTAAGCAAACTTTCTCCAAATTGGATGAAAAATCACCCAAAGGATATATTTATTATTTAGATAACTAATCCAAGATTATTTTCCTCTTTTGGAGTCATTTAATATTTTATTTGATATTTTGGAGAAAACTCATGTCTTATTTTCCAAATTGAATTAAATTAATTATTATTGTGTGAATAATGTGAAACTTGACTCTCAAGACAATTAGGACCCAAGGAACACAATTTTAAACTTAAATTTCACTTTTGGGATTTCTTTTTATGAGATATGTCATATGGCCCATTAGTGGCCCATTATCCACATTATTAATCCAATTAAGTTATGTATGTTCATATTACCTCTAAATAAATTATGTGACATATTAAATTGCATTAAGGTGATACATTCGTGCATTAGCTTATTGGGAACATCTCTTAAGCCTATCCTCAACCTCGTTTGGCTAAGCCCAAACTATCAAAGTTCTAGGGTAGGGTTCGAGATCTGGTATGTTACAATAACAATCGACTAGGGACATTATAAGTATGTACATACTCTTAACTCTGTATGATCTCATTGTTCAAGTCATGTACTTGAAGACATGCGTCATTGAGTAATATAATTCTTTAGAAATTCATTATGTTTCCTCATTATCTCTTAGCTGAGTGAGACGGAATGAATTAGAAGCTTGCCTTTATTATTATTAATCAAATCCTTTATGTAATATGTCAGCACAATCATCATATGATTGGCTCTCTAGGCATACCATACCAACAAGGGTAGCTTCAAGGGATTATCCTGTACTAGCCATCACGTTCCATACACTCTAGGTTTGAACCATTGTCTACATGAAGGAGGCCCCAATGAGATCCTACAATTGGAGTTCGACGGATGATTGGGTATTTTTACAGGAAGCTACGACCCATTAAACACCTTGGAAATCATCTTTTGATGGTGTAGGCCCAAGATATCAAATTGAGATGATATTGAAGGGCATCACCAACTTTGGAGATCAAAGGAGGGATGTAGGGGTTTCTCACGATGAAGGGGTAGTTTAGAAGGAACTGCAAGGTTGGATAGGTTTCTAAAGGTCTATAAATGTAAGGCCCCTAAACTTGGTTAATGAGTTGAATAAGCTTAATTATAATAATCAAATGATTATAACCCTAATATAACCTTTTTATATGCTTTAAAATCATAATACAAGCTTAAGTTTCGAATTTGATCCAATTTGGACACTGTTTGAGCAAGTTATGCAATTTTATGCACATTTTGGACTTTTCTACAATTTACCCAATTGAGAGGATTTATTTGTAATTTATCACTTGAAATATGTTCCTTGGATATTATATAATCATTATTTATCTTTTTGATCCATGGGGAACCTATTTAATCCTTGGTTTGAAAGTGTTTTCTCTAAGGGTATTTTAGGGTTTACCCCTTCACGGATGAGCTACCTTAGTAGCTATCAACTAATGAATTATGTGATTGGCTGGGACATTAGACAAAGGAAATATAATAAGGTCTATAAGGACGGTTGGTAGATTCTTGTGTGTGTGCTTGTATATTATTAATAGTTTAAGGCCATAAACACATGGGGAAGCTACTTTTACACCTCATGCTTGCTTCCATCCTTATCTATGGGCTATATTTACCTCTTCCTTGCCCAAGTACGAATCTATGCTTGAATTCTCTTTCCTCTAACCTGGAGCAATGAATCCACTATGTTTTTATGCAGAACCAAGTTCTCTAAGGTAGAAGACAACCTCTTTTTGGAGAAGAAGGTCTCCTAGAGCTCCATCTAGCCCTACCTAGGGTTTGCAAGGTCATCTTCTAGGGATTTCAACCAAGACAAGTTATTTTCTTCCTTCCTTCTCAATTTCTCTTGCTCTTTTCCTTCCTTATACCTTCCTCCAGGTCGTAACCTTGTTGTTACATGGTAGAAATTTCTCTAAATCTCTAAAACTCTACCTTTCTTGCTCCTTATGCTTAGAGTTTGCTCTTTTGATGAAGACAGGTGCTAGATGGACAAGTTCATAGCTTATGCTTGGATTTTCTACCCTACCTGATTGAGATTTCTTCTGTTTGGGGTTTCATATTCACATTAGAGGCATTTTTTATAACTTTCTCCACGTTTATTGCTTACCATAAGCTTTCTAGATCATGTTCTTGCTTGAAAATGATGATCCATGCACTAAAATGTTATGCTTGACTTAGATTTCGATTTTTATAATGTTCCCTGTTCTGATTTCAGTTATAGATGAACCTATGATCATGTGTACGTTATTCCTAAGGTATAATATGACTTGTATCAGGTTGTTTTGACAACCTATGGTGCTAAGCACCTATCAACCAATGGTCAATTTTAGGGTTTTAAGTTGATTTCTTCTATAAAGCCATGATCCAATGATGGTACCATTGCAACAACCCTATGGTGTTGTCTTCATGAAAATTTATGGTGGTAACCAAGGGTGTCAACTGACTTTCACCCCTTAGGTCATGTTTTGGCCTAATTAGTAGCCTAGTGATTAACAACTAAGTACCCTAATGATGTTATCAATCAATGGTGATATTAGCTTGATATATGATGTTGATTAATGAATATAGTGCTGATCTAACAACCTATGGTTAGTTAATGGTCACCAATGATGGTGGATCAGGTCTCAAAACCTATGGTGAGTTAATCATATAGTTGTAGCATCAATTAAGCCTTAGACCAATGGTTTCTTGGGTAACTTGATGCAATGGTCGAACCTATATTGTAATTGATGGTTTTAATATATGAACTTGACCCAATGGTCAAGATATAATGTTTATTCCTCCAATAAAGTGGAATTATGGCTAATGTAATATGTTGGTCCTAATAATTTGATTTATATGGTTTCCTTTATATGATCAACTTAAGGAGCTTACTTGTTGATAATGGATGGCTTGTTTTAAATGAACAGTCGATTGTGGGTTTTACCCTACTTTCAATGGAACTTTTTGTGTTGTTAATCAAGGGATGTCTAGGATTAGATGGTGACTCTTTATAGAGTTCAAATCAAGGATTTAATAGGTGGTTTATCCAATGTGTTTACTTATTTAAACAACCAATGGTCTTACCTTTTAAACATCCAATGGTTCTGGTTGACATTGTGGTATGGTGATATGGGTTGAATGATGATGGAAGAAATGGAGGGTTACCCTTAATAATGTAGTCTTACCTATTCACTCATATGAATAGAAGAGATGATAATCATATTGTGTTGATATGTAACCCTAATGAGGTATAGCTTGTTATACCTAGCTTTAATATAACTAAATGATGGTAATTGGGTATGAATAGTCCTTGAATGACTAATATAATCATGAAGTACTATGTTAATGTTGTTGAAACCCTAGTATTATATAACCCAATGGTTACACCTTGATTTATGTGTGGGTTCATACTTGAGAATAGTATGGAATGTGATGGTGATGCTTCACCTTATGCATCCATGATCCAATGGGGATGTCGTGAGTTAGGGTTTGGATATAAGTTTTGATTAGTAACATTAATATAATTTATCTTGTTGAACCTAACTCTAATGCAAATAGATAAAGATGAGTATTCATGTTTAACATTCTTATATGATGGCATGATGGTGAAATAACTTCCTTAACATGATCATAACCTTAATGTGTTAATTGGTGGTTGTCATAGCCACATGGTCGATACTTGCTTATGCGAAACATGTGCATTATGAATATGATGAGGGTTAATCATATCTAGATTCCTTGCATGTTGATGCAATAATGGAATGTTCTTAATGTTAATATATCCCTGTTATGATTGTTTATGAATATCTTCTAGCTCATTAATGCACTATTGTGCTGATCTGGTGTATTATATATAAGTGATGTTGTTGAGCCTTGTTATAAGGCATGCAAAGATAATGATGATCTTGCAGGGAATAGTATGATGGTCTTAATGACCTTTGGGCATGGTTGAGCCCTAAATGAGGTGTAATTCTCTTATGTTGATAAGGGTTGATACCCTGTGATATTGTGAAAAGGATTTATATCTTGTGATAGTATGATGACTAGTGTGGTCTCATGAATGGCAAGTGAATAGTACCATGTGATGATGAGATGAGAAATTATGTTTCACACATTTTATATCTTTTCAAAGTTGTGATATTTATATGCTTGCTAGAAGTGAATTAGCGTTTGTATGTCCACTTGTTTGATGCAGCCCTAATTCACCCAATTGGCATAACTAATCAAGTCCAACTCTAATCATGTAGTGTCCTATGCCGTAGAACCATCTTCAGTGTCAAAACTTGCTGGATGGTGAAATGAGTATTCCTAAGGGAAACTCGGAGTGCATACTGTTGAGTATGTGGGGGTGTAAGGTTGAGGATATATCCTTGTCATCCACAATGCAGATTTTGGAGGTTGGCTATGGTCATTCCTCATACATCTGATGTGATTGAGAACGGATGCGATCATGTCTCGGTGATTATAACATAATGTGATTAGAGGACAACTGCGGTTGTACCTCAGTGGTTGGGTTTGAATACCCTAGATGCTAGCGTTGTGACCTGTACCAAGGTGGGCTAGTTACATGACTATATGTCACTGTGGTGGAAGCTTTGACTGATATGTCACTGCCTTTTACTCGTACTAACCGAGGGGAAGAGATCTTAGGATACCGGCACTCCTAGATCTTATACGTAACCGAATAGCCCTTCGTAGGGGTCAGTTAGACTTTGAATGGTATGATTCAAATTCCCCAGGGCGTAATAAAAGATGTAATACAGCCGTGTAGTATATTTGTTTAGGATTATACACGACGTTTCACATTGGATGATAACCCTTGTTTGTTATCTTTACATAAAGATGATGTTTAGTGCAATTAAGAAATAGTAGATATACTTAGGTTGTGGATATGCTTAAGATTGTAGATGAGTACATACAGTAGCTATGCTTGTGTTGACAACTATACTGCTACTATTGATTATAATCATGATGCTAGCTATCTCATGTTGTTAGTTATGTTTAGCATGCTAGCCATGCCTTTGTAACTAGAGATGCATATACTGCTAATCATGCTTATCCAGGTAGTTGTGCTTATGTTGTTAACTCTTCTTTTGATGTTGATATATTCAACCAATTAGGCATGCTCATGTTGTTAGCTATGCTATGTTACTAGACTTGCTCATGATGCTAAATATGCATATGCTATTGAACTGCTTATATTGTCAATAAGATAAAGGAGGATAGTCTGGCTAATGATGATAGTTATTATCTGCTCTATTATGTATTTTGTTAATCATCAGTGTTGCTGATCTTATTTGTTAAAACTGATTAAACTACTTAACTGTTTAATTACTTTAAAATATTTTAATCAATAAATGTTGTTGGAGGTTATATCTCTTGTTGGGACATGGGTCTCACCCTTGTGGTTTGCCACATTTTTTTAGGTAATCGGAAGTGATGGAAAAAACATATGGCAGCAAAGAGGAGCTATAGTAATGAATCTTTGATAAAGTTGAATAGATGTCTAGTGTGTCCTAGAGTCGTCCTTGTACTCTCAGGTCCAGGCAAGAAAAGTTTGTATATGGTGTTTCAAATAAATCGGACTTTTGTTAACATATTAATGTTTGTTTGTGTGGCATATACGGTTATTCTTCTCATGTAGATATATATGTTGTGTCTAAGATGATAACAATTTGTATCAAATTCTTGGCATAGTATGGATATAAGAAAGATGTTGGGATCTTATGCAAATGTTTTTGAGTGGGTGTTGATGTTGAAATCGGTTTTAATTTACCCATATTTTTTGGTATGTGATTAATTAATGATTGATTGTGTTTTATGTTTTGAGTAATCTTATTTAGTGTAATGGGTTCTCACAATCAAGGTAAGAGAGTATCGCTCTTTGCACATGCATTTCGCTAAATGCCTTGGTTAAAAATGATGACGCTCTTTGCACATACATTTAGCTAGATGTCTTGGTTAAAAATGATGATGAAGATAGGAACATGCCAATTGGGGGTTTCCATATAAGTCAAAGGTTGGATCCTAGTTAGGTATCAAAAGAAATGAAACTATAAGGAAAGATGACATACAAAGAATCATGATGACTTATGGATGGAGTGGGAAGATATCCATAAGGAGAAGATATTTAGCCTTGTTCCCGTGAGAAAAAGTACATACTCAAATGGCATGCTTTTTACGTGGTGAATGGAGGATAGGGAAGGGGATGGTAAAAGGCTTGAGCTTTTTGGTTTGATGAAGTTATGGGATTGGAGGGGAAGAAATGGGAAAGAACCAAGTGTATTTGTCACCCACTTCTCTACCATTATTTTCCCATCAGATCTCATTGGAGACAAGGGAAAGGGGAAAGATTTGACATAAAATATATTAAAAAGGTTGGAGGGAAATATGAAAAGTGGGAGGAAAAGTATAAAACTATGATGAGGAAAATCAGCATAGACCACATCAAATGTATATTGAGAATAGGTAGTATGTCTCATATATTCAACGTCACTTGGAGGGATACATGGAATGTTGGAGGCTTACTTTAAAATAGAGGGAAAATCAGAAGAAAAAATAAAATAAAAGGAAACTAAACTAAAATTGTATGAAAAATTTATATGGAAACTTGTGAAGCTTTACATTTTTGTGACGAAACTTGAAAATTACATTAAAAAGAAAAGAAAAATACATAACTAGAGAAAATATGGTAGAGTATAGGAAATACTTACCTAGAGGGAATGTTTGCTGCACATACAAAGTATGAGGGGAACTACTTATATAACCACAACGAATATAGAAACATATTGGTAGTCCCAAATTTATGTAATCAACATTCTATGTGCAAGCAATGTTTTATATTTTAATTATTTTTCATGTTCTCCTTCACTTTCCTTCCATGCTAACCAAACAAACCAACAAAAGTGTCCCCTCCACTTCCATCACTATGCCTCCTTCCCCTCCCCTCCCCTCCCCTCCCCTCCACTCCCTTTGATGTAGCCCTATTTTAGGGCTACATCTTGTGCCATTTTGTACTTCAATCACATCTAAACATGTTAGATTACAAACTATTTCCCCTAATATGTTTATCATTGCCAAATGTGCTTATGGATGTTCTTTGCACTATTTTTAGGTACTTGGACCATGCCTTGGATGGATGAGAGAGAAGGAAGGTGTTCTAGGGCTCCTCCACTCATGGAGGGGTCCAAAGAAGGTCCTAAAAGCTCCCTCAACCTACCCCAAATGGCCAAGAGTCATCATCAAGCAAAGAAATCCATGAGTGATGAAGTTTGAAGGTCAATTGACTGATACAGACCCCAACACAGCCATGGGCATACCCCCACAGTCGTGTCTTTTTTTGTGAAGAATTGCCAGAGTCAACAGGGATCTACCCCAACTTACCACGGTCGTGTCCCATCAGTACGGTCATGGCCCATTGAAGATACCACGGCCACGGCCATCAGCATAATTGTGGCTAGTAGAGGAGAAGACGGTCGTGGCCCCCCACAACGGCCATGGGAATTTAGCACAAGAACCCCAGAATCAACAGAGAGACACACCCAATTCGCCACGACTGTGGCCTCTGAAGATAAACTCACCCGTGTTGCTACCCCATGACCAAGTCCTCCTCTAAAACGGTCGTGTTACCCAACACGGCCGTGGTGTTACTCACCTAACACGACCGTGGCACTCCACCACGGCCATGGCCACCTCCTACTTAGCACTTTCACCACCCTTCCACAACATGCATGTGTCCAAGATCCATGATCGTTCTCATTTACCCCTACCACGGTCGTAACTCATCAACACGGCCGTGTTGCCACCCAAAACCTACCACTTTCTACACTGATTTTCCCACAATAGCCCTACTTACCCTAGTGTTTCCACCACCGCCTATATATACATGGGTGGTGGCCACAGCACTAGGTTAGCTCCCCCTAGCTGCTCCTAGCCTCCATTACTCCTCTCCACCTACTCCTTGAGCATTTAGTGCATTTCCCTTGCATTTATGCTCTCTACCCACCATTTCCATCTCCATTTCACCTTGGAAACCTAGTTTTCTAGGTTTCCCTCCATGATCCCCCATATCTTCATGCTCAAATGCACCCTTGGAGGAGAGAAGACACCCCCAGCAGCAAGGAGGTGAAGAAGATGGCTACTTCCCCGAGCTCCATGGAGTTTCTTCCCCTTCTTCCCCTTTCTTTTACCATTTATTTGACTATGTGTAGCTAAGCCCCTAGTGGTGGGATGTTTGGGGATAAAATGTGACTTTGATACCATGTTGGGGAATTTTGGCTTGTAATGAACTCATTTTTATCTATGATGATTGCTCCATGCTTTTGTCTCTTATCCCAATGCCATGCTTGTGATTTATGCTTTTTGCTATTAATTGCTTGTTTGATAATGCTTGATGATACCATGTTTCTAGGAGAATTGGGATGCATGTGGCAATCTTAAGCATGACTCCTAGGTCCCAATAGGGGATCCCTAGCTAGTCCCCTTTGTTCCTACATGCCTAACTCCTCTCCTACTACTTGGTAAGAGACCTAAGTTACTAGTATAAGTGGGATTGATGTGATTGCCTAGGGTGTTCTAAAGGCTAGAATGGCTAGTGGCATGAGGTCAAATACCCTCATCTTTACTACCATCTCTACCCTAAACCCTCATTTGGTTAATACCACTTATCCTAGAAACCTAGATTTGGCAAATCCTATTAGAATTACACCTAACCCTAGTCTTCCACTAGTAGTATAGGGTACATTCTAATAGCATTTGCCTTATCTTTTGGTTTGGTAATCTAGATGAAAGATGAGAACCATGCTTGTCCAATAACCTCCCCCAACTAATATCAAAGTTACATCCCCAAATGGCCCACCTACCCTAATCATCTTGTTTAAAATCTAACTTGCTCTTCTTGCTTATTCATGCTAGTCTAGTTTAGTCGCTTTTACTTAATCTAGTTAATTGCTTAGTTTTGCTCTTTAGTGTTAACTTAGGTTCTTGCTCTCTCTTGTGGTTAATTTAGCTCTTAGTGCCAATTTCTCTTCTAGTGTAGTGTAACAAGCCCTTGCTTCTTCTTAGTTAGTTGGTTAACCTAGATTGCTAAACTTGCTTGTTTAAGATAACTTATGTTTAATTCTGCCTTTCTCGCCTGTTTACTTAGATTAATCACCAAACAAACCCTTTTAAAACCCTTCAACCTTAGACTCCACATTAGGAGCATAGAAAACACTAGCCTAGCTCTAGTTCCCCCTCTATCACTGAGGACCAACCCCTATTCTTGCAAATCACCTATACTACAATAGTACCCCGTGCGCTTGTGGTTGACCCGTTTGGTTTTGTGATCGACTTGGTTAGGGCCAATACAAATTTTGAAAGTTTTCACACGTGTGTCCTCCCTTAGGGTTGCATCTAGCAACCCCCAGTTGGCTATTGTGTAGCCTCTAGCTTGAAGCACCACCCTTCCCCTCCCCTTTATTCACTATGCAGCAAACATACCGTAAGGAAGGAGATAAGCCTTAGGTGGTCTAATAAAACCATGATTCACTGGGAAGGGAAAGAAAAGACCATGTCCGTTCACTCATCCGGCCAAGCATAGGAGAGGTGAGAAAGAATCACGTGACACACACTTAAATTGGAATTATATGGCTTTAATCAATTGAATATCCATTAAATTGTATGATTTGTAGATTGTTTTCTTTCTTAATTTAGTTGAGAGAGTTAATAATGTTTAATAAAGATAAAATTGGACATCTTAACTAACTAGACTATGAGGATTACGAATTTATCAATAATTTCTTCTTTTGTGGTGATTCATTTTTTCAATTAACATATTAGAATTGCATGGTACTATTACAATATCTATTATAATGACTAACGTATTCCTAAAATGTCTTAAAAGCTAATTTGGTTTTGAATAGTCTTTTTGATGCTTGACTTTCCATAATGTGTATGCACCACTTTTATCATTATTTTATGTGACTTTCCCTTATAGAGTATGTTGGGTATATTATTTACCAACTTTAGGCCTAAAGATACAATTAGTTACTAATATTATTCCTGTAATTATTCTTAAATGTTTTTTCACACTCATTTCTATATTGATTTACTAAGACAAACAAATAACTTAAATTTATTTAATTAATATTATAACCAATGAGATAGTAAATTTGCATTCAAACACTAACTTAGACTAAGTTAGTTAATTTACACTACAACCTATTTTTAGTGAGCATTTATCATAACAATTACATGATCTACTAGTACTGTTATTGCTCTCGAATTCATGGAAAGGAGAAAAGCTAACTCTACTAAGAAAAAACATAAGGAAGTCAAAAGATTAGATGTATTCTTAGATTTGGGTATGCAACTGTTGGTTTTTATGATGCTAGTTTCACCAGCACCTAGGTATAGTGTTGGGTTCTATGATGCTTGTTTTGTCAGCACCCAGGTATAGTGTTAGGTTGTATGATGCTTGTCACTCAGCACCCATGTTTAGCATCGAAATTTGGTGACCAAAGGTTGTTTTCATTTGAACATGTGTTGTGTTGAATTGTTGGTGATTGAATGTACTTTCTTTAGCACCCATGCTAATTTGTCAGTGTCCAAAGGTTGTTTTCTTTGACACATATGATGAGTATGGATGGGTTTGTGTAGTTGAGGATCCCTATAGGACTGGTATTCCTTGGACTTATGATTAAATCAAGTTGTGTAGAGTTATTTGTTTATAATATCAATGTGAGTCATATAATTATATGCTTTTATTGCTATGATATATTGCAGATACTACTTGATTAATCTTACAACAACTGTTATAGATTATATTATGATTTAGGAATGTTATATGTTAGTAATATACTTTAATTATCAAGTTAAATAATATGCTTGTAAGAAATACATGTTGTCAGTTGTTATATCGTTGGGGCATAGGTTGCATGTTCATGGTTATCCACATCTTTTAGGTATGATGGCACACAAAAAAGACACGTTGATCAAGATTTAATGATAAATTATATAGTTGAGTATAGAGTGTCTTTGTACTCCCACTTTATTGAGTGATGGTGGGTCGTTTTTGATGTATATGATAGTTGCTTCCTTTGGTATATCTTTATGATTACCCTTATATATATCTTGAGGGTTTCGACTTTTATGAAAGGTGTCACATGAGTAGGATTTGAGGTTTCCTAAGTAGGTCATGAGGGAGGCTATGTGAGGGCTTGTTTGGACAAGGTAGATGTGAGGAGAGTGGTGGGGAAGAAATCTCAAATAAATCATGGGAAAAGAAGAGAGGAATCTTGGAGACAAGATCACACTCACCATGAGTGTGGCCATGGAAACTGAATAGAGGAGGGAGAATATCTAACAACATCATGATCACATTTAACAAATGGAAAGGATTCCATGTTTTAGATATGTATGGAAAGCAAACTTAATAGTATATAAATCACAAACCATAGGAAACCAAAATATATTATTTAAATACTTCATATTTTTAGATAATTTCTTTCGCATTTTGTCTGTGGGCACAAACAAACTTCGATTAAGTTGAAAATTGGCATGGTAACTAATGTAGTCCTATTTTAGAGTTTCATCTTGTGTATTTTTTCATTTCAATCACATCTAAACATGCTAGATTGCAAGTTATCTCCCCTAATACATGGTTTGATGTGAAATGTGCTTATGGCTGCCCTTGTGTATTTTTTTAGGCATTTGAACCATATTTTGGATAGAAGAGAGGATCCTTGGGTTTCTACACCTTGGGTTTGAACCCTACATCATCTCTCCACCATCCACAACTGGCCAAAAATAGATTCAATGTAAAGAGCAGCTGAGAGAAGGTGTTTGGAGCTAAAAAGTGGATATGGGGCCACAAAATGGGTCGTGGTACTTTGACAATACCATTACTGAAGTGTCATAATTCACAGAGAAATCTAAGAAATTGTCATGTTGCAGCCACTCAACGACCACGATTGTGGTCAGTAAAACAATTCGTGGCACTTTAAAGACACCTTGCATGTAGTTTCCCCCCACACCGTTGTTGACATTCCTCCACCATGACCAACATGAAGACAATGATTGTGTCCATTCCCAGTAAAATGTTTGTGGCGTCCATCTTGATCGTGCCAATATTCACCCACCACAACCTTTCTACCGGCCTTCTAAAATCACAATGTGCAGTGACTCAAAAATTATAGTTGTGGTCAACAAAATGGTCATGGCACTCCAGATCCAGCTCTTCCGTGGTAGCCTCCATGCCCGTGTTGACAAACCTCCACTATGACTAGCATGAAGACAACAATCGTGTCCATTCCCAACAAAATGCCCATGGGATCCACCTCATCCATGTCACCATTCACCGATCACAACCATGGTGACCACCAGGCCATGATATTGGTCTTCCAAAATCACAATTTTATCTAACACTATACCCATATCCACCTTGCCCATGCCACTCCACCATGGCCATGTTCACCTCATTCACCACAAATGTGGTGACTAAAATGGTAGTGGTGACCTACAACCCTAGCATACTTTTTTTCATTATTTTCCCCATTTTGCCCCCACTTAACCTAGTGATCCCCTACCACCTATATATACCTAGGTGGAGGTTGTAGCATGAAGTTACACCCCATTGCATTCATTTCCACCTACCTACCACATTCAAGAGCTCCTATCCACTTCCACCTACGTCCACCTCATTTTCACCTTCCCTCACCTCAAAACCCTAGTTTTCTAGGGTTTTACCCACTTCCACCATCCTTTTCATGCCATCTTTCCATCAAGGAGGGAGAAGGTGCTGCTCTTTTTGTTGGATGTGAAGGAGAATAAAATCTTACACAAACTCCATGGCTTTTCCTTCTTCTTCTACCTCTTCTTTTTCTCTCTTTTATACTACAAGTAGCTAAGCTCCTCCAAGTGGGATGTTTGAGGATAAAATCTTATTTTGATACCATCTTGGGGGAAATAACTTGTCAAATATTTATATTTGTTTTATGATGATTGATTTATACTTCTAACTTATTTCCCATGATTCTTCTTGTGGTTTGTGCTCGAAAGCATAAAGAAGTTGTTGTTTAATGTTTGAAACTACCTAGGTCTAGGATAAGATGGCATATGTGAGGTTATTTTGGGATTTGCTCCTAGGTTCAACTAGTGGATCCCTAGCTAGCACCCCATCTTCCCACACATATAACCCTTTTGTTACCCCTAGGTGTGAGATTTAAGTAGCTAGTATAAGAGTGCTTAGTGCAATTGCCTAGGAGTTTTCTAAAAGATAGATGGTGAGTGATGTGAGGTGAAACACCCTCACCTCCACTCTCCATTACTACATTTGGACCCAAATTACACTAAGGACACCCACCCTATAAACCTAGGATAGCCAATTCCTATTGGAATCTCACCTAAGCCTTAGTTCAATTGAGCCTCATAAGGTTGGATAGGGTGTGTAAGGGTGTAGTTCACCTTCACACACCTATACCACCCATGGACGACTAATACCTTAGGGTGATTTTATAGCGCTTGTCTAGTTGTTTGGTTTGTTAATATAGAACAAATGGATAGGTTTTGCATGTTATACCCCCCAAGTGGAATCCTAATAACATCCCCCAAACCTCCCACATCTTCATAACTTGTTGAAAACCCTAATTTGCTCTTGCTAGTTCATGCTTTCTTAGTTACTTGCATCAATTTCTTCTTCACTAATTGCCTTGATATTGGTAGATTGAATATTTCTAGAGTATTTAGTGTCTCATTTGTATTTATTTTGCTTAGATAGTGTTAATTTAGCTCCTTGCCTATCCTAATTTGCTAATTGTTAGTTTAGTGTATTTTCTTGCTTAGCTTAACTAGTTGTCACTTCTAGGTTTTTAGCTATCTCTTGCTTTTGTTTTCTAGTTTAAATCTCTTTTTTTCTTGCTTACTTGCTCTTCTTGCTAAGTAGAACAAATTAGTGTAGGGTTAATCTAGGTTTTGATCATCTGGCTCTCTTTAACTGTTTGCTTGCTCAACCCTTAGTGTAATCAACAAAATCAGCCATCAAACCCTTAAACCCTAGACTCCACTTTAGAAACCTAGATTACTCTACTTATCTCGAATGCCCCCTCCCTACAGGTCAACCCTTATCTTGCCTCTTTCCTATACTATAACATGACCACATGCATTAGCGGGTCAAGTGTGATTAGTCTAAGTGACTGTTCTAGACTAGGTCCTTATAAATTTTGAAAGATCCTAGTGTGTACTCAAGGCGCATCTAATCCAAATTCAATGGTTTAGAAGTACCTTAAGTGAAAATGCACCAGTAAATTATTAATTGCATGCATTTCAAATTTATCAGTTTCCTACTTTTGAGACAACTTACTATGTTATATAATGGATTAGTGTTAAAACATATTAATTCCATATTTATTCACCAAACAAATATCTATGGATAAGATCTTAGAATTAAATTCATTTTTAGGATTATCTTCTCATGACTTACTTTCCTTAATTCTTATATGAAACATATCCATTATTTAAAAAATTGGTAGTTTTATTTATGTTGTAATGGCTTGAACCTGAGACCTCTTGTTAACAAACAAAGGATCTAACCATCTAGGCATCCCATCTCAAACTTTAAAATTGGCAATTTCATTAATGTCGTCGATGTAGCTTGAACCTTGCTCCCTAGAGCATCAGATTGTGTACCAAACATATTTCTAGATTTATGATGGTCCTCATGACTACTAAGTGTATCAGTGAATTTTCTACTTCCCAAAGCATATGATTGGATACCAAACAAATTTCCCAATTTCAGGTGGCCTTTACGACATGTGAATGTATCAACCAATTGTCTACTCCCCAGAGCATAAGATCAGGTACCATATAGGTTTCCCACTTTATGGTGGACTTCATGATTAGTGATCATATCGTTCGATTGTATACTCCCCAAAGCTTCTCTCACTTTGAGTACAAGATGGTTAATCATGACAAAAGTGGATTATGCCTATTGGATGTACGACTTTAAATGAGGTTCCTTTTGGTTGATAGGCCTTTTGTAAGTAGTGCCTACTGGATTTAAGTCTTAAGTTCAAGGAGACCCTTGTTCAAAGTAGGCTTAAATGTGGACACCTATTTAGATAGGGATTGGTCCATGAAGAATGTTTATTTGAGATAGGATTTGTTATATTGTCATAGTAGGTCAACGTATGCATATTCAAAATAGGGCTTTAGAGTAGATTCTTATATGAGTACATGGCTTTGGTTCAAACGCTTACCCGAATGTAGGCTTTTTTATTAGGAGGGATCTATTTAGGATAGGGCTTAAAAGTAAGGGCCTAACTCAGTGTAGGGCTTAAACTTGATGGAATGCATGTAGGGGATAGGGCATTCATAAGTGGAGGTATGTAACAACCCCCTCCCCCTATTATCCCATGTTCAGGCATACTGAGAGGGCAAGGGCCATTACCTTTATTATAGGATTGTAGGTTTAGAAAATAACCATAAATATTTAATAAATTTTCACTAAGTAGGAATGAGTTTGTATAAGATTAACTTTCCATGAAGGAATTACATAATATAGTTGCAACATGAAAGAAAGCTAATTTAAATCCTACAAGATTACATTACTAACTTTTTTATTGAGTGCCTTCTTTTCCTAGATATCTATTTTCCTATTACTTGCATAATAGTATATTATCCTAAAATGGTATGAAGCAAAAGCACAGTCAGTATAATGAGTTATACTGGTATGTGGGGGAACCAAAATGTTCACATCCATTTGTAACAACATAACCACAACAATTATTGTTACAGAAGAAATAGTTATCATTTTTTTCATAACTTCTCAACCATTTTTACTCAGCTTTGGTATACCCTCTCTTAGGGTTTTGTGACTGCATTGGACTTTAGGCCACCTCTCAATCTAGATCTATGTGCCTTATTGGCCACCTCTCAATCTAGAGCTAGGTGCCATGTAGGTCTTCTCAATCTAGGACATGACCTCTTGTGAACTTCCCAGTCTGGGGCATGGTCTGACCTTCCCAATCTGGGGCCTTGTCTTTAGTTATCACCGTGACTTTATACTTCTTTCTATTCTCAAATTTCCAAAGTTGGTATGAGGGTTCGAGCAAGTTATAAGCATAATATTGTGATAGCCACGATGACTTTATCGATTGTAGAAATAAATATTATCCAAGCATTTAATTTCAAGTAATCTAGTAAAACCTTGGAAAATGTTGAGAAACTAAAGCGGTTAGTCATAGGCGTAACCACATACCTTGACCAGGTGTTCTTGATATCCAAGAAAGAGCAATCAAACAAGCAACCAAGCAAATTTATTGTAAAAGTTAAAGCAATACACCCATGTATCATTATTTTATCTAAATCATCATTAAGACTAACTTGGGTCTCAAGTTAGGATTTCAAGGTTAACTTTAGGATTCCATTAGGGTTTTGGATTCCTAAACCCTAGTTCCCACTTTTCATGACCTTTGGGTCAACAAACACTAATCTTATTATTAATTACACCTTTAATTTCAAGGAAACCTAATTATCCATAACATGGGTTGCTAAGTTCACATAACTTTCAAGTTGCTATTTTGATTCATAAAAGAGTCAGTCTTTTATCATCAATATCAATTGAACAAATTAGGATCATCAAAACTTAGAAATTAGAGTTTTGATTCATTTAACACATTAAAAATGCTAAATTTAGGCACTTTTTGAACTAGAAGTAGATTTAGATGGTGCACATATTTTTATTGGATTGCTTGTATTTTTCTGAGAAAAATCATTTTTTATTTGCTTTTATCCAATTATTTTACTAATTACTTGGATTTTTGCAAAATAATTCATTTTAGACCAATAGGGGTCTGTCACCTAGGTAGAGATCCCCGGGCCCCGCCCTACCAACTTGGCTAGGCTGGCAATCAGTCCATGCCAACTGAGCGATTGGCTCATGCAGCGTCTCACTCGATTAAACGGAATACAAGGGGAAAGGGTGATAAAACCCTTACATGTCTGAAGAGGAGACAAGGGAAGCAACATAATTCTAACCCTGCTCATCTTCAACCTCATATCTTCGTCCTTCCCACAAGCTAGTTGGTTAACCGGTGAGTTGACCTGGGGGCCTAGGCTTCCTCATCAACAACCAATAACTCCTCCACCTTCATCCTGCTCTGAGGAATTTGTTGAGGGCCTCAATTGTCCATCCTTTGGTCGAAGATGATCAGGCAGCAAGGGAGTTTGTCTGTGAGACAACAAGACTAGGTGAGGGAAGAGGACATGATGAATTAAGCAATTGAAGGTAGGGACATGATGAGAGAGTTGGGTTCACTCTTGTAGATGGGTTGGTGTCTTTGTTGGGGTCGCTAACCTCCCTTTTATAGGTGGGATTTTTGGGGTTGGTCTGCTACTTTGAGTGATTTGGGAAAAACTTATAGGGCTTCCCAAACTAGATAAAACCTAGGATGGTTAGGTGTGGATCTTGCTCCTGAAGTCATTGGAACAACTTCTAGATCTGTTCATCCATCGACGTGTGAGAAAATCACTTTGGAAAGTCCTCAAACTGAGTCCATGGTTTCCTTGTCTGTCCGAGGTAGGTGATAATCACATCACTGTTGGATCGCAGATTCAACAGCCCACAAAGCATGTGTCAGTTAAAAAGTCCAAAAAGATAATTCTAATAGGAATATAAATTGTGACATTTAATGTTATTCCATTCACTTTAAGGACTTTTATAAAATCCATATATCTCAAACCATTCGTCCTCTTATTCTCAAATTTTAAGGGAAAGTCTTTAATGACTTTCTCTAGATTTTTGAAAATATTGGAACCAAAACTCAAAAAGAAAGGCATCTTTTATTAACATGCAAGTATTCCCTTCATAAGGAATATTTCAAGCATTGAAACACATCTTTTTTCTCTTTATTTCTTTTCTATTTTCTTTTGGTTTCTTTCTATTAGAAATTGTGTGCAAATGGAAACTAATTAATGGTGGCCATCCATGCCACTTTCTAGATAATTCTACACAATTCTCTTAAGCACACATAATTATTATGTATTTTCTTTTGCTCTTTTCTTATTATGGGATTTCCTTCTCTCCCTTTTTACCTTTTATATATTATTGGAAAAAAAATAATATAGTAGAAATCATAAATCATTCATTCATGGGAAATTTGCATTGAAACCCATTCTTTAAAAATAAAGCACACAATTTTTCAATCAAGTCTCTTTTACTAGAATAATTGCATTTCAAGTATCTAAAATACATGTGAAATTGATGTTGTAACATGGTACCTATTTCATATAGGGATTTATGGGGAGTTCTTGTATAGAATAGGTCTCAAGGTGATTTCTACCTGAATGTAGAAATTTAACAAAGGGATTTTCCTACTCATGATGGGGCTTTTAGAAGAAAATATACCTATTCTAATAGGGAATTAGCATAGATGTATCAATTTTAGATTTGATCATGAGATTTTGAATTTGAGTAGTATGGACCATAGTCTAGGATTCAAGAACTAGATGATAGTTAGGCCTCATGGGCAATAAAGAGATAAATTTGGAAGTGCCTACTTGGTGTAGGGATTCAGTTGCATAGATGCCTACTTGAACGTAGGTCTTTGAGGAATTAAGTGTCTATTCTAGATAGGTCTTTGACATGTGAGGTGCCTACTGATAGTAAGGCTTAAGTGTAGGTTCCTAGTTGAGCATAGGGATTTCTAGTTAGAAGAAAGGTTCATATTCAGGATAAGCCTTTGAAACAAGAAGTGTATATTTTGATAGGACTTTGAGAATGTCAAGTGCCTACTCTAGGTATGGCTTTTAAAAGTGCAAAGTTCCTAATCAGTATAGGGATTTGAAGAGGATTTCCTATTGAGGTTGGATCTTTAAAGATGAGTTACCTATTTAGGTAGATTTTTGAAATACAATATGCCTACCCGTGGAAAGAGTGAAAAGTTCACTAAAGTAAGGGCCTATTCATGATAGGGCTTAAAAATACAAGATGCATTTTCATGATAGGGCTTAGAAATAAGAGATGCCTATTCAGGGTAGGGATTTAAAGAGGATTTCCTATTCAAGGCTTTAAAGTTCAGTGTCAATTCAAGATAAGGCTTCAAAAATGGCAGGTGCCTACTTCGGGCAGGGATTTAGAATGAAAATAGGGTGCACCCACAAAAAATAGGGATCCTACTTAGGGTAGGACTTTCGAAATAAAATTGCCTGCTCATGGTAGGATTTCTGAAAATGTGAGGTTACTTCAATGAGGATAAATATTTGAAGATGTCACTACCAACTCAAGGTAGGGATTAAAGACGAAGAGCATGTACTAAGAGTAGAGATTTTCAAATAGAAGAGTGCTTACTTGTGGTGGGGCTTAAAATGAGGAAATCTTGTTTGAGACAAGTTTTGAAAAGGCTAAGTGCCTTCCCAGGGAAGGGCTTGAGTGTGGGTTGGTAAACTTTAAAGTCTTGATCTAGGACCCCAAAAAAATTGTCACATAAAAAAGATAAGAGAGGTGCATGTTCATGATAGAGCTTGTGGTCTAGTTTAAGGTCTTGGTGCAGGACCCAAAAAGATTTGTTATGGGACATGGTTTAGTTTAAGCTCATAGTTCAAGATCTAAAATTTTTGGAAAATGTGATCGGAATAGTTTAAGGTCATAGTCTAGGACCTATAATAGATTTGGAAAAATGAAGTTGGGTTAGTTTAGAGTCACTCCAGAACCCAAAATCAGATTTGGAAAATGAAGTTGGATTAGTTTTGGGGCCATAGTACACAACCCAAAAATATTAGAAAAATGAAGTTGTATTAGTATAAGGTCACAATTCATGACCCAAAATGATTGGAAAATAAAGTTGAATTAGTTTAAGGTCATAGTCCATGACCCAAAAGGAGATTTAGAAAATGACTTTGTATTAATTTAGGGTCTTAGTCCATGACCCAAAAAGATTACAAAAATGAAGTTGGATCTGTTTCAGGTCATGGTCCAGGACCCATTATCATTGTAAAATAAAGTTGGATTACTTTATGCCCAATGTCCATGACTCAAAAAGATTAAAAAATGAACCTAGATTAGTTCAAGGTCATAATCTAGGGCCCAAAAAGATTGGAAGTGACCATCAACAGAAGTGGCCATGATTAAGAGGCATTGTAGAGTGTAGGGATTTTAAATCAAAGCAAAATCCCAATAAGTTGTGCTCCCAATGATCGCACAGTTGGTGACCCTGGGTCATGCTTTATTTGTGAAGTCTAATGCATGTTGTCTTGACTCTTGAACTTAACTGTTTCAATTGCTCTAAATTTAGGGAGTCTTATTGTAAAAGAGTTGATGAAAAAAGGGTCTAGAATCAATATCCAACATATCATCCAATATTCTTTGGTGATGTGGCATTGAGGCCATGTTACTGACATGTATTCAATGGTCTTGCAAAAACTGATCAATGTATCTTTCTTAGAAGGCAAAATCTTTGAGTTTCTATATGGTTGTCATCAATAGATGGTGTCTTGTGTTTTCTATGTTGTAAGGGAAGTGTTCTAAGGTGACATGAGATCATCTCGTTGAGTTGTCCTTCTATAGGGTCACCAGACCAAATGTTCTTTGTTGATTTTATAACTACTGTGAAAGTAGAATGCCATGTAAGGCCATGTTAACTGATAAGAGTAACCTTGTAAGACTGTTTGATGTCCTTTTGGTGTTTTGGTAATCCTCTTATAGGATTAGGGGGTGTGTTTGGTTGTACCTAAAGTTTTGGTATCTCACAATAATAACACGAGTTTTTTGCCGACCAAAAAAAAGAGTAACCTTGTTCATGGGTTGTAGGTCTGTCTTGGAATGCATGTAAGGTTTTCAATATCTCATGAGATGATGTGCCTTGTTGGACTCTTTCTCTGAAGATGTATGAAAGTGTTGCTGGATCTAGATTCATGTTACACTTTGTCTTTGTAGTGAACTATTAGTCATGTCTTTGTTGCCTACAATCTTCTATTATAGGTGAAGGTATGTCATTATTTTTTGAATAAGACCTTCTAGATGTTGAAATGATAAGTGGTACATAGGAATGGGGCCACTATTATTTTGTATTTCCCTTCTTTATTCATGTTTTTTTCGTAGGCAAGGGATTATCATGATTTGAATTCCAATTTTATAAATTTGCCTCGTTGGTTTGTTTTCTCAAATTCTTCTTTTGACATTAATGTGAACATGTTAGTAAGTGATTTTGAGTTTGATTTTTTATTCAATTTTTTATTTTACATACCATGGTTTGTGGATTCATATATTGCTATTTACCATGGTAGACGTTAAGCTATGACCCTTAGTGGTTTGTCGACTGAGTCCACTTGTCAACATTGAGGTCTTATGGACTGCGACCCCTTTGGTGAGTTGGTGGTAATCCATGTTAGTCAGGGGCCTTTTCATGATATTTGAGGGGTGGTCATGTGATAATTGTGGCTTATCTGATGAAGACTGTAAACTACCTTAGTTACCCTTCTTTCCACTTTATGATCTAGGAATTTGAGGTGATTTGAGATCCAAAGCATGTTTAAGCTTCCTGAAAGTCTTATATGAATAGGTTGGTTCTTCCACCGGGATGATCATATACCACTAGGGGAAGATTCATTTAGAGTGGATTTGATGCTCCATTGGCTCTTGATTTCATGCTTTTGCAACTCAACTTGTGCCATGTAGTGAGTGTTCAAGTTGGAATTCCCTTCCTAGTTGGATTAAGAGGGAATGCATTAGAGACACCCCTATGGGATCTATTCTCAACACTTTTTGATGTATGCAATATATCACAAGCATGTATCCACATTGTTGGGTGTCCTTTGGACTTATTCATCTTTTTGGTCATTTTGAATTTAAGTCCCTATGCATTGTGCTCAGGACCTTGGGATGGGATTTTTTTTACTAACTAAAGAGTTTTCATGCTCCACTAGTCATGGATGTCATGCTTTTTGAGATGAATCATGTCATGTAGTGAGTATTTAAGCGGAAATTCCTCATCCATTGGGTTAAGGTTCTAGGTATTAGAGACACCCCATGGGCTCTGTCCTTAACATATTTGTAAGAGCAATTATATACAAACATATGTCCAAATTTGGGTACTCTTTAGGCTTCACATTTAATGTATATTTAGGTAATCCTTTGACATTATGGAAAGTTGTACTCAGATCCTTAGTATTGGAACTTGGCTTGTAGGCTAATGGAGTTTCCAAGTGAAGGTTCCCATTTTTTGTCCCCAGACTTGATCATGATGGAAGATTTGTGAGACATGAACAATTGCAAGATATTTGGATCTCATTATCCTCCAGTACACCTATGTTCATTGTGCCTAATGAGTATGGATGTTGTCACACTTACGCATTAAAGTTCTTGTAGGGAGTACCCCTAAATATGTTCTCAGAACGTCTTGACTAGGTGGGTATGTTCCAACTTGCCTCTGCGGTGATCATTCTAATAAGACCAAGAATGAAAAAATTGTTGGTTTTGAGACGTAATTTCATCATGAAATTTTAGCTTTAAAGGGTTCATTGATTAAAATACTTTTATGGGTGAGATTAGGTTTGTGTACAATTTTGGCCTCAGGAAACATATGTGATCCTTCCATCGTTGACCCACTAGTTCAAGTGTTATACTGCTTCAGGGTTCACAAAAGACACAATAGAGCATTTATGTGAATTAAGTGGATTTTTTTTCTATTCTAATTTTTTTCATTTTCATTTTGATTTCTTTCATTTTTCATTTTATTTTTTTATGTTTATTTAACTTGTTTTTATCATAGAAATTTTGACTGACTATTTTTATTTTTTATTTTATTTGAAGTAAAATAATTACATAGATCCATCATGGTTCCCGAATGCTTTGGAGCCCATGACAATTGTGTTTGTTGGTGCTCTCCTACAAAGCTCTGTTCAAGTGGAGTTTCAATCTATTCAATGATTGCATTTGGTAGTGTATTCATGTTGTGCTCTTGCTTGAGAAGGGATTCAATCAATTGTTTGACTACACATGGCCCTTTGGCAACATGTGATGGAGTGAGTGCAACTATTGGTATGCTCATGCTAGGTTCTCGCTCTGGCAAAGTTTCAACCAATTCATTGCTTATAGATGACCCTTCTGCCCCAAGATTTAGAGTGACTTTTGAAAGAGTGTCCACTTGGACCAAGTTGGATCGATTGGGTCTTGAATACCATATTTGAGGGTCAGACACAAGTATATTTTGTGTCCTAGGATGTGATGGTAATCACAACATACATTCATCTTATAGTTCTTTGCATAGGACTATGAGACCTCCTTATGGCTAGAAACTTCAATATGCTTGACAAATGGGAGAGCCTTACTGAGAGGGATCCCTAAGGGTGTGTATATTCTCTTTGGTTTTGTGTTGGTATGTCATCTTTGATGATGGTGGCGTAGTAGTTATCTTTGACAACATATCTTCCCTTGCCATGCTTTGGCAATCGAGCTTTGTGATTTTCTGGTGGTGACCTCTAAAGTGTCAAAATTTGACATCTTGACCTCTATATCTTTTAGTTTTTGCGGGAATTTTTATAGAATCGAATCATAGTATGTTGAACCTCCAAAAGGTCTTCGATTGTTTGTGTTTCAATCAAATCTATATGGGGTGGTTATTCGTGTGGTCTTGGTACAAGATGATAGTCCAAGGTAATGGTGAAGGGTACCTCTTCTTTTGCATTAGAATTGTAGTATCCTGGCCTTTTGTAGGTCTTGGCCTTCTACCTTGATGAATAATGATTTTTGTATTATTTATTGGATTCTTCTACCTAATCACCATCTTGGATTCTCTATGGAGTGATTGTGTTTTTCATAGATGTCTCCTACTATAGATGCTTAGATGTAACTGCATTGGTATACCCTTGGAAGGAATTGTGTAAGATGGTGTAATTGTTCATGTTGCAGGTTGTATTGTGATGATAGTTATGCATTACTTGCACAGGGGAACACATGTATTTGTGGCTTTGCTGACCCATGCTACCATTGATTGTTTGATTGTCATCAAACTCAAGTGCCTCTGTGAAATCTGGTTCTTCAACATGTCATGACTATTGGATGAATCAGGTGTCAACCTGAGTCTCTAGTTCAACATGAGAGTTTTCAAGCAGTGTATTCATCACTTCACAAATGTCAAACTATTTTTGGTGCTTACCATCTCAAGAAGCTCCTTCCAAAAGTATTAATATGCATTCTTCTACCTGAGACTATCATGATATTTTGTGTAGAAGTAGAATTATTAGTTGTTAGGATTGGGAGACCAACTGTGAATCGGTCCCCTAGCATACCAAGGAGTTGAAAAGGGAATAAACATGGTAGTAAATGAACTAGCCCTTGTGTTATGCAAGAAGATTTAACATATGGCATTCATGTTTTTTGTGTCTCAAACATCCCCATTAGGCTTTAAAAAAACCACCCCTTGTGTGGAAGTGGGTTTTGAAAATCATGATAGAAAAAGGTACCCACCCCTTACAGGGAGAATGGGACAAAGATCACGTCAAAATTGAAAAGCTCAGCCTTTGCACGAAATGAGATTTTTCATGTATCGACGTACATTGTTATATCCAATGATATGAATAGAGGGATTTGCCCATAGACAAAGTGGTATCGAAGAATTTTTAATCTTGTCATGGTATATGTCCAATAGCACCATGATAGACCATGAAGGTTGTGGTTGTTGGTTTTAGAGTGGAAGTTAGGATGGTGTCTAGGGACAAGGTGGTCCACTCATGGCTAGAAATTATAGCTAGAGTTTGATGTGTAAGTATCCTCTCTCCTCATGGGAGATTATGTGAGGAATACTCACAAGGAAAAGGATATCCAGGGACAAGGTGACCCACTCATGGCCAGAAGCTTTGGCTGAATATTGGTGTGTGAGATTCCCCTCCTCTAGGGAGATGAGAGAAACACTCACAAGGAAAAGGTATTGAGGGACAAGGTGACTCACTCGGGGCCAAAGACTATGATTTGACATGGGTGTGTGAGATTCTTCTCTCCTCAGGGGATATTTTATGGGAGCAATACTCACAAGGAAAAGGGGTGTGTTAATCTAGTTTTAGGTCATGGTTTGGGACCATATGAAAATAGGTATAAATAGGGTAATGGCCCAATTTTAGGTCATGGTCTAGGACCATGGTGTAGGGTAGGAAAAGATGGGTGGACCATATTCTACTAGGTAATATCCCAATCGAGCTGTATATACCTTTGAATCAAATGGTTTTGGTATGCTCAGGACATTATTCAATATTTCAGTCAAGATTTGGAAGTGATATTAAGATTGAGGATTGAGTAGTGATATGGCATAATGGTGAAGCTTTGTCTTGAAAAGATCAAGCTGAGTTGGAGACCCTTTAAGGAGGTAGTTGTTGGGTAAACATGAGCACGTGTATCTCAAGACCAAAGTGAATGGTGCAATACTAGATGTGATTTGATCATGAGAGCACATAACTTGTAGGTAAAATGGGGAATCCTTTTGATGCAAGGATAAAGGTCTAGAAACTTAGTCCTCATAAGATCGAGGTATTTTAGAGTTCTTTGTCTCATGTGTGGCTACTAGGCATGGCAAAAAAATCCTTTGTGACCCTACTCAATCCAACCCATGAATATTGGGTTTTATTGGATTTTAGGGTGCAGTAGGCTTACACTCCCAAGTATCTCTAGAGTACTTGGGTTATATTAGATTGCAAATAGTACACATGCGTGCACCAACCCCTGTCTCACAGACTCATCCCTCTCACTCTACCTGCTAATAAGGTTGATAACTATCTGTAGTTCTGGATGTCTGTCGTGGTCTTATAATTTGGCACCAAAGTCGACACTAATTAGACATTCATGACGAGGATGATGTCCAACGAGTCCATTCTTTGGTGGGCACATGCGTTGTTGATGGCTGATCCAGTGACTATCTTTAAATGTTGGTGTGTGACTAGTTGTCTGCCCTTATAGACAGCCTTTGGGCTCTATAGGGTCCGTCCTTCATTGAGGGGTCTTCTTTAATGAGAAATGTGTGCACTTTCTCAACACAACACTATCGTTCCTCTAATCGCCCACACCTCCTGTCACCACAACCAATAGTTGGTCCCTCAGTTGTCTCCCTCTTCTTCTTGGCTTTGTTCACTGACGTCTTGTTGCTTCTTCTCATAGGATGAACAGGACCACGAGGACGTTGATGACAGGTGAGAGGACAACAACTAGGGGACTTAGTTAGTGCCCATCAGGGTAGAGGTTGATGCTACTTGGATGTTCTTGCTCCTCATCAACCCAAGATCATCCCTGGTAATTAAGGTATTAGCAGTGTCATTGTTGTTGTACCCATCTATATTGGAGTCAATTGTGGTGGAGACCAGGGTGATTGAAGGTTACATGCTCATCAAGGGCAGAGGGTTTTGCAGAGTGGTTCCTACCATCGTTGGGAAAGGCCGATGTGAGCACTACTTGTAACAAAGCATTGTCCACAATGCATAGGAACAACCCTCTTATATGGTGGGCGCCCAAGGTGGTGTAGGAGATATAGCTCAACGGCACAACACTACCTACTAGAAGATGAAAGGGGTGAGGAGAAGGAAGACAACTTGGTGGCAAAAGTTATGTGATTAAAAATGGTTGTTGACGTGGGATTTGCATGTTGAAGATAATGTTAACAACATGATTTGTTGAGGAGAAATAATGTTTTTAGTCATCATTCGATTAATCAACATGATTTACAAGTAGATAGTGCCTAACAAGAAAGATAGGGCTTGGTGGGATGACTCTTGATCACTTGTTGTTGGGCCTTATTTTGATTCTTTCTTGATTACCAATCATTTCACATATTAAGAGGTGGTTTCGTTTAGATTTACAAATAGCTATGGATTGGACTCTTAGTCACTCTTATTCATTGATCATTCCAGATATTAAGGAATGCTTTCAACTTAGAGTGATTCCAATAGATCAGAAGCCGTCTACTCCTATTTTCATTTGTAGGTAGTAGAGTATATTTTCGGTTTTGTCAAGTATACACATTTCATGTTGGGTTTTTTAGGAGCAGGTATTTGTGGATTTTCAAAGTTAGATTATTTACGGGTTTGGTTCTGGCTCAGGCTAGCCAAAATGGGTCAGGTTGGGTTTGGGTCAGGTCCATATATAAAAAGTCGACCCATTTCCATGCTTAATGACTATATATGAAGATTTAAGAGCATTCAAAGGATTTGAGTAGCCTTATGTCAGATATCATAGAGTTCAAGTATGAGTGGTGGTTCATTAGAAGAGACCATAATCAAGTAGCCTTTCAGTGTAGATCAAGTTGGAAGATCTTTCAAAAGGTCATTCAACATTGATTTTTTTTTGTTGAGTTTTAATAACATTTTTCAAATTGGTTGAGGCTTGAAGAACTTTTCAATTTTGTTGAGTTTGGAAAACATTTATTTCTTTTAAAGATTGTTTAGAAAAGATTATTGAATGAAGATTGTTTGGTGAGTGAGATCATCTACGATTGTTGGAGACCATTCAAATAATATCAATTTTGAAAAGATTATAGATCAAAGATTGCTGGTGATTAAGATAATCTGAAATTATATGGGATCCTTTCATGTCATGTGACATCATTGGTACGATAAGATTGTTTTTTTGATAAGTTTGTTTTTAGACATGAGGATGTTAGTAAATGATGAAAAATATGTGTGTGATAATTACAATCTTAAAAAATAAATAATTTGAAAATCCTAGAACTGGAAAAGCATTCTACAATCTAAAAAATTATAAAAGAAGCAACCACAAGATGCATATGTTGAAGATAAAGTTTCCTCTTTTATCCCATGAGTTTAGATGTGATTTACATCCTCACTCAAGAATGACTGTTTAGCATGGGTTTCTCCTTATGTTCTATGTGGCAAGATGACATTCATCATGAGGGTAACCTAGGTTCTTCAGATATGGTTACTACTCCCAATACATCTCGTGACCATATAGGCTGCAAGTAATCATGAGTTTTAGGAGAGGGGTGTCCTCAAGGCCTTTGTAGGCCCAATTTGATGTTGTTTCGGTACCTTTATAGCACCCCACCCCATTTTTAGGGATCCAACGTGAGTGTTGGCACTCACTCCTTGAAACATGGATTTGTATAAGTGCATAATGCAAGTGTGAGTTTTTTATATTTTTTAAAGCAAACCCACCAAAGCATGAAAGATAAATGATAAGCATATGACCAAGAAATCATGCCATTACTAAGAAAGTATCATGCTCAATGTGAAGACTTTTCTCATCCTTTTCACTCTCTTCCTTTATTTATTTTATTTCTTTATTATTTTAAGACAAAAAATACAACAAAAAGTGGAAGGAAAATTATACGATGCAAGTACAGGATAATCTTAAAAGAGAAGTGGAAGCAAACCCTAGAACTGAACTGGAGGCTAACCCTAGAAGTGACAATTGTTAGAAAATGTAAGGGTTGTTATACTTTCATATAAAAATAAGAGATAAGGCATATCTTTGATTGGTGCTTATCTAAGTGCCAAGAAAAGCAAAGGATATTTTTTTTCATTGGTAGAACACAAAGGATTCTGTCGGCACTTGACTAAGTACTAGAAAACATAAGCGACAATATTTTTTCTGCTTCTGGCTAAACATAGTGTTTTGCCATAAATTTTTTCTTTGTGTGATAGAACCCACCTATTCACCATTAGATGATTATTTTAAAATTTGTTCATTTTTTATATAAAAAAAAGGAAAAATAAAAGCCTCAATTAGTCAAAAAAGGTGTGAGATGCTTAAAAAGGATAACATAACTTGGATCTTCTTCCACCCTAGCAGAGTCGTTAAACTACTGTATCTCGTCTAAAAAATGTCCTCAACAAGGATGATCCCACTATCACATGAAATAGTAAAGAGACAAAAGAAAAATGAACAATAAAGATTTTAGAGTTGCCACCCAATTTTATTTGCAAAATAAGGAAAAAGGAAAACAAGTGTTTAAATTAGTAGGAATACATGAAGGACTTGATTTAGACTGCACTTAAGGATAGATGAGAAAAATATGCATAATATTAAAGATCATATTCGATGATCCTATTTCAAACGAGGAATGTGTTAACACTTGTCTTTCCTGGTATATGGTATTGCATCTTTTTAGACATCTCACTTAAATTAAAATGATATCAATCGAGTTTACTACTAAGGAGAACAACAAAATACATAAAAAACATCTTTTTGTTGGAAAACCTTCAGGACTAGAGATGGTTATGTCTTTTCCATCATTGTCTTAAAGATCCTAGTTTTTTTATATGTTGGGGTCCCAATCATCTCAAGACCTTCTAGGACGGAGATCCATCTTTGGCGGTTGGGACTTATGCATAGGAAGAGAGAGAGATTCCATAGGACACGGTCTAGATTTTTTAAATTGACATGCATATATGAGTGTTCAAGTAGGTAACATCATTTATTAATATAACAAAGAAAGTAGTTGTTTATCGTTAGGTAGCTTACCAACATTAAAACCACTATTGGTGCTAGAAGGAAGATCTTCCAGTCACATGCACTAAAAACTAAAGGGGGTGTTCTCTCTCTAATTTCAAAAGTGTTGAATGGGGCCTATAGTACGTTGGATGTGGGATTTATTTATATGGTATATTTAGGGTTCAGGGTATCCCGACAGAAGACTCCAGGATTCATGATGGAATGAGGCAATGTGCCACGTAGGCGTGTCGAGTGGCTCTGACCAATTCATCATGTGTCACAAGGTGGATGACTACAATCTGTCAGGTGACCTGGGTAGGAAAGAAAACTCATTTACCAATTTTTTATTTTTAGGAACATTATGGAGAAAATCGATAGAATCGGTGAAAGACATAAATCATGAATCAAATTCAATATACTAATGCAGGAAAGGGAATTTGCACAAGTTTATGATTATCATTCATTATTATAAAAAGATGTTTAATTTGTGAGGAAAAAGGTAATTGAGTATCTGTTATCAAAAGAGAATATTTTATTCAATATACAATTGGGCAATTTATGAGAAAAGCTTGTAAAAAGCAAAATTGGTGAGAAAATTACACTTGAACTTGGAAAGAATATTTCCTATACATGAAGCCTTGAATTGGAAAAAGTGGGTGAAAGTCAACAGTTTAAATAGGTGAAAATTTTGGAAATAGATGGAAAAGGGTGAAAAAATAGAATGAACTTCATCATAAGCCAGACATGAACATGATATTAAATTTCCATTGAGTAAGCAAAAATGGAGTGCCAACATAATTCTTTATTTACAAGTGCATTCCACATGCTTAAGAACACCTTGTGCATATGATCTTGTTATAACCCAAGGCCAATTCTGATTTCAACAATGTGTTTTACTCACATAAAGAACAATTCGTTCCAAAAGATGGTTGAAAAAAAAATATATTTTACCCCTCCCAAGGGCTTTCTTATGTAGTCTAGACCCATATAATTTCTGCCTAAAGTTGTGTTTGGTCATAGCAAAAAGTAGACTGGGAAGAGAAAAGGAAAAGAAAGAAGTGTTGGATCTAAGGGCTCTAGAGGGGGGGTGAATAGAGCTACAAAATTTCTCACAAAACATATTAGACCTTCAAATTATATCAAGTTTGACCAAAGATTAAGTGAAATTTGAAGTCCTATCTAACAAGCATAGCAAGGATGAGAGAGATTGATATCAAGCACTTAACAAAGGGATGTAAAGTGGTTCCACACTTCAAACTAGAAGTGAGTCAGTCTACTACCTAGAGAGGTCAACCTCTAGGACTTTGCAAGTGATTTTCTCTATATTATCACCAATATGAGTTCCAACACAAGACCACCAAAGGACTTACCCATCCAACCACAAGGAGATATCCACCTTACCAAAGGGCTTACCCACTTTGCTTAAGTGTTCAGCCTTCACCAAGGTCTTACCCACTCAAGTTCAAGTCTTTCGCATTGAAGGACTTTGCTTCTCCTCCTGGATCTTCAGCCTTTCCCTTCTCCTTCACATAGAGAAGATCACCACCTCTTCATCAACCTTGAAGAGGACCAGCTACAGCTCCTTCTTCACTCGATGGAGCTTGCTTCGCCTCTTCTTTATGTAGGAAGGGGATAGGGAAGTAGAAGAAGATGAGAGCTTTACATGCACAAGGGTGGAGCTATCTTACAATATGCCTAACTCACTCAGAATCACAAAATGAAGTGTAAACTAGAGAGAGAAAGGGGCTCGAGGAGTAGTAGCACACTCAACTATAGAAAGGACCTTGAATATCTTGAATGAGCAAACTTGGAATGAACTCCAAGGGGTCCTATTTATAGCTGGGGGTACTCCCTTGAGTTGGGAAACACTTAGGGTCAAAATATAGCTATTTTCCTCAAGGCAACAGATCTATTTTTACCCAAAACATGTCACCAACTGTTATAATCACTTTTTCTACATTTTCCGTATAGTACATTCGGTCGAGTTTCAATAAAGGTAACTTGGCCAATCAACTAAAAGACAAAGCCAATTTTCAAACTATCGATCAAGTTTGTTCTGGGGAACTCAACCAATGAGCTAAAATTGAGTTTGCTCCGTGAGTCGGTCGGTCGAGTTCTGTGAGTGTACAACTCGACCGATAAGTCATCTTTAGAAAATCCATCATAGGATCGGTTGAGTTTCTAACTCGACCGATGAACAACTTGTGATCAATTTTCTAAATTTACTTTTGGGTGATTAAACCTTGGTTTTAAGTGTCCCACATATTTTTTTTCATCTTAGTTACAAGTCATATCATCAATACAAGTGATTACAAAATTCATCTAAGGTCGTTTGAAGTGATTTCCTTATTAGCACACTTGCATTGCATTTGATTTGAACTTGGACAAGATAGGGCTTGTGTAATTTGATCCTTTTCATGTACCTAAAACCTAAAATCAATATTGAACAAACATATTAGATACATAGGAATGGAATGGTTAAGTCATTATCAAAATATGGCCAATGTATAACCCTTAGGTCAACATTCACCCCCTTTTTGACAATGACAAACCATTCCTCAATCATATTGAAAAGGATATTGAAATTATACCTTTGCCTTGTGAATTGTAAGGGGATTCAAGATTTGAACAATGTGAATTGCTCCCCCCTCAATCAATGCTTACTTTAACCTTCATAGTTTGTCTATCTACACAAAGAAATATAACATACATGTACTATATTGTCCTTTAGCAAGTCACATGATAAAGCATATAATGAACAAGAAAAGGATCACATAGGCAATAGCAGCAATATGTTTGAGCTTCAAAACATCACAATTCTCTCCCCTTTTGACATTATCTAAAAGGAAGGGGGTAGAAGAGCATAAAAATAGGTCTTATCCAAGAAGCACAACCAAGCGTATATCCATAATAAGCAATCTCAAAACATACACCAAACAGAGACGAGAGAGACAAAAAACTAAGTCATAATCAAAATATGGTGAAACATGGAACCATCTCATAAGATATAACAAATCAAAGAGTAAAAGTGCACAAAATATAGATTACAACCCAGAATGCAAGTGCTCATAGAGCAATTACAAGCGAAAGCGATGAAAAACTAAGATGATAAAATAGTACAGCTCAGAACATGTGCCCAGACGTTTCTAATACAAAATAGCCTAGAAAGATATATATGATCAGCAAACTAGACTAAAAACTAAGAACACCTAGACATCTAAGCTATCTATATCAACAACATCATCATCCTCAACATCAGGCTCATAGTCATCATCTCCGTCTGAAGGTGCAGCAGCATCGCCTTCATCACCGGAGTCACCAGTAAAACCATCAAAGCCATCACCATCATCAGATGCAACACCATCATCCTCATCAGCATCAGCATTCTCCTCATCAGCCTGGTCTGACATCTCCTCATCAACAGAGGGACCGAAGTGACGACCAGGCCAACAAGCATTTTGCTCATCCCAAGACATACCGAGAGCATAGAGCTCATTAGCCTGTGGAAAGGAAGGAGCAGAATTGCCAAGGATGGCAAGTAGAGTGGCTAAGGGGCCAGTAGGTAGATGTAGGATAATGGGTGTAGGTCCACTAGCAGAAGAGGGTGTGGGAGCAGGAGAAGGTGTAGGTGGAGGGGTAGGGTAAAAGTGATTGTATGCATAGGATGCATAATCACTTCTCGAATAGGGTTGGTAGGCTGGGTAGGGATGTGCACATGACATGTTCATGTTTGACATGATTAAACATAAGTCTTGATGCAGGTTCTCCCGGACCTAGTGGTTGTATGTCTATTGATGTATCATGTAACCCATGAGGGCTTCATTAAACACATGAAATGAGGTACCGGCAGGTCGGGTAGGCTGAGGAGGTGGAGGTGCTCGAGTAGAGGTAGAGGTAGGTGCAGAAGCAAAGGCATCAGGTGTGGTGGAGGAAAGGATAGGCACAAACTTCTGAATAGTGGTCTCACTAATACAAACTCCCTTCCGAGTAGGTCGGTAATGAAAGCCATAGAAGAGAGATTTCTCAGTGGCAAACTGAAAAAGACCACATATCATGGCAATGTAGGGAGGGTGGTGTTGGGTTTTAAGGGAGACAGAGAAGGCAGCGGAAACAAAAATTTTCTTCTCTCCAAACCCAGAATAAAGGAATCGCGTCAACATCTATACAGTAGGAAGGAGGGTTTGTAGAGACATACCTTGTCCTGAGGCTTGCTCGGCAACGTTACCTCGCAACTTGTGCAGTCTTCACCTCCGATCTTGGACAGTGTCTGTGCAGCTCCTGATCTCACCGGGACTGTCGGGATTGACAGTTGTCCTCCGAGCGGCAAAAGTCTCCCACCTCTATAGTAGTCCATATGGACCACCTGGAACTTCGATCGCCCTATCACACAAGACACCAGAAGGAGTCACACCCTCCTGTCGGTGTACTAGTCACTGACACACTCTCCTACCACCAGTCACTTTTCTACAGTTGTCTTTCCCTTGTTGTGCCTCCCTTATCAGGTAGCACTTGCTCAGGCTCTCCTAGTTACCACAACCAGAGAGAACAACAACTTTGCAGAGCAACTAGTGTTCTGAGTTGTACTTTGAGAAGCCCCCAATACCCCTATATATATAGGAGGGTCATGGGACAAGGTTCTCTACCTCAGGCAATGCGGGATTGAAGTAGGAGTAGAAGGGTTCGAGATTTTCCACAAAAACAACCAATTGCGCCAGCTAAACCGATCGTTTCAAGCATGAACCGGTCGGTTGGGGACCTGAGCCGATCGGTTCACACCTGAACCGATCAGTTGGGGCACCTGAGCCGATCGGTTCACTTCTAAAACGATCAGTTCACTGCCCTGGTCATTTCCCGATTGCCTTTTCCTCTTTTGTTTTGAATTGATCCAAATACCAATCCTTGTTCCAATCAAATTGGACAAGTGAAACAAAGAGAAATTTCTTGCCAACCTGACTTTCCCAACTCGCTCGGTTGGACCAGTTGAGCTGATCAGTTCAACCCTTGAACCAGTCGGTTCAACCTATCCTGAGTCGATCAATTCATCACATGAGTTGATCGGTTCACCAACCTGAGCCGATCGGTTCATTACATGAGCCGGTCGGTTGGGAGTGCAGACCGTGCAAAATCAGTCAATTGTAGTTTCAATCAATCTGATACTCTAATCAATTAGTCCAACACCTTGAACACTATGATATTGAGCTATCAATTGATTGAGTGTTTAATTTAACTACTAAACTCCTTTAGTAATTAGTATAAACATCATTTGTGGATAAACTCCTCTTCCATGAATATGTCCTAGTGTGTGTGACCATGCAGGTCCATTTCACATTAGCAGTGAAAGTCCATAACACTTATGACTTCACAAGCAAAGAGCGGTGCCTAGTCGCACATCAGTGCTACCCAAGTGACATAGAAAGTTGGAGGACAACTTTCAATCCTACAATCTGTGAATGGTGTTACATTGAATGTATAATTCCTTTGTCACTAATGTCTTGAATGAACTCAAGGCATGGTACAATCATCCTTTCAACGTTCATCCATTTTCTTGATCTTAGAGTAGACTGGGTGAGATGTGTGTGACATCAATATCACATATTGATTCACACATTCATGCACATGCCTTTCTCAATCCTACTCATCGAGTATCCATGGACATCAAACTCCCTTAGGAGGGACAAATCCCATATCTATCACACACCCCTCAAAAGCCCCATGTATCAAAGCCACCCAATCATCACCTTTATAACAACCCATGTTTCAGGACTGCGTTTGATGATGTCAAAGTGTACCCAACGACATGTGTTGAGTGTAGTGATTTCAGGTCGAAGAATCGCACTCACCACCATCACTATGAGAGCTGACTGTGACTACCAAATCATGGTTCCATGTGTCACTCTCACGGTGGGTCTGTCTGGTACACTTGTTCTCTAACAAGTACCTATGTGCTTGGTTTGATATCACTATATCATGACTAATGAAATTCTGTCATCAACCAATACACAATCTAGTCTTTAGTGTTATTGATGTCTATGGTTATTTCCACAATAACAACCGACTAGGGACAAAACAAGAATGTATACTCTTATTATCTATATGATCTCATCATTTAGGTCCTAAACCTAAAAGCATACGTCATCGAGTAAACAATTCTTTAGACATCTATCATGTTACATTGTCATCTCAGAAACAGTTAAAACATATAGATCGGAAATTGCCTTTATTATTATTCAAATTGTTTACAAAGTATCCCATTACAATCATCACATGACTTGCTCTATGGGCATACATACCAACAGACTCCCACTTGCACTTAGATCCAATCACCTAGGAACCTCAATCCTTGTGACCTAGCATGACCATCATGCTTCTACTGAGAAAGGGCCTTCGTCAGTGGATCAGCTATGTTGTCTTCAGTTGGTATTTTGCAAATCTTCACATCTCCTCACTGTACGATCTCTCATATGAGATGGAAGCACTGCAGTATGTGCTTGGACCGCTGATGTGATCTGGGCTCCTTAGCTTGAGCAATGGCTCCATTATTGTCACAATAAAGCTCAATTGCATCACAGCTACTGGGAACTACACCAAGTTTAGTGATGAACTTCCTGATCCACACAGCTTCCTTTGTTGCATGTGAAGCAGCAATATACTCAGCCTCTGTAGTAGAATCGACAAATGTTTCTTGCTTGGAACTCTTCCAGCTCATAGCTCCATTATTTAGGCAAAACACAAATCTTAATTGTGATCTGTAATCATCTTTGTCAGTTTAGAAGCTTGCATCGGTGTAACCTCTTACAACCAGTTCGTCCTCGTCTCCGTATATAAGGAACTGATCCTCAGTCCTTCACAAGTACTTGAGGATGTTCTTTACGGCTGTCCAGTGAGAATCCCCAGGATCTGACTTGTACCTGCTCGTCATGCTGAGGGCATCCGAGACATCTGGACATGTACACAACATAGCGTACATGATGGATCTGATGGCTGATGCATATGGGATCCCATTCATATGCTCCCTCTATTCACAAGATTGGAGACATTGAGCTCTAGAGATGGTGACTCCATGTAGCATGGGGATGTTGCCCCTATTTGAGTTCTCCATGCTGAACCGCTTCAGCACTTTGTCAATGTACGTGCTTTGACTTAGTCTGAGAAGCCTTTTAGATCTATCTCTATATATCTTAATACCTAGAATGTAGGATGCTTCTCCTTATTCCTTCATTGAGAAAGTATTCCCAAGCCAAGTCTTTACCTTCTCTAAGGTTGTGACATCATTCCCCATCAATAGTATGTCATCCACATACAATATGAGGAATTTGGTCGTGCTCCCACTAACCTTCTTGTACACACAAGGTTCATCTTCGTTTTGAATGAAGCCAAACACTTTGACTTCTTCATCAAAATGAAGATTCCAACTCTGAGATGCTTGTTTCAATCCATAGATTGACCTTTGCAGCTTACATACTTATTGGCATTCTTTGGATCTACAAAACTTTCAGGTTGTGTCATGTACATATCCTGATTTATATTCTCATTAAGGAATGCAGTTTTAACATCCATTTGCCAAATCTCATAGTCATAGTAAGCCGCAATAGCAAGCATGATCTTGATGGACTTAATCATGGCAACTGGAGAAAAAGTTTTGTCATAGTCAACACCTTGAACTTGTCAGAAACCCTTTGCAACCAATCTGCCTTTATAAGTTTGTACATTGCCATCCATGTCGATCTTCTTCTTGAAGACCCACTTGCACCCTGTAGGTTTTACCCCTTCAGGTGGTTCCACCAAAGTCCATACTTTGTTGGAATACATGGATTCCATCTCGGATTTCATGGCCTCAAGCCATTTCTTAGAATTTGGTCCCTCCATAGCCTCTAGATAGGTAGTTGGATCATCATCTATGATCAACTCACCGCCTTCCTCAGTCACAAGGTATCCAAACCTCTCAGGTTCAAGGCATGTCCTACTAGATCTACGACGTCCTTTTATTACTTGAGGAGACTAAGATTCCACAACACATTGTGAATCTCTATGTTCCTCTTGTACATCTACTGGTTCAATGCTTTCTTGTTGGGCTTGAACCTCTTCAAGCTCTATTTTCCTCCCACTGTTTCCTCTGGAAATAAATTCCTTTTCTAGGAATACAGCTGTCCTAGCAACAAATACTTTGTTGTTAGTAGGGTGGTATAAATAGTATCCCCTTATTTCCTTGGGGTATCCAATAAAATAACATTTATCAGACTTGGGTCCAAGCTTATCAAGAAACATTTTCCTGACATAAGCCTCACAACCCCAAATCTTAATAAAAGACAAATCGGGATGCCTCTCGTGCCATATATCATATGGTGTCTTTTGAATCGATTTATATGGAACTCAGTTAAGTGTAAACACATCGGTTTCAAGATCAGGACCCCAGAAGGAAATCGTAAGATCAGCAAAACTCATCATTGATTGCACCATATCTAGTAAAGTGTGACTCCTTCTTTCAGACACACCGTTATGTTGTGGTATTCCAGGTGGAGTACATTGTGATACAATACCACGAGCTCGCAGAAGGTCCTCAAACTCCTGGCTTAAGTATTCTCCACCTCAATCGGATCGAAGTGCTTTAATACTTTTACCAAGTTGGTTTTGTACTTCATAAATGAAATCCTTGAACCTTTCAAGGGTTTCTAACTTATGTTTCATCAGGTACACATAGCCATACCTACTGAAGTCATCAGTGAAGGTAATGAAGTACTGACACCCATTTCTTGCATTACTTCTAAAAGGCCCACATACATCAGTATGTATGAGTCCTAATATATCACTAGCTCTCTCACCTTTACCTGAAAAGGGAGTCTTGGTCATCTTGCCCAACAAACAAGATTCACATGTCTCTATTGATTCATAATCAAAAGAGTCTAGAAAACCATCTTTATGGAGTCTAGAAATGCGCTTCTCATTTATGTGCCCTAGACGACAATGCCAAAGATATGTTTTGTTTGAGTTGTTGAATTTTTTCCTTTTGGTGTTTACATTGTATGTGCTTGTCTCTAGATCTATTAAGTATAGACCATAAGACATTGGGGCACTACCATAAAAGATCCCATCTTTTGAAATGGAACACTTTCCATTCTGAATAAGAAATTCAAAGCCATCCTTGTCCAAATAAGAGACCGAAATGATATTCCAATTTATGGCAGGTACATAATAGCAGTTATTCAACTCTATTATTAGCCCACTAGGTAGAGTTAACTCATAGATTCCTATGACATTAGCGGCAACTCTTTCCCCATTGGCAACACGTAGTTCAACCTCGCCTTTCCCCAAAGGCCTACTTCTCTTAAGATCCTTCACATTTGAACAAATGTGAGATCCACGTCCGGTATCAAGTACTCATGACAAGGAAGTAGTAAAGTTAATCTCTATCATGTATACACCAGAAGTAGAAATCTCTATCTCTCACTTCTTCTTCCATCGTTCCTTCCATCCTCTCTATGTTTTGAGCACAGAAGATTCTGACATTGGTTTGGCGAGAGAACCCTTCTCTCCCTCACCTTTGTCCTTAGACTTTGTTCCATTGATATTCATGAATGAACTGTCCTTCTTCTTAAGAATACATAGAGCAGATTCAAAGGCTACTAGTATATTTGGATTGTGCATAACACTTCTCATAATCCCTAACCAATTACGGAATTTATTCTCAATTAATTTGCCCATTTTAAAAGATGATTATTTTACCATTCTACAAGAGCAAATTGCATTTGTCAAAACTCTTTTGATTTGATTTGATTTGAATAAAATTTGATGATAGTTAATTAGGCCTTTAATTAATTACCGCTCCCACTATTTTTGTTCAAATTGATATCCCTCACCATCAATTCGGAAGATTGTAGCGTACAATCTTCTAGTGGGTCAAGATCCTGAAATCCTATGAGTCATGGACCAGCTAGGACTGTCACCCACAACTTAGATCTTCTAAGTAGGTAACTTTTGCCAATTGCATCATATGCAACTCTTAAAAGATGTCATATGCAACTCCTTGCCATGATCACCTCCATGCCTCAAGGTGCTAGATCCTATCTAGGTCACCTTGTTAAGTCCGACCCAAAGCCAACATGATGAATATGCACCCTGCTAGGGCAAACCCACATATCCATCCTTCACGCTTCCACGAGATAGACGGTGCACCATGCTAGGGCATGCCCACACTTGGTCGATCAAGTTTTTCACGTGTGTCGTATTTGGAAGGCATCTAAAACTTTAATATTTAATGTGGAATTTGGTTTTTATAGGTATATATACATATCCAATCACCACAATACATAGTACGTATCATATACATGCTATATCCCACAAAAAACACGTGAAACGATAAAAGCGATGATTATGGCCATCCTAATGTGATTCCTCGAGCTAAGAGGAATCACGGTCATCTAGGTCCACATCACATGCAACATGTACAAGATGAATTTTGTGCTTCGCTATTCTGGGTTTGATCAATTCATCTCCATGATTGATCAGCTCGCCATTAGGCCAGTTGATTGGGTGCCACCAGCTGATCGACTAGTCGTCGTGCATCTCCTCAGGTCGCCACCCGCTTGCCTCGCTCCTTGAGCCGATCATCTGGATCGCCAACCGATCATTTCACGCCTTGAACTGATCATCTCAGTTGTCATCAAATTGTCCTCTATTCTTTGGCATAACAGGAAAAAATATATCCTATTTTACATTTGAAAAAGGAAACCCTGAGTTACATTCAGAGGGAGCAAAGGTAGGAAAGAAATCTCGAGTTATCTCGAGTTACATCAGGAATAGGAGATAGGAAATCGGTGCGCAGACTGAGATGCAAGCATCCACATACAACCATACACAGACATAGGGTTTATTGGCCATAACCACACTATACATCCACCACAAAACTCGTTTAAGGGCGACGCATATCAAGTGCATTCATATTACATATCATATATGTATATTAGGATTTGTGGATTTAGGATTGGACATGCATAAAGCCAATTGTATTCACATCGTATGCAATAAATAAAGGCGACAAACCAAAATCGATCACATCGATAATCCTAAAGTATAGAGCAGTTGACGTGGCTCTGATACCACTGTTGGGTTTTAAGGGAGACAGAGAAGGCAGCGGAAACAAAAAAATTCTTCTCTCCAAACCCAGAATAAAGGAATCGTGTCAACGTCTATATAGTAGGAAGGAGGGTTTGTAGAGACATACCTTGTCCCGAGGCTTGCTCGGTGACGTTACCTCACGGCTTGCGCGGTCTTCACCTCTGGTCTTGGACGGTGTATGTGCAGCTCCTGATCTCACCGGGACTGTCAAGATTGACAGCTGTCCTCCGAGTGGCAGAAGTCTCCCGCCTCTGTAGTAGTCCACACAGACCACCTGGAACTCTGATCACCTTGTCGCACAAGTTACCAGAAGGAGTCACACCCTCCTATCGGCGTACTAGTCACCGATACACTCTCCCGCCACCAGTCACTTTTCTACAGTTGTCTTTCCCTTGTTGTGCCTCCCTTATCGAGTAGCACTTGCTCGGGCTCTCCTGGTTACCACAACCAGAGAGAACGACAACTTTGTAGAGCAACTGGTGTTCTGATTTATACTTTGAGAAGCCCCCAATACCCCTATATATAGGAGGGTCATGGGACAGGGCTCTCTACCCTGGGTAATGCAGGATTAAAGCAGGAGTAGAAGGGTTCGAGATTTTCCACAAAAACAACCAACTGTGCCAGTTGAACTGATTGTTTCAAGCATAAACTGATCGATTGGGGACCTGAGCCGATCGGTTCACACCTGAACCGATCAGTTGGGGCACCTGAGCCGATCGGTTCACTTCTAAAACGATCAGTTCACTGCCCTGGTCAGTTCCCGATTGCAATATCCTCTTTTGTTTTGAATTGATCCAAATACCAATCCTTGTTCCAATCAAATTGGACAAGTGAAACAAAGAGAAATTTCTTGCCAACCTGACTTTCTCAACTCGCTCGGTTGGACCAGTTGAGCTGATCAGTTCAACCCTTGAACCAGTCGGTTCAACCTATCCTGAGTCGATCAATTCATCACATGAGTTGATCGGTTCACCAACCTGAGCCGATCGGTTCATTACATGAGCCGATCGGTTGGGAGTGCAGACCGTGCAAAATCAGTCAATTGTAGTTTCAATCAATCTGATACTCTAATCAATTAGTCCAACACCTTGAACACTATGATATTGAGCTATCAATTGATTGAGTGTTTAATTTAACTACTAAACTCCTTTAGTAATCAGTATAAACATCATTTGTGGATAAACTCCTCTTCCATGAATATGTCCTAGTGTGTGTGACCATGCAGGTCCATTTCATGTTGGCAGTGAAAGTCCATAACACTTATGACTTCACAAGCAAAGAGTGGTGTCTAGTCGCACATCAGTGCTACCCAAGTGAAATAGAAAGTTGGAGGGCAACTTTCAATCCTACAATCCGTGAATGGTGTTACATTGAATGTATAATTCATTTGTCACTAATGTCCTGAATGAACTCAAGGCATGGTAGAATCATCCTTTCAACGTTCATCCATTTTCTTGATCTCAGAGTAGACTGGGTGAGATGTGTGTGACATCAATATCACATATTGATTCACACATGCATGTGCATGCCTTTCTCAATCCTACTCATCAAGTGGCCATGGACATCAAACTCCCTTAGGAGGGACAAATCCCATATCTATCACTCACTCCTCAAAAGCCCCATGTGTCAAAGCCACCCAATCATCACCTTTATAACAACCCATATTTTAGGACTGCGTTTGATGATGTCAAAGTGTACCCAACGACATGTGTTGAGTGTAGTGATTTCAAGTCGAAGAATCACACTCGCCACCATCACTGTGAGAGTTGACTGTGACTACCAAATCATGGTTTCATGTGTCACTCTCATGGTGGGTCTGTCTGGTACACTTGTTCTCTAACAAGTACCTATGTGCTTGGTTTGATATCACTATATCATGACTAATGAGATTTTGTCATCAACCAATACACAATCTAGTCATTAGTGTTATTGATGTCTATGGTTATTTCCACAATAACAACCGACTAGGGATAAAACAAGAATGTATACTCTTAACATTCGTATGATCTCATCATTTAGGTCCTAAACCTAAAAGCTTATGTCATTGAGTAAACAATTCTTTAGACATCTATCATGTTACACTATCATCTCAAAAACAGTTAAAACATATAGATTGAAATTTGCCTTTATTATTATTCAAATCATTTACAAAGTATCCCATTACAATCATCACATGACTTGCTCTATGGGCATACATACCAATAGGTGGGTGCCACGGGATTTCTTGCCTAAGTTGAAGCAAGTCATATGGTGGAGGATGTATCTAGACCACTTGACTCTGACATGCTCTAAGAGGCAGCACATGATTACTGCAGTGTTCTCTGCAATCTCTGTTTGATTTTTCTTCGAATGGATGTTGCAGTTAACAACTAGGGCAAGGATACGCCTCTTAAGATATAAGGAAGAGGAGGGAAGGGTTCTCTTCTTCTTGTAGGGAAACTGAGGTTTCTTCAAGTAACGATGGATGTTAGGAAGGGTGAAATCGTATTGATTATAGAAAGCCTCAGGGTCAAGAAGGTCAAAATACTCACTGTAATCCTTACACCAAGTGTCAGTCTCATTGGTACATGAGAAAATATGTTCAGGGTATCCTCCGAGACTTGGAATTTCTTCCCGGCTATCATAGACATTAGGATCACTTGAGTATTAGGAGGGGGTACAAGGGTGTTGTAATTCCAATGCAAGTTCACATAGAATTCATGAACTGCTTTCGTGCTAGTCATGGAATTGTTGTAGCATACACGTTCAACACCCAAGAATGAGAGATGGTGAATGTGTAACAACTTCACCACTTGATCGATGACCTCTTGGCATCTAGGGCTAGGCTCAAAGAGGGCGTCAAAAGGGAAAGGATTTTGTGGGAGGAGGTCCTTCTACCTATTAACAACCTCATTTGATACAAAGAGAGTCTCATCAAAGGGGATTAAGAGAGAAGACAAAAAAAGAGGATGGTACATTGGTAGGGGTGACTCTCTTCCTTCTATTTGAAGCCATGAAGATGGAATAGAGAGGAAGGAGAAAGCAAAAGCACAAAACATACCACCAAAAATGTTCACACACCTAGGTTTAGCAAGGGGGAAGGTCAAGGATGGTCTATCTAGGTCGGATTAGGGCTAGGTTGAGGAAGATAAGGGCAAGGGTGGAGAGCTTAGGGCTAAGGGAGGTGGAATCAGGTGACTTTTCTCTAGTTGAGAGGGAGAATAGTCGGCCGAACCCAACTTAAGTGTGCTCCAGCCCGGCCATCAGTCGAGTTCTATGAACTCAGAAACTCGACAAATCGACTTTTTAAAAAAGCTCTCAACCATCGATCGGTCAACTCGACCGATGGTCAACCTAACCTAAAACCATCAATCTTAATTTCTAGCCATTTGAGTGCTAATTAAATTTATTTTTCAAGTCCATTTTGTATATTGAACATACTTAGGCACATATCACCCATCATTGGGTACTGTTTTGTGATAAAACATGAGTTTGCGAGAAATACCCAAAAACAAGAGAAAAATAAGGCAAAAAGAACATGAAAAATTGATTTTTAGCATATTAGCAAGCAAAGATGATCCAAACAGAGATAAGACATATAGGATAGATAACAACTAGCTAGAAGGAATATATGATTCATTCACAACAGTTATAAGCAATTTTGATCTAAGAAAGTTAAATTGCTCTCTAGCTAGAGGTTTAGTGAAAATGTCAGCCAACTAATTTTCTGTGTCCACATGCGTGATATAGATATTCTTCTTGGCAATGTGATCACGAAGAAAATGATGGTGAACCTCTATATGTTTAGCTCTACTATGCAAGATAGGATTGTATGATAAGTTAATTGCGCTAGTATTATCACAATAGATAGGAGAAGCATCAAAATGAATGTTAAAGTCTTGGAGCATTTGCTTCATCCATTGGACCTAGGCATAATAACTCTCGTCTGCAATGTACTCAGCCTCAGTGGTTGATAATGCCAATGTGCTCTATTTCTTGGAGAACCAAGACACTAAGCATGGTCCTGGGAGGAAACAAGTGCCACTTGTGCACTTTCTATCAATCAAGCACCTTGCATAATCCACATCACTATAAGCAGTAAGAGTAAAGTCCCTTGACTTGGGATACCATAGTCCAAAATTTTGGGTTTTGGCTGAGTACCTTAAAATCCTCTTAACAACTATAAGATGTGATTTCTTAGGATTTGATTGAAAGCGAGCACACAAGCCCACACTAAACATTATATCAGGTCTATAGGCAGTTAAGTAAAGTAAACTTCCAATCATACATCTATAAATCTTCTCATCTACCTTCTCACCTTCTTCATCTTTATCAAGTTTGGCGGTGTTTGACATGGGTGTATCCATCGGCTTGGTGTTCTCCATCCCAAAGCGCATAAGTAGTTATTTTGTGTACTTTCCTTGGTTAATGAAGTTCCCATCTTTTGTTTGCTTGATTTGAAAACCAAGGAAGAATGTGAGTTCACCCATCATACTCATCTCAAATTCACTATGCATAAGATCACTAAATTCTTTGCAAAGATCAAGGTTAGTTCTACCAAAAATGATATCATCAACATATATTTGGATGATAAGAAAATTATTAGAAGTGTGTTTTAGAAACAAGGTAGAATCCACTTTTCCCATGATATAACCATGATCTAACAAAAAGTTCTTTAATTTCTCATACCAAGACCTTGGTGCTTGTTTGATTCCATAGAGAGATTTTTGCAACAAATAAACATGGTTAGGTAAACAATCATATTCAAATCCTGGAGGTTGTGCAACATACACTTCCTCCTTAATTATACCATTTAAAATTTCACTTGTAACATCCATTTGATATAGAAGAAAGCCTTTATAACTAGCAAAGGCAAGCAACATATGAATGGACTCAAGTCTAGCTACAGTGCACATGTTTCATCAAAATCTATACCATCATGTTGATTGTAGCCTTGAGCCACTAACCTTGCTTTGTTCTTTACCACTTTGCCGCTTTCATCAAGCTTTTTGCGGTAGACCCATTTGGTGCCAATGATCTTTCTATCACTTGGTCTAGGCACAAGGGTCCAAACTTTGTTCTTCTCAAATTTCTCCAACTCCTCTTGCATAGCTAGGATCCATTCTTCGTCCCCAAGAGCTTCCTTGACATTCTTAGGCTCGAGATGTGAGATGAAAGCATTGTTGGCTTGTTCTTTGTTGAATGCAGCCCGCGTCTTCACTCTTTCAAATGGATCACCTAAAATCAGCTCCTTTGGATGATTCTTTGCAAACCAGGGGGTTGGATCCTTCTTTTCATCATCTTTATCTTCTTCTTGAGTTACCACCTCTTTTTCCTTTTGGGTGATGTTGAGCTCTTTGAGAATAGGAATTACTTCTCCTGCAACATCATCATTTGGAACAATATCTTTGGGAATAGAGGGGTTAGTCTCAATAAACTTTACATTAATATATTCTTCTACTTTAGCAAGATCAATATTAAAAACTCTATAAGCCTTACTAGTAGTGCTATAGGCAAGAAAGAAAGCCTTGTAAGATTTCAGATCAAACTTACCGAGAGAATCTTTCGTATTCAAGACAAAACAAGGACATCTAATGTAAGAGAGTGAAATCACCCCTTTACTAAAAATTTGAAGAATTGACATCCATTCCAAACACTCTCAGAGGTATGATGGAATGGGCATAAATTTTCCAAATTTATTAAACATTGGTATACAAAAGACCATTAGAAAGTAGCGGAATAAAAAAAAACTGACTATATTCAATTTCATAAATATTTTACAAAAATACATCAAATTCTCCCATTAGGGTTTACATCAAGACACACAATCAGGATCTAGATAGAGGGAAGTCTAGACTACTACAATCTTATCTCCAAGCAACATCTCCATGAACTGAGTCCAAGCCAAAAGATATGATCTTCCTTGTCTTGTCCATCACATTGCTCAGCACCTGGGTGGTTGGAAAGGCACCCAACAAAAAGGGAAAGGGAAGAAAAGTATGTGTCACAAAACTAGTCTAGGATATTAAGATAAGTAAAGCAAATAAGAATAGGCTAGGGTTCATCATTAGATGAAGATAACAAGAGTATGAGGCTATATTCAAAAGAAACTTGCCATTAACAATTATATCAAAAAGGATTTGCATGTAAGATAATTATGTCTACCTAACTCAGTAGGGTTGAGGCACCTACCAGACCTCTCCGGAGAATAAGACATTCCCAGTCACCTATAATATTATGGGGAGAATAAGACATTCCCCAGGGCGATTATTTACATGCCCTATGTGGGTGGTTGTACATAAGTACATCTACTTTAAATTAAATAGAACATAAATCCACATGCTAGAAAAAGTAGTCATGGCAAGAATAATCATATGAATCAATAATCATGGCAGTGGGGTACCAATACCCAAGAATAATGTTCCGAAACTGATTTATGAGGCAACTATAGCAAAAGATTCAAAAGTATATGAAATAGGGTTTAATAAGGCCTCATTATATAAAAATAGGTTAACACACAACTATTCCCAAGTTAAGGTGTAAACACACATACCTCTCTTACTGATATAAATTACTAACTTTCACCACTTTAATTGAGTCCCAGTTCCACTTTGCCTATTTTCAATGTATTAACATGTATTAGAGTACATAGTGCACATTAATAATATATAGAAACCCTAATTTCAGAATTTTTTAGCAAAATTCGGAATTAGATTTTGAAAATATCACCAATGAACTTATTAGGTTCTCCTGATGAAGAAAACATATTCTTATGTTAATTTTGAAGTATGATGATTAAGATGAAATTTTTATGGATTTTATACATTAAATTCGTTTTACAAAAATCACCCTGTGTCAAACCATGAAATCAGACCTTGAAAATATTTTTATTAGATAGATATTAATTTTCCAATTCCAAAACATATTTATTTATCAAATTTGGATAAGTGGTTTAGAAAATATGAATTTTTCAATATTGACCGATAGGAAATTGCCACATCATCAAACCGATCGAGATAATTGAAGAGAGAGGGAGAGGGAGAAAATACCATTTGTCCCAAGATCAGGTTTGAAGTTGCATAGGTAACCAAACTAGAGCTTTTAGATAAGATAAAACAGTAAGAAACCAAAACCCTAGAAGAACATGGTAAAAAGAGATGGAAATCATCGATTTTCAACATAGAAGCATGGGTTTTAAGCATGTACTAAGCAATATATGAGAACGGGATTAACAAAAATTGCCTCTAGGAAGGTAATAAGGTTCAAACAGAAAGGATTCTGAGATTATAAGGTATGGTTGATCCAAGTCAAGCTCCTTTCTTGAGCAGAGATCACCTTCTCCACTTTAGAGGTGCAAATCCTAGCAAAAGAGCATGGAGATGAGATGTTTTAGGGTTCTTAGGTGGAGTTTTACCATGGAAGGTCATGGGTCTGACCTAGAAGAAGGTGGGAAGAATACTAAAAACATGAAAACAGGGAAGTAAAGGAGGATTCCTACTAGTTTTGGTCAAAATCACCAAGGAGGAGCATAAGAAATCCTAAATAGAGAAATTTGGAACCCTAGTAGCCGCTTTCACCAAGGTAGGCACCTTCTTTTACCTTGGGACAGCAACTTCGTGGCCAAACATAGAAGGGACGATGCTCTAAGCTATAAGAAAGAGAAGGATAGGATTTCTTCTTGGATTGGGAGGTGGGAAGGGGTAGGCATGGCTTTATAAAGAAGGGGGCAAGCATGAGGTGTCTACGTGACTTTCCATGTGTCCTTAGGCTAAGGCTTCATGGCTATGCAAGAGGACAGCTCATAGACTCTTCTTGTATACCAAAGGTCGGTCCTAAGAGCCCCTAGAGCCTTCTAGGACATCCCCACCATCCTTCAAAGAAATAAATAACCTCATTGGTTGATAGCTTTTAAAGATAAGCACATTTATAAAGAGGGTAATCCCTATAATGCCCTTGGAAAGTAACACCTTCAAACCAAGGTGAAATTAGGTGCCTCATGGTTCAAAATCTCGTGAATGGTAAGGGAATATCTAATGATTAAAATTCAGGTGATAATTTGCAAAGAAAACCTCCCAATTGGGTCAATTGCATAAAAGTCCAGAATGTGCATATAATTACATAACCTGCACAAACAACATCCAAATTGGACCAAACTTCATCTATAAGTTATCTTTGATGTGTAGAATATTAATTTACCATTATTTACATATTTTGAAGTTATATAATCATACTATTCATTACTTATGCTTTTTACTCATTTTCTCTCTCCTAAACTTATAGTAATATTTCAAGGTAGTCCAAATTAGATGAAATTTGACATGTAGGCTAATTTTGATATGTAGATTTCGAATTTGAAGTTTGTTTCTTATTTTGAGACTTCTTTTTATGAGATATGTCATATGGCCCATTAACGGCACATTATCTAAATCGTTCATCCAATTAAGTTTCCTATCTTCATATTACCACTAAAATGAGTTGTGTGGCATATTTTATGTTTTCAAATCACATCAAAAAGTTAGATTAAGGTTTATAGCACTTAATTATGGTAATTAAGCTTTTTTAATACATTAATCAAGGTTTAGGGCCTTGCACTTCTAGCACAAATTAATATACCATTGTGTTCTACTAAAGTGGTGATTTTACATTTTAGATCCTTAAATAAGATTTCACAGAGGTATTTGTGCATAAACTCTTCCATTGGTATAATTAGTGAATAAATGTTCACTAAACCACTATAAATTCCACTAATTAAACATAAATGACATAAAGGATAGAAATAAAAGGGAAAGATGGGAAAGAGGGTCAAAAGACAAAATTCTAGAATTCAGCATGTTACAACACTCCACCCCTTAAAGAGGATTTTGTCCCTGAAATCACAAGCAAGAAAGGAAGGGTGAGTGTGCAACATCTCATCACAAAACTTCAAGTTATTTCTCCAACCTTAACTTCTACCAAACAACTCATCAACATATACTCTACAAGCATCTCAACATAGGTCAGGTTCCCAAGGATCACCTAGGTTTCATTATTTAGATATTATTTTTAAGATATTTAACATTATTTACATTTTTGTCTCATTAACATTATATTCGTTATGATATCACATTATCACCATTATTTTAATTATGTCATGTCATAATCACTTTATTACCAAGGAAGTTATATTTCATTATCATCCATGAAACATCGTATATATATATATATATATATATATATATTTCTCATTTATATTACTAAGAATTTTAGCAAAATTATGGGTTACTAGATTCCCTCAATATACTTGATCATATCCTTAATATTTTTAACTTCGACTTCATTATCCTTATACTATCACCACATTAATTTATAACGAATTATTTTGCATGAATTATTCAATTTGTCACTAAATCTTCATTCAATCCATTTATGTCACACAACTACATATATTTATATTAAACATTATCTCATTTCCACATTATCTTTATTTCTCACATTAATGTCATCATTAATCATTTTCTCATATTTATTTATATTATTGATTTGCACATTTATGTGAATCAAATCACTTCATATTCATATTGAATCCACTCTATGTATTTTAATGATCAAGGTGAGGCATATTACGAATTGATTCACATTAAGTGACTAATCGTGTGTGTATTAGATAACAAGGTAACATACCATGCATTTCATATTAATGACTTGATTAATATGTGATTAGATGATTATATATATCATTTATGTGTATCAAAGTATGTTAACTGATTATGACACCTAATGTCATTAATGTATCATGAACAGCATTAAGGATGTATATGTTAAGGTTAGATGATTACAACTTAGGGTTTGGGTTAACATGATCATTATTCTTCATCTATACATTCTTAGTATGTATTAAATACAAGATTAGGTTACAATTATATTTCTCATCATTTCATTAGGGTTTATTAATTTACGACATGGTCAACATCATGCCTATCCATTATTAGTATTAAAATGTGAGTTACTCTTATTATGTGCATTAGATATTCATTAGGGTTCAAATATAAGAACTATTCATTAGATGATCGTTATATGTTCTTTTGGATGTAAAGAAACATGTGGTTACAAATATAACTTGTTTGGTGAAAATGAAGGATTCAAGCACACTAACTTCTGAATTAGGGAGTTAGGGTTTCTAAAGTCAGAGTAGCTATATTTCAGTATGTTACATGACTCCATTCCCTTGGAAAGGATTTCATCCTCAAAATCTAACTACCCAAACATCATCAAACCAACTACTCTCCACCCCTTAAAAGGTTTGACCTACCAAGCCAATCTAGAGGTAAAAGGGTGAGTCTAACTAGACCATATACAAGATACATCATGCTTCACTGCGCACTCTGATTGCTTACTAAACACCAAACTTCAAAGTCTAGGTTCTAGGGATAACTATCTAAACATGTGGTTATATGGGTCATAAGGGAACTATATTGGGTATCCATCCTCAAACAAGTCATCATAAACATAAAACTTAGGGTTCCCAAAGATATACAACATAGATGCCTAAGGTCACTATTGCCTAAAAGCAAACTATTTCATACAATCCATTTCAGCTTAGGCCAAACCAGTATCATATGGATATGGGAGTCCTCGTAAACCAAGAAAGTGGCATGGAGGAAAATATTGCATCCCCCAGAACCTAATCATTTCTAGACACCTTTGCTTCAACTTCATGCCCTAATAGTTGCCTAAAGGCAAACCTAAACAACATTAAGTTATGCATATTTTAGTTATGAGTATTTTAGGGTTTTATTCATCATGATACTAATATGGAACTATAGGGTCCTAAATCAACCTTTCATCATTTATAGATCAACTGTAGGGTTACCATGTCACCTAAAGGAACTATGTAAGGCAAGGATTCTAATTAGGGAGACAAAACTGAAATAGTCAGATTACAACTACCATGGGCTCTGATACCATGTTGTAAGAGAGTGAAATCACCCCTTTAATAAAAATTTGAAGAATTGACATCCATTCCAAACACTCTTAGAGGTATGATGGAATGGGCATAAATTTTTCAAATTTATTAAACATTGGTATACAAAAGACCATTAGAAAGCAGCAGAATAAAAAAATAACTGACTATATTCATTTTCATAAAAGGTTTACAAAAATACATCAAATTCTCCCATTAGGGTTTACATCAAGACACACAATCAGGATCTAGATAGAGGGAAGTCTAGACTACTACAATCTTGTCTTAAAGCAACATCTTCATGAATTGAGTCCAAGCCAAAAGCTATGATCTTCCTTGTCTTATCCATCACCTTGCTCAGCATTTGGGTGGTTGGGAAGGCACCCAGCAAAAAGGTAAAGGGAAGAAAAGTATGTGTCACAAACTAGTCTAGGATATTAAGATAAGTAAAGCAAATAAGAACAAGCTAGGGTTCATCACAAGATGAAGATAACAAGAGTATGAGGCTATATTCAAAAGAAACTTGCCATTAAAAATTATATCAAAAAGGATTTGCATGTAATATAATTATGTCTACCTAACTAAGTAGGGTTGAGGCACCTACCAGACCTCTAACCTTAGGTGAGGGGAGAATAAGACATTCCCAATCACCTACAATATTATGGGGAGAATAAGACAGTCCCCATGGTGATTATTTACATGCCCTCTATGGGTGGTTGTACGTAAGTACCACTACTTCAAATTAAATAGAACATAAATCCACATGCTAGAAAAAGTATTCATGGCAAGAATAATCATATGAATCAATAAGCATGGCAGTGGGGTAGCAAGACCCAAGAATAATGTTCTGAAACTGATTTATGAGGCAAGTATAGCAAAAGATTCAAGAGTATATGAAATAGGGTTTAATAAGGCCTCATTATATAAAAATAGGTTAAGGCACAATTATTCCCAACTTAAGGCGTAAATGCACATACCTCTCTTACTGATATCAATTACTAACTTTCACCACTTTAATTGAGTCCAAGTTCCACTTTGCCTATTTTCAATGTATTAACATGTATTAGAGTACATAGTGCACATTAATATATAGAAACCCTAATTTCATAACTTTTTAGCAAAATTCGGTTTAGCTTTTGAAAATATCACCAATGAACTTATTAGGTTCTCCTGATAAAGAAAACATATTCTTATGTTAATTTTGGAGTTTTGATGATTAAGATGTAATTTTTATAGATTTTATGCATTAAATTCGTTTTACAAAAATCATCCTTCATCAAACCATGAAATCATACTTGAAAATATTTTTATTAGATAGAGATTAATTTTTCTATTTCCAAAACATATTTATTTTTCAAATTTGGATAAGTGGTTTAGAAGATATGAATTTTCCAATACTGAACAATAGGAAATTGTCACATCATCAAACCGATCGCGATAATTGAAGAGAGAGGGAGAGGGAGAAAATACCATTTGTCCCAAGATCAGGTTTGAAGTTTCATAGGTAACCAAACTAGAGCTTTTAGATAAGATAAAAAAGCAAGAAACCAAAACCCTAGAAGAACATGGTAAAAAGAGATGGAAATCATCGATTTTTTTTTTGAAATCATCGATTTTCAACATAGAAGCATGGGTTTTAAGCATGTACTAAGCAATATATGAGAATGGGATTAACAAAACTTGACTCTAGGAAGGTAATAAGGTTCAAACAGAAAGGATTCTGAGATTAGAAGGTATGGTTGCTCCAAGCCAAGCTCCTTTCTTGAGCAAAGATCACCTTCTCCACTTTAGAGGTGCAAATCCTAGCAAAAGAGCATGGCGATGAGATGTTTTAGGGTTCTTAGGTGGAGTTTTACCATGGAAGGTCATGGTTCCGACCTGGAAGAAGGTGGGAGGAATACTAAAAATATGAAAACAAGGAAGGAAAGGAGGATTCTTACTAGTTTTGGTCAAAATCACCAAGGAGGAGCTTAAGAAATCCTAAATAGAGAAATTTGGAACCCTAGTAGCCGCTTTCACCAAGGAAGGCACCTTATTTTACCTTGGTACAGCAAGTTCATGGCCAAACATAGAAGGGACGATTCTATGAGCTATAAGAAAGAGAAGGATATGATTGCTTCTTAGATTGGGAGGTGGGAAGGGGTAGGCATGGCTTTATGAAGAAGGGGGCAAGCATGAGGTGTCTATGTGACTTTCCATGTGTCCTTAGGCTAAGGCTTCATGGCCAGGCAAGAGGAAAACTCATAGACTCTTCTTGTATACCAAAGGTCGGTCCTAAGATCCCCTGGAGCCTTCTAGGACATCCCCACCGTCCTTCAAAGAAATAAATAACCCCATTGGTTGATAGCTTTTAAAGATAAGCACATTTATAAAGAGGGTAATCCCTATAATGCCCTTGGAAAATAACACCTTCAAACCAAGATGAAACCAGGTGCCCCATGGTTCAAAATCTTGTGAATGATAAGGGAATATCTAAGGATTAAAATCCAAGTGATAATTTGCAAAGAAAACCTCTCAATTGGGTAAATTGCATAAAAGTCTAGAATGTGCATATAATTGCATAACATGCACAAACAACATCCAAATTGGACCAAAATGCATCCACAAGTTATCTTTGATGTGTAGAATATGAATTTACCATTATTTACATATTTTTAAGTTATATAATCATATTATTCATTACTTATGCTTTTTACTCATTTTCTCTCTCCTAAACTTATCCTAATATTTCAAGGTTGTCCAAATTAGATGAAATTTGACATGTAGGCTAATTTTGATATGTAGATTTCGAATTTGAAGTTTGTTTCTTATTTTGAGACTTATTTTTATGAGATATGTCATATGGTCCATTAACGACCCATTATCTAAATCGTTCATCCAATTAAGTTTCCTATCGTCATATTACCACTAAAATGAGTTATGTGGCATATTTTATGTTTTCAAATCACATTAAAAAGTTAGATTAAGGTTTATAATACTTAATTGTGGTAATTAATCTTGTTTAATACATTAATCAAGGTTTAGGGGCCTTGCACTTCTAGCACAAACTAATATACCATTGTTCTACTAAAGTGGTGATTTTACATTTTAGATCCTTAAATAAGATTTCACAGAGGTATTTGTGCAGAAACCCTTCCATTGGTATAATTACTGAATACATGTTCACTAAACCACTATTAATTCCACTAATTAAACATAAACAACATAAAGGATAGAAATGAAAGGGAAAGATGGGAAAGAGGGTCAAAAAACAAATTCTAGAATTTAGTATGTTACATCTGAAAACATGGAAGTACTTGATAGAAGGCTTCCTACCACACCATAGCTCATAGGGGGTTTTCTTCAGCGAAGGATGAGTAAAAACTCAGTTTTGCACAAAACATGAGGTATTGACAGCTTCAACCCAAAACTTTTTATGAGTACCATACTCTAGAAGCATGGTCCTAGCCATCTCCTGTAAAGACCTATTCTTCCTCTCTACAACCCCATTTTGTTGAGGTGTTCGAGGTGAAGAGAAGTTATGTGCATAACCTGATTCTTGAAAAAAGTGCTCAAAAAGCTCATTTTCAAATTCTCCCCCATGGTCACTACGGATGGAAACAATGCGAAAAGAAGCTTCATTCTCAACTCATTACAAAAGCTCAAGAAAACATCAAGTGTATCACTTTTAGGAACGAGAAAGAAAGTTCAAGTACATCTAGAAAAATCATCAACAATAACAAGGCAATTGTGACAACCGTCTCGTGAAAATAAGATCCATGAATTTAAACTAATGCGGAAGCGTTTCGTTAGCAGCGGAATTACTGAAAATCACAAATTTTAAAACTTTTTGTAAAGAGATCTACAAACTGTGAAACTCTTTTATAAAGGAACAAGATAAGTTATTTACAAACTGATCCACCATTACATCTCTGTAATATCACATCTCGAGAGTCACAACATCAACTTCCCTGTTAACTGTACAAGGCAAGATGCAAAATCTCGAGGCATTACGCCAAAATCTCAGATCTATTTAAAATATCTAAAGACTCCTAGGACCTGAGAGTACAGAGACAACACATAGGACATTTCTATCTATAAGACTTGACAGACAGTGTCTCCACCTGAGGATCACTGCTGTCCCTGATGTTGTTGTTGTTGTTGTTGCTGCTCACCCACTAAAGGGTTCCTTCGTCCTCGGCGTCTACCTAAAAAGTTGAATCCCACGGGGGTGAGACAATTGAATAATTATCCCAGCGAGAGTTATAACTCTTCGCCAAAATCATTGTTATTGCAAATATTAAAATAACAATGAGCAGAAAAACTATAATTATTCAACAACAGGCAATTCATTGAATAAGCTAAGTAGAGCAGTAATCTCTAAGCAATCATTTCAATTCTAACTTGAATGAATGACAAGACATATATTAATGAGGAATATGAAGAACATGTATATTATTTGTCCAACTAGGACATTATCAACAATGTATCATCAATCATTGTCTCTCGTAGTTCAACCTAAGCAATTATGCTACACGACTGATTACATTTTTCAAACATATTTACGCCCTAAGGAGATGAGATATACCGCTCATACTCCAACCGACCATTACAAAATCGCAATCGGTACCATACATAGGTCATCGGAAGAGCTGGATTCCTATGACCTCATCTTCCTCAGTCAGTGTGAGGTACGGCCTGCAGGACGTCTTGTGTCTCTGCTATAATAGCTTTCCAGGGTATTCTGGCAACTTCGCTATTAGAGTTACAGTGGCATGATGTACTCTCTTCGCCATCGAGGGATTTGTTGTTTATCTCTCATCGATGCGGCATTAACAACATCATCGGGAGATTAGTGATACATCATCCCGGCATAAACATATAATGAAGGATTGAGAGATTAAATGTACATCTCACATCAATTCCCTCATTAGGACGTAAGGATATTCACGTCCATAACCCCCACATACTCAAAAGTATGCTCTCCAGGAGTTCCCTTAGGAAAACCTATTTCACCATCATTTAATTTCTGACAATGATGGATCTATGGTCAGGGCTCTACATGATATCATTATACTTGATTATTTAAGTACATTATAGCATTCTTTTATCATCTGGCATGTTTTCAAACATAGACCAATAAGACAATTGCTATAAAAAAGTACTATTTGTATCAAGTTTATTTCACATCTTGTTAACATTGGGATATCAATCCCTAACCATCTTATCATTGCGATTCAGGAATATGGGTGATCAAACCCTTAGATCATCAAAACACTTGTTACCAAGTAACATATTGCCATCAAGTCATTTAACAGTATGAATATGATTGTAGCAATGTAGGTATTTCTCATGGCTCATACAGCCTATCAATCTCATATGTTACCTCTCACTAGGCAACATAGCATATCATTACTTTCAAAGCTTATAAAGTGCTTTCAATGAATATGGTATCATAACCCTTACCTGGCTATGCTCACTTCTTTATAAAGACATGCATGACTAACACAATTAATATCATGCACATTATATATGTATCAACACAATACAAATTATTTCCAAGTCAACTATAGAACACCACGGCCGTGCTATCTTGCACGGTCGTGCTATAGAAAATTACCACTACCGTTTTACATCCCCACGACTGGTTTCTAGGGTTAGAGTTTCCTATTCAATTCAATTAGGGTTATCCAACTCCTTTAGATTAAAAAGGCATAGTGATTCCTCATTTCATAATTCAATCATAGAGTTTCATGCTTACAAGCATAACCCAGAAATTAGGGTTTACTGTTCATATCTTTACATTTCCCTAGATTAGGGTTTACTATTCACAATACATCATATTACCCTAGATTAGGGTTTACTATTCACAATACATCATATTACGCTTGATTAGGCTAAGTCAATTCAATACTGACATCATAGGTTATGTCATTACTATTGTGATCATTAAGGCTTACTCATTCAAAGAGTATTACTCACTTTATCCCATCAAAGGTATCTTTGTTATAGTCATCATTGATTGCATCATGTCTTAATCAACTAATTACTTGGTCCTTTAATGACATTATGTATCCATGAGGTTTAGGTTAATCAACCACCAAACCATCTTGACCTCTAAGGCATCAAACGACTTTGACCTTCATAGACCTCAAACGGTCTTGCATACTAAACCCCCAAACGGTCTTGGACAGACCTTGAAACCGTTTGGTGTTGAAGACCGTTTGGTCTTGTTTGACTTTTGAAACTGTTTGGTAAAGTGCACACTCAAGACCGTTTGCCCAAGATGGGGTGAAGACTGTTTGGTCAAGTTGACTTTGAAACCGCATGGACATAACCGATCTTGAAATCGCATGAGATCAAACGGTTTGGGATCGTTTGGTCCCAAACGGTCTTGAGACCATTTGGTCCCAAACGGTCTTGAGACCATTTGGACTCAAACGGTCTTGAGACCTTTGGACCCAAACAGTCTTGAGACCGTTTGGTCCAAACCACCTCAAAACCGCAAGGACCAAAAAGTGTCTCAACCACTTCAATTGAATTAGGGTTTCCAATGTTGAACCCCTCAATTAAACATACACTTGCTAGCCACTTATCAATTGAGTCAATCAGGTCAACCCTCAACTGATTTTACACTCAATTGACCCTCAATTGATCATCAATTAGGGCTTGGACCGATTGGATTAGGGTTTGAAATTGATTACCCTTCAACATGTTCCAATGTGAGTCTAATTGATTTAAAATCATAGAACCATCATTCAATTTGGTCATGACCTAACCCCAAACAGTCTTGGGATCATTTGGATGACCTCCAAATGGTCTTGAGACCGTTTTCCCAAGTCAACACCAAAAACTAACTCAACCAATTAAGGTTTAGCTCATTGGATTGATCATTAGGTCAACAATCAATTGTACTTCAATTTGTTACCTTTAGATCTTCAACCACTTGACCATAGTCAATCCTAGACCTCCAAACGGTCTTGGGTGATCACCAAACGGTCTTGGGATCGTTTGGATACCCTCCAAACGGTCTTGAGACTGTTTTCCCATTATTTTATCAAAAACCAAATCATTCAATTAAGGTTTGAACTCTAGGTTTGGTCACCAAATCAGTAATCGATTATTCATCAACTTGATATCATTGGGTCTTCAATTAGTCAACCCTACTTAATCCTAGACCTACAAATGGTCTTGGGTGATCACCAAACGGTCTTGAGACCGTTTGGGTGATCCCCAAATGATTTTGAAACCGTTTGGGCCACTCAACCCAAACTTCAACATAATACTATGATTGAAATCAGCAATTGACCCGATTAGGGTTTAGATGATTGATGGGCCTTCAATTGGTAATTCTCTTGGAATTAATTGATGATTTTTGGTAGGTAATTAGTATACATTATTCACAATAGACTTCCAAACAGTCAACGCATGGTCAACGCATCGAAACGGTCTTGGACCGTTTGCTTCTATGCGGTTTGGTTGAAACCGTTTGCATTCAAACGGTTTGAAACCATTTGCTCCCAAACGGTTTGGGAAACCGTTTGAGCAAGGGTTGGAGACCGTTTGCTAAAGTAGGTTTTTGGATAAACATAGGAATTAACGTCATCATCTTCTACCTCAAGAACAAAGGATGTTCTTCATGGAATTGCTAGCAAGAACACAAGAGTAACAAAGGAAGAAGAATAACTAATGATTTTTCTTGGAGATGAAGATGCATAAACAAAGCTCAAGGTTTAGAGTTATAAAACCCGCCTCTAGGACTGATCCAGAGCTCCAAGCTTCGTAGCTTTAATGGTGGATGAAGCTCCAGTAGTTGTCCAAGCTTCGTTCTTCAAGTTTTGGATGGAGAAGATGGCTAGAAAGTAGAATTGTGTGAAAAACACCAATAAACCAACCTTGTTTTATGGTTTCCACCATGAATTTGAGGTAGATGACGATCCATACTTACCAAACCAGCTTGGTCATCCTTCCTCTTCTCCAGATCTCCTCCTTGGTCGGCCAAAGTAGGTTTTGAGAAGAAAAGAACTAAGGGAAATGATCCCTTGTTTATTTGTAAAGATTGCTTATATATTTATGGGTCTTTTCAAAGCAAAAGGAAAAAGGATAGTTATTTCCTTTTTATTTCCCAAACATATCCACTAAGGCTTGCTCCATCCTTGGCCACGTTTTACACTTACTAAACTCATGCAAACTCCTCCATTATCCAAGGTTTTAAAGGAAAATAAACCAAACATCTTAATAAGTTGTATATATAAAAGAGTTATTTACTTAAATCTTGATTATTCAATACCAAAATTCTCTCTCTTCCATGATCCTTCAAATGAGGTGCCCCTCTCATTTTCTTTGCTCAACTTTATGCCAAGAAACATGAGAGATACTCTAGAGGATACATTTTACATGTTGGACCCTAGGTTTTGGGTAAATTACACATTACACCAAACTAGGTTTTAAAGCACAAGGATTGCTCTATCAGCTATATCTTGGTGCTCAAGCTTGTGGAATCCATATCACCACATCATATACATTCTTATGATGTCTCATCATCAGAGGAACATCTTAACATTTGCAAATTGCAATTAAACCCCTCAACTTGGGTAATTTGCACTTTAGTCCATTATTAACAAAACAAAGTTGCAACATTATTAAAAAGGACTAAAATAGAAATATAAGTTTCTCAAAAGCCTTAATTACATTTCACAAGATAAACAACAGCATCTAATCACTTAATTACACAAAACACCTAGGGTTAGTACATAACCCAGGTCAGGGATGTTACAAATTATCCACCCCTTACAAGGATTTCGTCCCTGAAATCAACAAAACATATTAAGAGAAAAGAGTAGGATATTTCCTTCTCATCTCTTCCTCTAGTTCCCACGTGGCTTCTTCAACACCACGGTGATTCTAGAGGACTTTCACAAGACTTATATCTTTCTTTTTCAGCTTTTTAATTCTCATATCAAGAATCGACACATGTCCTTCTTCATAAGATACATCGTCGTTCAACTCTATTTCCATAGGTTGCAGAACTGATTCTGTATCAGGATGACTTTTCCTTAACATGGAAATGTGGAACATTGGATGTAACTTATGTAACTCTGGTGATAACTTTAGCTTATAAGCTACCTTTCCAATTCGTTCTATGATTGGATAAGGCCCCATAAACCTAGGAGCTAACTTTCCTTTCCTTCCAAATCTAAGAACTCCCTTCGAAGGTGAGACCTTAAGGTACACTCTGTCTCCAACCTAGAATTCTAAAGGTCTACGACGCTTATCAATGTAAGATTTCTGCCTATCCTATGCAGTCTTTAACTGTTGTTGTATGATTTTAATCTTCTCAGTGGTCTGTTGTACAAGATCAGGACCCAAGAGTTGATATTCACCAGTTTCATACTAACATAGGGGTGATCTACAACGTCTACCATACAAAGCTTCATAAGGTGCTATGTTGATAGCTGTTGTTGTAGGCAAACTCTATCAAACTTAGGTGCAGATCCCAACTTCCTGTGAACTGAACAACACATTCTCTAAGCAAGTCTTCCAAAGTATGTATGGTCCTTTCTGACTACCCATCAGTCTGAGGATGAAAGGTTGTACTAAACCTTAACTGTGTGCCTAAGGCTTTATGAAGTTGCTCCCAAAAATGACTCATAAACTGGGGACCTCTGTCAGATACAATGGTAACTGGGACTCCATGCAGTCGTACTATCTCATCTACATACAACTGTGCCAGCTTCTCAGCAGAATAGGTTGTTTTGACAGGTAAGAAATGTGTTGTCTTTGTCAACCTATCTACTACTACCCAGATGGAATCATGACCTTTGGCTGTTCTAGGTAAACCAACCATAAAATCCATGGTCACATGATCTCACTTCCACTGTGGTATGGGTAAAGGTTGCATTGTTCCTGCAGGCTTCTGGTGTTTAGCTTTAACTTGCTAACACACAGGACACCGCATAACAAACTCAACAACGTCCTTCTTCAAACCAGGCCACCAATATATATCTTTCAAGTTACAATACATCTTGGTGCTTCCTGGATGCATAGCATACATTGACGAATGAGCTTCTTCCAGGACTAACTTCCTTAAGTTATCCACATCCGGTACTATCATCCTACCATGATAACAGACTACTTGATCATCTGAGTCATGGAAACCTTCACGTTTCTCACTACCATACTCTGATCTAATATGTTGAACTACTTCATCAACTTGTTGTGCTTCCTTAATATGTTGTTTCAGAGTAGGTTTTATGTGCATCTCAGTTAACAACCCTAATAACAACGATACTCTCAACTGTACATTGTCTTGTCTTAAGGAGATAAGCATATCCCTTTTAGGGCATACCAAAGAATTCAGTTGTGCTCTATTTAGGGCTCGTGTTGCTGATTTCCTACTCAAAGCATCATCAACTACATTGGCCTTTCCTGGATGGTAATCAATTGTACAATCGTAGTCCTTGATTAACTCCATCCAACGACGTTGCCTCATGTTAAGATCATGCTGAGAAAAGATATACTTAATGTTCTTATGGTCTGTGAAAATATGGAATGTTTCTCCATAAAGATAATGTCTCCAAAATTTCAAGGCATGAACTACAACAGCTAGTTCTAGATTGTGTGTCGGATAATTCTCCTCGTGTTTCTTAAGCTGTCGAGAAGCAAAAGAAATCACTTGTTTATCCTGCATCAACACACATCCTAGTCCATTCTTAGAGGCATCACAGAAAACTATATATCCTTTTTCTTGTTCAGGTAACACAAGCACAGGTGCACTTGTCAGCCTTTCCTTCAACAGCTGAAAAGATTGTTGACACTTGTCACTCCAGGTAAAAGGAACATCCTTCCTGGTCAACTTAGTCAAGGGTAAGGATATAGAACTGAAGTTCTTAATGAACCTTCGATAATAGCCTGCCAACCCTAAGAAACTACGGATCTCTGTCGGTGTCTTCGGTTGTTCCCATTGCAAGACAAATTCTACCTTTTTAGGGTCAACACGTATACCTGAAGTAGATATTATGTGTCCAAGAAAAAAAAAACTTCTGGTAACCAAAACTCACACTTGCTAAACTTAGCGTATAACTTATGCTCTCTTAGCAAAGTTAGAGCCTGACGAAGATGATGTTCATGCTGCTGAGCATCTCTACTATAGACCAGGTTGTCATCTATGAAGACAACAACACACTGATCGAGAAAAGGTCAGAAGATTCTATTCATGAGTTCCATAAATGCAGCTGGTGCATTTGTTAGTCCAAATGACATAACCGTGAACTCATAGTGACCATACCTTGTCCTAAAGGCAGACTTAGGTATGTCACATTCCTTAATACACAGGTGATGATATCCCGACCTCAAATCTATCTTTGAGAAGACAGTTGCACCACGCAACTGATCAAAGAGATCATCAATCCTCGATAGAGGATACTTTTTCTTTATTGTTACTTTATTTAACTGTCTATAATCAATGCACAACCGCATTGACCCGTCTTTCTTTTTAACAAAGAGGACCGGAGCACCCCAGGGTGAAGTGCTCGGTTGGATAAAACCCTTCTCAAGCAACTCTTGCAGTTGTTTCTTGAGTTCTACCATCTCAGCAGGCGCCATCCTATAAGGTGTTTGTGCTATAGGTTGCGTATCCGGGACTAGATTAATTTCAAAATCTATTTCTCGGGGCGGTGGTACACCTGGAAGTTCTTCAGGAAATACATCTTCAAATTCCCTGACTACTGGAACTTCTACAGGGTTAAGACTATCCATGGTAGTATCTACCACATGGGCCAAGAATGCATAACATACTTGCCTCATCAGCTTCTCAGCAACCATATCTGACACCAAACAGGTTGGAAGAATCTTTCTATCTCCTTAAAAGATCCATGTGTCACTTTCATCAGTGAATACAGGTTGCTTGGACTTGCAATCCAAGACAACCTTATATCTTTCTAAGGTATCCATCCCAAGGATTACATCAAATCCATGCATCTCAAGTGGTATAAGATCCACTTGAATGCGATGTTCAGAAAAGAAGAGGGTGCAGGGAGAACATACTTCCTACAACACAACAAATCCCATCAACAGAGTTTCTAGCAACAAGCTATCTGCTCTAAGACTTGTATTCAGGTTGCAGCCAAGAATCACTCTTTGAGTGATAAAGGAGTGCGTAGCACCCGGATCAATTAAAATAGATACAGCGCAAGATGTAGACATATCAGAATATAACAATTCCATCTGACCTGCCACAACCCGAGGGTTGATCACTGCATCAGGTGGATTTATTACATAGAATCTTGTCGTTGCTTGTGGTTGATTCGGTGCTCGATGACTTGGTGCCGATGATCCAGCTTGGGACACTTGTCCACGTCCTCTAGCTCCTCCTGGGAACTGTCACCTTTGAGATCCTTGTTGACTCTGCCTTTGAGGTTGAGTTACACTCACTTCTCTAGCTCTGCAATCTTTCATTAGATGTCCCATCTTCCCACATATATAATAACTTCTGTTCAGTTGTTGTGGTCTGGGTGGTCTTGTAACCGACATAGATGCTAAACTGCGAGCTCCTTCTAGCGGTAAGCTTCGTCCTCTACCCCTATTCGATGTCCACTTCGTCTGGGTACTGAATCTAGGTGGTGGTGTAGGCGCAGAAAACCTAGGTTTCTTAAAATCTTTGGATGAGGATCCTTGGAACTGGGGATGCATCCTCTTATTCTTGGTATGTCTCTTCTCTGACACAAACCTCTCTACCCTTCTGACAGACTCCACAAAGGTAACAAACATTTCCCTATTCTCCAGAGCAGACACAGGGGTGGTCAACTCAGCATTTAATCCCTTCTCAAAACACCTAATCCTTTCTTCATCTGTGGTTTCCATGTGCGGACAGAACCGCAAAAGCTCCATGAACTTAGCCTCATATTCGCTAATGTTCATAGGTCCCTGCCTTAACCTCTCAAACTGAGAGATTTTCTCATCCAGAAACGTCTTAGGGAAGTATCTGTTGATAAATTCCCATCGAAAAACTTCCCATGCAATCTCCACACCTGGCCTTTTCTGTTCCTCCATGGTCCACCAGTGACCAGCACTCCCCTTGAGAAGGTATACAACATGTCTAACCTTCTTAACTTTTGGGATGTTCAAGATTCTAAAGGCTTTCTCTAGTTCAGTTAACCACAGGTCAGCATCTGCAGGGTTAGCTGTTCCAGCATACTCTATGGCTCCAACTCGGCGAAGTCATTCAAACGTCTTGCTGACTCCTTGTCCTTCAGGATGGGTAGGTGCCCTAGGTGCATGTATAGGCATCCTATCAGTCATATGTGTCATGGCAGTCATAAACTGCCCAAACATGGCTTGGACGGCTGGGTTCCCCATGTCAGATGGATTGAACTGGGGTGGTTCAGGTACAAGTTCCTCTCTTTCTTGGTTTCTTGCACCTTCTCTAGGTGCAGCAACACTACTTTCTGCAACGTGTTCCTCGTGTGACCCAGACATCTTTAGTTTTATCTTCTCCTCCTGATGAGCAGAAGACACTATCAGATATACTGGAAGACACTAGAACAGACTCAACAACCTAAGTCCTATGTCTCTGTAGACTCAGCAAACCTAGAGCTCTGATACCACTAAACTGTGATGACCGTCTCGCAAAAACAAGAGCAATGAATTTAAACTAATGCGGAAGCGTTTCGTTAGCAGCGGAATTACTGAAAATCACAAAATTTTAAAACTTTTTATAAAGAGATCTAAAAACTGTGAAACTATTTTATAAAGGAACAAGATAAGTTATTTACAAACCGATCCACCATTACATCTCTATAATATCACATCTTGAGAGTCACAACATCAACTGCCCTGTTAACTGTACAAGGCAAGACACAAAATCTCGAGGCATTACGCCAAAATCTCAAATCTATTTAAAATATCTAAAGACTCCTAGGACCTGAGAGTATAGAGACAACACATAGGACATTTCTATCTATAACACTTGACAGACAGTGTCTCCACCTGAGGATCATTGTTGTCCCTGATGTTGCTGCTGCTGTTGTTGCTGCTCACCCACTGAAGGGTTCCTTCATCCTCGACGTCTACCTAAAAAGTTGAATCCCACGGGGGTGAGACAATTGAATAATTGTCCCAGCGAGAGTTATAACTCTTCGCCAGAAGCATTGTTATTGCAAATATTAAAATAACAATGAGCAGAAAAACTATAATTATTCAACAGTAGGCAATTCATTGAATAAGCTAAGTAGAGCAGTAATCTCTAAAAAATCATTTCAATTCTAACTTGAATGAATGACAAGACATATATCAATGAGGAATATGAATAACATGTATATTATTTGTCCAACTAGGACATTATCAACAATGTATCATCAATCATTGTCTCTCATAGTTCAACCTAAGCAATTATGTTACACGGCTGATTACGTTTTTCAAACATATTTACGCCCTGAGGAGATGAGATATACCGCTCATACTCCAACCGACCATTACGAAATCGCAATCAGTACCATACATAGGTCATCCGAAGAGCCAGATTCCTATGACCTCATCTTCCTCAGTCAGTGTGAGGTACGACCTGCAGGACATCTTGTGTCTCTGCTATAATAGCTTTCCAGGGTATTCTGGCAACTTCGCCATTAGAGTTACAGTGGCATGATTTACTCTCTTCGCCATCGAGGGATTTCTTGTTTATCTCTCATCAATGCGGCATTAACAACATCACCGGGAGATTAGTGATACATCATCCCAGCATAAACATATAATGAAGGATTGAGAGATTAAATGTACATCTCACATCAATTCCCTCATTAAGACGTAAGGATATTTGCGTCCATAACCCCCACATACTCAAAAGTATGCTCTCCAGGAGTTCCCTTAGGAAAACCTGTTTCACCATCATTTAATTTCTGACAATGATGGATCTATGGTCAGGGCTCTACATGATATCATTATACTTGATTATTTAAGTACATTATAGCATTCTTTTATCATCCGACATGTTTTCAAACATAGATTAATAAGACAATTGCTATAAAGAAAAAGTACTATTTGTATCAAGTTATTTCACATCTTGTTAACATTGGGATATCAATCCCTAACCATCTTATCATTGTGATTCAGGAATATGGGTGATCAAACCCTTAGATCATCAAAACACTTATTACCAAGTAACATATTGCCATCAAGTCATTTAACAGTATGAATATGATTGTAGCAATGCAGGTATTTTTCATGGCTCATACAACCTATCAATCTCATATGTTACCTCTCACTAGACAACATAGCATATCATTACTTTCAAAGTTTATAAAGTGCTTTCAATGAATATGGTATCATAACCCTTACCTAGCTATGCTCACTTCTTTATAAAGACATGCATGACTAACACAATTAATATCATGCACATTATATCTGTATCAGCACAATACAAATTATTTCCAAGTCAGGTATAGAACACCACGACCGTGCTATCTTGCACGGTCGTGCTACAGAAAATTACCACGACCGTTTTACATCCCCACGGCTGGTTTCTAGGGTTAGAGTTTCCTATTCAATACAATTAGGGTTATCCAACCCCTTTAGCTTAAAAAGGCATAGTGATTCCTCGTTTCATAATTCAATCATAAAGTTTCATGCTTACAAGCATAACCCAGAAATTAGGGTTTACTGTTCATATCATTACATTTCCCTAGATTAGGGTTTACTATTCACAATACATCATATTACCCTAGATTAGGGTTTACTATTCACAATACATCATATTACCCTTGATTAGGCTAAGTCAATTCAATACTGACATCATAGGTTATGTCATTACTATTGTGATCATTAAGGCTTACTCATTCAAAGAGTATTACTCACTTTATCCCATCAAAGGTATCTATGGTGACCGTCTCACGAAAACATGATTAACTAATGCGGAAGAGAATTATTTGTAGTGGATTACTGAAAATCACTGAAAATTAAAACTTTTCCAAATAGATCCATTCATAGGAAAACTCTTTAACCAAGAACCAAAGTATTTCAAATTCATCATGGTTCACAAGTACACAACATGTACCATTCCTTCTCAAAGATTACAACATCAACTGTATTATAAACATTATATACAGACAGTATATGAATCTCGAGGCATCAAGCCAAAACCTCAGATTGATTCATAAGACACTGACTAAAAACTCTGAGGACCTGAGAGTACAGAGACGACACATAGGACTACTATCTGTATGACTAGACAAACAATATCTCCACCTGAGATCTTATTGTTGTCCCTGCTGTTGCTGTTGCTCTTTCCTTATTCTAGGATTTCTGCTTTGCCTCCCATGCATACCTAAAAATGTTTCCCACGGGGGTGAGACAATTGAAAATTTCCCCAGCGAGAGATATAACTCACCGCCAAAAACATTGTTATTGCAGTTTATTAAATTAAAACTGGGCAGGGGTTACTTTTACATTATCAGGCATAATTATTCATCATAGAACAGAATAAGATAATCTCCATTCTCAAGGAGGTCATTGCATCTACCCATGGTAGATAAGTAATTCATCTGTCTACCTTGCAGAGAATATAAAAAAAATAATTAACATTTATCCACTAAGGAATGCACAAAGAAAATGCAACATCAGCTAATGAATCTCCGTATTCAATCCTTAAGCAAACATGATATACGGCTGATTACATTTTACAATCACACTTATGCCCTGAGGAGGTGAGCCGTACCGCTCAAATCCAACCTTCGATTGCGAAACCCAAAGTTGGTGCCATACAAGGTCCATGGAAGAGCCAGACTCCATGACCTCCCACATCTCGGTCAGTGCGAGACCACAAGTAGGACCGCAGTCTCATGCTTAAGTGACCTCAGTCACAGGGTTAGCTCCCATAGGCTACCCTTTCTCTAGCCCGCCTTGGTACAGGTCTCGGCGCTAGTATATCTAAGCCACGGGCTAGTTCACCGTGCTCCCTGAGCCATGAACGCATTCATGCTCTTTCACACTGAGCCATGGGCCTGTTCACCATGCTCTTATACACATCTTGAGTCTACAACCGAAGTTGCACTCTAATCCTACTATTTTCGGCTAGGAGAAACCCCGCATATTCAACAATATACGCTCCGGATTAACCCGGAGGAAAACCCGTTTCACCATCACCAGCTACTGACGATGATGGATCTATGACCAGGGCACTACATGATGAAATTCCACTTGATTAATTAAGTGCATTACCATATCTTTTAGCATCATCCATGTTTCAAACAAGAATTATTATAACATATGCTACAAAGAAAGATACAATACATCTATCACATACTTTTCAAATCTTTAAAACACATGATACTTGGGATCTCAGTCCTTTATCACATTACTGGGAATTATCATCCCTTCACATTATCATCATCATGATTACTGGATATGGGTAGTTAAACCCTTAGATCATAACATTTTTATCTCTATAATAGATAACCATTACCTCTAGGTCCTCAGACCAAGGTATTCATTTTACTTGTATGCAAGTATTCACATGGCTCACCAGGCATTACACATCTTGTCACCTCTCACTAGGAAACAACTTATTCACATGGCTCACAAGGCCATTACACATCTTGTCACCTCTCACTAGGCAACAACTTATTTACATGGTTTACAAGGCCATTGATCATTATACTTGTTATACAAGTATTTAACATGCCTTACAAGGCTTATGCAATAAAAGAAATACAACCTTCCCATCATTAGGGTTAAGGTTTTCCATTATTAACCATTTAGGTTTTCAAGGTCATATTATCAATGATCAAACCCTAATTCATTTCTCCACACATCTAGGAGCAAAGATTGATATCATAAGTATTCAATCATACTTATTTATTCTCATAATTTTTCATTAAATGAATCATCAATTCAAGGTATGAGTTCATTTCTCATCCTCATCATGGTATGGTTACATCATACACATCATTTGGGCTTAACCCCATTTTCAAGGTACATTAATTAACACTCATCAAGGTGCAACAAATCATTACATTTCATTGTAATAGTTGCATAACACACTTCATATGTTTCTTACCCAATTATATTGGATTTGGAGTACATCAAGGCATATAAACCCTGAAGTGTTGAATGTGATAACCATCATATTTTGATGTATCACTTTCTCATCACTTCAGACTCTTCTAAATTAGGCATCTTATCTTGTATTAAGGTATTTCCCTTCTTAATACATTCCATCACTAATCACTTACCTATAGCATATAATGCATAAGCCACACATTAGAGTTGTCCAACTATCTTTAATGATATGGACTTGTCTAATGGTAAAGACATTGCTTACAATTAGGTTGCTTATATTCAACCACATGAAATGTTTCACCTTTATAAGGACATTCCTTCTATCTCATCATTAGGGTTTCTTTATACCCTTACTTAAGATTAGAATTATGATTCATTGTCATATTATCCAAGATCAGGGCTTTATGTATTATGACTCCTCATTAGAGTCTCACATGCCTTCACCCTTCTTAGGGCCTCTTATCACAACATAACATTAGTATGTCATGTGGTGTTAATACTTAGTTAAGGTTTCTCATGGAATCACCCTCAACTAGGGTTTCCACCATAGTTTCCCTTCTTTTTGGGTCTACTATTCATCTCTATTAGGATTTCATTCAATTATCCATAATTGGAGATTCGCTATTCATCCCAATTAGGGATTTACATCTCTTTTCCCTAAATTAGAGTTTCACTTATGATTACCCTAGAGTAGGGCTACATCCTTACCCTAGATTAGGGTTTCATTTAGAATTGCCCTCAATTAGGGTTAGAATTCAATAACCCTGTCAATTAGGGTTTATGTTCATGATTAGGGTTTCATGATCTCTTTACTTAAGGATCATACCCTTAATCACCACACAAATCATATTCATGTTATGAATTCATGCTAACATCATCTCAACTTGATAAGGTCATATCATCCCTTCAATCAAGTACATACAACTATGAATGACATAGTGTACCAAGTCATTGATCCTATAAGCAATTAGGGTTCATCCCTTAATTGGCACTAATCACTTATGTACTAATAGGGTTTCAATCTTTGTACCTTCATTGATTATCATTACTAATCATCATTGGATCAATGAGTCATTCATCATCTCTATTCTAGAGAGATTCAATCACCTTAGACCTCCATTACATATGGTATCCAATTGAATTGATCAATTGAATCTACAATCAACTTTGACTACTTGACCCCCAAACGGTTTGAAACCGTTTGGTAAAGGTGGTGCTTGAGACCGTTTGCCCAAGTAGGTGAAGACCGTTTGCCCAAGTAGGTGAAGACCGTTTGGCCAAGTAGGTGAAGACCGTTTGGCCAAGTAGGTGAAGATCGTTTGCCCAAGTAGGTGAAGACCTTTTTCCCATCACATCATCAAAATCCAAGTCAACCAATTAGGGTTCAAATCATTGGATTGATCACCAAATCAGCAATTGATTACACTTTAACTTAGTAACATTGGATCATCAATTGCTTAACCATACTCACCCCTAGACCTCCAAACGGTCTTGGGTGGCCACCAAACGGTCTTCAGACCGTTTGGATGAGATACAAATGGTCTTGAGACCGTTTGTCTCATCAAACCCTTGGATTCTAGTGAAAAATCATTAGGGTTTGAGCTATTGAGTTGATCATCAAATCATCACTTAATTACAAAGTGATTTGGTACCTTTAGACCTTCAATTGGTCAGCCATGCTTAACACTAAACCTCCAAACGGTCTTGGGTGATCCCCAAACGGTCTTGAGACCGTTTGGTTGATTCCCAAATGGTTTTGAAACCGTTTGGGTCAATCAACCCAAAACATCAACTCATTCCAATGCAAAATCAGCACTTAGCCGATTAGGGTTAACACCATATCTTTTGTCCTTAAAACACTTAACCATATCCAACCCTAGACCTCCAAACGGTCTTGGGTGACCCCCAAACGGTCTTGAGACCGTTTGGGTAATCCCCAAATGGTTTTGAAACCGTTTGGGTTAAATAACCCAAAAAGTCAAATCAATCAAGTTGAAAATCAGCACTTAATCCAATTAGGGTTGGCCTAATTGATTAGCCTTAAACTCATGATTCCTTTGGAATTAATCCATAAAATTTGGTGAGTTTTTAACCAACATCATTAGTAACAGGAATAGAAAACGTTCAACCCTTGGTCAACCCTCTCAAACGGTTTTGAAACCGTTTGCCCAAAAAGTCAAATTAATCAAGCTGAAAAATCAGCACTTAATCCAATTAGGTTTGCCTAATTGATTAGCCTTCAACTCACGATTCCTTGGGAGTTAACCCATAAAATTTGGTGAGTCATTAACCAACATAATTAGGAACAGTAATCGCAAACAGTAAACCCTTGGTCAACTCACTCAAACGGTTTTGAAACCGTTTGCTCCCAAATGGTTGCAAACCATTTGCTCTCAAACGGTTTGGTGAAACCGCATGAGCAATTGACTCAAAACCGTATGAACCATGATTTCTTTGGAAAAAGTATCCAAGATGATGTCATCATCATCTACCTTCGTCCCTGAAGTTCTAACAACTTCTGATTTCATTAAATAACCATTTTCAACCAGCAATTAAACAAGATAATGAAGGAATCATTGAAATTGCAAGATTAATGGTTGAATAACAATGAAAAAGGGTTCAAGTTATAAAACCCACCTCCAATTGATCTCCAAAGCTCCATGCTCACGGAAACAATGGTGGATGCAACTCCTTTCACCATTCCAAGGCTCGTCCTCAAGGTTTGAGTGAAAAGGAATGGTTAGAATTGAAGAGGAGATCAAATTAGGAAGAAATCCATAATTTATTTTCGATTTCCACCATGGAATCAAGGTGAAATGGATCAAGAACCTTACCAACAGGTTGGGGGTCGTCCTCCTGATCCTCCCAAGCTCCCTTGGTCCTTTCCCGAGCAGGGAGAAGAAGTGGGGTCGAAAAAGCCTTCCATTTGGCTTGTAAAGGGTCTTTTTATAAGAAATTCAAGGAGAGAGAAAGTGCCTTATAAAAATTCATTTAATCCCAAAAATGTGGCCGCCTCTTCCCCCTTATCTTCCTTAGGGACGAGGCTATCTTGTTTGCCTTTTATCCCTCTCAATTATCCATGATTTAAAGAAAATCAAATCAAGCACCTTAAATCTTATATTGTATTAATATCCATATGTGAGTGGATATTTCTTTTTCTTATAAAACTGTGTGTGAGTTATCCACTCCCTTGAATATTTTTGTGGTCCTTTCAAAGCTCAAGGACGTCACACATACATCAAAATCCAACCATTTTAATTTTGGTTGAAGGCCCTTTAATTAATACATTTATTTTTGCCCTAAATCGAATTAGGGTTTCAATTAGGATTAAATCTTGATTATTTTAATATCAAGATTCTCTCTCCTCCAAATTAATTCAAATGAGGCGCCCTTCTCATTTTATTTGCTATACATGATGCCAAGAAGCATTAAGGACCTTCTTTAAGTGGTAGTTTGCATATTGAACCCTAGGTTTTGGGTAAATTGTACTTTACACCAAAACTAGGTTTTAATGCACAAACATTGCTTTATCAGCTCTTTCTTGGTATTCAGGCTTCCATAAGCCACACCTCAGAATCATCTTTACTCTAATTATGCTTCAACACATGAGGAACATATTATCATGCACAATTTGCACTTAAACCCCTCAACTTGGGTATTTTGCACATTAGTCCAAAACATTGATTTCAACAATGTTAAAAAAGGACTAGAATTGCAATATAAGTTCCTCTTGAGCCCTAATTACCTTTCACAAGATGAGATTAAGCATTTAATCATCTTTCTTAATCAAAACACCTAGGGTTAAAGTATAACCCAGGTCTGGGGTGTTACAAATTGTAAACCCCTAACAAGGATTTCGTCCCCAAAATCCCAGATAAAGGAAGACAGATGTATTTCATTCATCATACTATCTAGTCTTCACATAACATCTCCTTATTATGGAGGTACCATAAAACTTTGATCAACACAAAGTGTTTCCATACAAGATTCTCATAGAATCAACACACAAGGCACATGCTCCATTGTTCCTCATCATTGACTATAAAGTCAACTTTGTGTCAAACAACACTTCTCTTGTTCAGAGAAACATCATACATTCTTTATTAATATCATGTTTATGCAGAGCATAAACCCCTAACATATGATGTTCATATTGTTTTATACATCCAGACTAATTTCACAGTTGACCACCCAAGGTAACCAACCTAACCCATCTGATAACTCTCAGATACCAGAATCTTTCACCTTGGTATCTATCACATGTGTTGGAAACACATCATATATATCTCTTCCTTTCATCTTGGAACATTAATTGTTTCATATGTTCTCATCTTGGGACCAAAGTCCAAGATAACTGATACTCCTCTAAGTATCCATCACATGAACACCTTTATCTTATGCACATCAAGTGTCCTAAGACCCACTTGATTGCCATGTCCCTAAAAGGAAAGAAAATAAGGATTCATATTCCTCTTATTAATTCATGTATTTTCAACTATTCTTGAACCATTTACTCTTTATCTCATCCTAGGTTCCTTGCCTTTAGCATTGGAATTTGTAAGGATGATTGTATGTCATTATCCCTTTCTTTATTATTATCTAGCATGTTTATGATCATCTCATGATCTCATCACATCTCCCATTTCCTCATTATGGGAAAGATCTGTATTATGTGGGCAGCATAATTGAACATGGTTCATCTCCCTTATTCTTATTCTTATCTTATGAAGAGTACATTTTAGTTCCTCATACAACATGCTCATCTGAGATTATCTCAGACTTATCTTTCTTATGCATGGGATATGACACATTTATTCATTCCAAATTTCTGATTTCATGATACTCATTAGATTGTCTCAGAATGACTACTTGATCAGAGCAATAAAAAAGACAACAATATAAGAGTTTCCATACCCACTTTATCATCAATAGATGTATACCTGGCCAGGGTATATAAATACTGAGATTAAGTGGTATGCACTTTGTATACTATCATATTCCTCCTTTTCATATTATCACAAGCATAAAACTTATCATCCCTGAATTTCATTCAGGCATCTCTTCTATACCTCATCATTTCTCAAGGAGGTAAGAACAACATAAAACATTTGTAATGTTTTACTATGCAAAACATAAGTCCTCATAGGACTAATCAAGGAAAGTTCAATCATTTCCTTTCTCAGTTAATCCAGGAATTCATAAATTAACATATTTGCATGACATTATCTTTTCTAACTTGTCATAATACATGAATTATTCACTGCCTCAGGCTAACTCTGCCTCAAAGGTTGATTCAACATGCTATGGTTGAGCACAAACTCAATTTAAGTCCAGAAATTCATCATTTCCTTTTGCTTCAACCTGCTGATGCTAATTACAAATCCTGTTGATATCTATAACATCATCATTGGGACTGGTAATCTAGGTTACACTGCCAAAACTTGATCCACTATATACATTATTGTTGCCCTAAGTTCTCCAACAGTAATACTTAAAGAAGGATTTTCTTATTATAGTTGGATCAACTAGTGGATTCTCAGGCAATTGTATCTCTCTTGCCTGTTCCCATGCACCTCTTCTTAGTGCAACATTGCTGCTCTCAGCAGCAATCTCCTCATGTGACCCAGTCATCTTTAAGTTCTTCTTCTCTTATACGAGCAGAAGACACTATCAGATACACTGGATGACACCAAAACAGACTCTACTACCTTAGTCATATGTCTCTGTAGACTCAACGAACCTAGAGCTCTGATACCACTAATTATGGCGACCGTCTCGCGAAAACATGATTAACTAATGCGAAAGTGAATTATTTGTAGTGGATTACTGAAAATCACTGAAAATTAAATCTTTTTCAAAGAGATCCATTCATAGGAAAACTCTTTAACCAAGAACCAAAGTATTTCAAATTCATCCTGGTTCACAAGTACACAACCTGTACCATTCCTTCTCAAAGATTACAACATCAACTGTATTATAAACATTATATACAGACAGTATATGAATCTCGAGGCATCAATCCAAAACCTCAGATTGATTCATAAGACACTGACTAAAAACTCCGAGGACCTGAGAGTACAGAGACGACACATAGGACTACTATCTGTATGACTAGACAAACAATATCTCCACCTGAGATCTTATTGTTGTCCCTGCTATTGATGTTGCTCTTTCCTTGTTCTAGGATTTCTGCTTTGCCTCCCATGCATACCTAAAAATGTTTCCCACGGGGGTGAGACAATTGAAAATTGCCCCAGCGAGAGATATAACTCTCCGCCAAAAACATTGTTATTGCAGTTTATTAAATTAAAACTGGGCAGGGGTTACTTTTACATTATCAGGCATAATTATTCATCATAGAACAGAATAAGATAATCTCCATTCTCAAGGAGGTCATTGCATCTACCCATGGTAGATAAGTAATTCATCTGTCTACCTTGCAGAGAATATAAAAAAACATAATTAACATTTATCCACTAAGGAATGCACAAAGAAAATGCAACATCAGCCAATGAATCTTTGTATTCAATCCTTAAGCAAACATGCTATACAGCTGATTACATTTTACAATCACACTTATGCCCTGAGGAGGTGAGCCGTACCGCTCAAATCCAACCTTCGGTTGCGGAACCCAAAGTCGGTGCCATACAAGGTCCATGGAAGAGCCAGACTCCATGACCTCCCACGTCTCGGTCAGTGTGAGACCACAAGCATGACTGCAGTCTCTTGCTTAAGTGACCTCAGTCACAGGGTTAGCTCCTGTAGGCTACCCTTTCTCTATCCCGCCTTGGTACAGGTCTCGACACTAGTATATCTGAGCCACGGGCCAGTTCACCGTGCTCCCTGAGCCATGAACGCATTCATGCTCTTTCACACTGAGCCATGGGCCTGTTCACCATGCTCTTGTACACATCTTGAGTCTACAACCGAAGTTGCACTCTAATCCTCCTATTTTCGGCTAGGAGAAACCCCGCATATTCAACAATATACGCTCCAGATTAACCCGGAGGAAAACCCATTTCACCATCACCAGCTACTGACGATGATGGATCTATGGCCAGGACACTACATGATGAAATTCCACTTGATTAATTAAGTGCATTACCATATCTTTTAGGATCATCCATGTTTCAAACAAGAATTATTATAACAAATGCTACAAAGAAAGATACAATACATCTATCACAAACTTTTCAAATCTTTAAAACACATGATACTTGGGATCTCAGTCCTTTATCACATTACTGGGAATTCTCATCCCTTCACATTATCATCATCATGATTACTGGATCTGGGTAGTTAAACCCTTAGATCATAACATTGTTATCTCTGTAATAGATAACCATTACCTCTAGGTCCTCAGAACAAGGTATTCATTTTACTTGTGTGCAAGTATTCACATGGCTCACTAGGCCATTACACATCTTGTCACCTCTCACTAGGAAACAACTTATTCACATGGCTCACAAGGCCATTACACATCTTGTCACCTCTCACTAGGCAACAACTTATTCACATGGCTTACAAGGCCATTGATCATTATACTTGTTATACAAGTATTTAACATGCCTTACAAGGCTTATGCAATAAAAGAAATACAACCTTCCCATCATTAGGGTTAAGGTTTTCCATTATTAAGCATTTAGGTTTTCAAGGTCATATTATCAATGATCAAACCCTAATTCATTGCTCCACACATCTAGGAGCAAATATTGATATCATAAGTATTCAATCATACTTATTTATTCTCATCATTTTTCATTAAATGAATCATCAATTCAAGGTATGAGTTCATTTCTCATCCTCATCATGGTATGATTACATCATACACATCATTTGGGATTAACCCCATTCTTAAGGTACATTAATTAACACTCATCAAGGTGCAACAACTCATTACATTTCATTGTAATAGTTGCATAACACACTTCATATGTTTCTTACCCAATTATATTGGATTTGGAGTACATCAAGGCACATAAACCCTGAAGTGTTGAATGTGATAACTATCATATTTTGATGTATCACTTTCTCATCACTTCAGACTCTTCTGAATTAGGCATCTTATCTTGTATTAAGGTATTTCCCTTCTTAATACATTCCATCACTAATCACTTACCTATAGCATATAATGCATAAGCCACACATTAGAGTTGTCCAACTATCTTTAATGATATGGACTTGTCTAATGGTAAAGACATTGCTTACAATTAGGTTGCATATATTCAACCACATGAAATGTTTCACCTTTATAAGGCCATTCCTTCTATCTCATCATTAGGGTTTCTTTATACCCTTACTTAAGATTAGAATTATGATTCATTGTCATATTATCCAAGATTAGGGCTTTATGTATTATGACTCCTCATTAGAGTCTCACATGCCTTCACCCTTCTTAGGGCCTCTTATCACAACATAACATTAGTATGTCATGTGGTGTTAATACTTAGTTAAGGTTTCTCATGGAATCACCCTCAACTAGGGTTTCCACCATAGTTTCCCTTCTTTTTGGGTCTACTATTCATCTCTATTAGGATTTCATTCAATTATCCATAATTGGAGATTCACTATTCATCCCAATTAGGGATTTACATCTCTTTTCCCTAAATTAGAGTTTCACTTATGATTACCCTAGATTAGGGCTACATCCTTACCCTAGATTAGGGTTTCATTTAGAATTGCCCTCAATTAGGGTTAGAATTCAATAACCCTGTCAATTAGGGTTTATGTTCATGATTAGGGTTTCATGATCTCTTTACTTAAGGATCATACCCTTAATCACCACACAAATCATATTCATGTTATGAATTCATGCTAACATCATCTCAACTTGATAAGGTCATATCATCCCTTCAATCAAGTACATACAACTATGAATGACATAGTGTACCAAGTCATTGATCCTATAAGCAATTAGGGTTCATCCCTTAATTGGAAATAATCACTTATGTACTAATAGGGTTTCAATCTTTGTACCTTCATTGATTATCATTACTAATCATCATTGGATCAATGAGTCATTCATCATCTCTATTCTCGAGAGATTCAATCACCTTGGACCTCCATTACATAAGGTATCCAATTGAATTGATCAATTGAATCTACAATCAACTTTGACTACTTGACCCCCAAACAGTTTCAACCGTTTGGTAAAGGTGGTGCTTGAGACCGTTTGCCCAAGTAGGTGAAGACCGTTTGCCCAAGTAGGTGAAAACCGTTTGCCCAAGTAGGTGAAGACCGTTTGGCCAAGTAGGTGAAGACCGTTTGGCCAAGTAGGTGAAGACTGTTTGGCCAAGTAGGTGAAGACCGTTTTCCCAAGTAGGTGAAGACCATTTGCCCATCACATCATCAAGATCCAAGTCAACCAATTAGGGTTTGGATCATTGGATTGATCACCAAATCAGCAATTGATTACACTTTAACTTAGTAACATTGGATCATCAATTGCTTAACCATACTCACCCCTAGACCTCCAAACGGTCTTGGGTGACCTCCAAACGTTCTTGAGACCGTTTGGCTCATCCAACCCTTGGATTCTAGTGAAAAATCATTAGGGTTTGAGCTATTGAGTTGTTCATCAAATCAACACTTAATTGCAAAGTGATTTGGTACCTTTAGACCTTCAATTGGTCAACCATGCTTAACCCTAGACCTCCAAACGGTATTGGGTGATACCCAAACGGTCTTGAGACCGTTTGGGTGATTCCCAAATGGTTTTGAAGCCGTTTGGGTCAATCAACCCAAAACATCAACTCATTCCAATGCAAAATCAGCACTTAGCCGATTAGGGTTAACACCATATATTTTGTCCTTCAAACACTTAACCATATCCAACCCTAGACCTCCAAACGGTCTTGGGTGACCCCCAAACGGTCGTGAGACTGTTTGGGTAATCCCCAAACGGTTTTGAAACCGTTTGGGTTAAATAACCCAAAAAGTCAAATCAATCAAGTTGAAAATCAGCACTTAATCCAATTAGGGTTTGCCTAATTGATTAGCCTTCAACTCATGATTCCTTTGGAATTAATCCATAAATTTGGGTGAGTTTTTAACCAACATCATTAGGAACAGGAATATCAAACGTTCAACCCTTGGTCAACCCTCTCAAACGGTTTTGAAACCGTTTGCCCAAAAAGTCAAATTAATCAAGCTGAAAAATCAGCACTTAATCCAATTAGGTTTGCCTAATTGATTAGCCTTCAACTCACGATTCGTTGGGAGTTAACCCATAAAATTTGGTGAGTCATTAACCAACATAATTAGGAACAGTAATCTCAAACGGTCAACCCTTGGTCAACTCACTCAAATGGTTTTGAAACCGTTTTCTCCCAAATGGTTTCAAACTGTTTGCTCTCAAACGGTTTGGTGAAACCGCATGAGCAATTGACTCAAAACCGTATGAACCATGATTTCTTTGGAAAAAGTATCCAATATGATGTCATCATCATCTACCTTCGTCCCTGAAGTTCTAACAACATCTGATTTCATGAAATAACCATTTTCAACCAGCAATTAAACAAGATAATGAAGGAATCATTGAAATTGCAAGATTAATGGTTGAATAACAATGAAAAAGGGTTCAAGTTATAAAACCCACCTCCAATTGAGATCCAAAGCTCCATTCTCACGGAAACAATGGTGTATGCAACTCCTTTCACCATTCCAAGGCTCGTCCTCAAGGTTTGAGTGAAAAGGAATGGTTAGAATTGAAGAGGAGATCGAATTAGGAAGAAATCCATAATTTATTTTTGATTTCCACCATGGAATCAAGGTGAAATGGATCAAGAACCTTACCAACAGGTTGTAGGTCGTCCTCCTGATCCTCCCAAGCTCCCTTGGTCGTTTCCCAAGCAAGGAAAAGAAGTGGGGTCGAAAAATCCTTCCATTTGGCTTGTAAAGGGTCTTTTATAAGAAATTCAAGGAGAGAGAAAGTGCCTTATAAAAATTCATTTAATCCCAAAAATGTGGCCGCCTCTTCCCCCTTATATTCCTTAGGGACGAGGCTATCTTGTTTTCCTTTTATCCCTCTCAATTATCCATGATTTAAAGAAAAGCAAATCAAGCACCTTAAATCATATTATATTAATATCCATATGTGAGTGGATATTTCTTTTTCTTATAAAATTGTGTGTGAGTTATCCACTCCCTTGGATATTTTCGTGGTCCTTGCAAAGCTCAAGTACGTCACACATACATCAAAATCCAAGCATTTTAATTTTGGTTGAAGGCCCTTTAATTAATACATTTATTTTTGCCCTAAATCGAATTAGGGTTTCAATTAGGATTAAATCTTGATTATTTTAATATCAAGATTCTCTCTCCTCCAACTTAATTCAAATGAGGTGCCCTTCTCATTTTATTTGCTCTACATGATGCCAAGAAGCATTAAGGACCTTATTGAAGTGGTAATTTACATATTGAACCCTAGGTTTTGGGTAAATTGCACTTTACACCAAAACTAGGTTTTAATGCACAAACATTGCTTTATCAGCTCTTTCTTGGTATTCAGGCTTCCATAAGCCACACCTCAGCATCATCTTTACTCTCATGATGCTTCAACACATGAGTAACATATTATCATGCACAATTTGCACTTAAACCCCTCAACTTGGGTATTTTGCATATTAGTCCAAAACATTGATTTCAACAATGTTCAAAAAGGACTAGAATTGCAATATAAGTTCCTCTTGAGCCCTAATTACCTTTAACAAGATGAGATTAAGCATTTAATCATCTTTCTTAATCAAAACACCTCGGGTTAAAGTATAACCCACGTCAGGGGTGTTATAATATCTTTGTTATAGTCATCATTGATTGCATCATGTCTTAATCAACTAATTACTTGGTCCTTTAATCACATTAGGTATTCATGAGGTTTAGGTTAATCAACCACCAAACCATCTTGACCTCTAAGGCATCAAACAATTTTGACCTTCATAGACCTCAAATGGTATTGCATATTAAACCCCCAAACGGTCTTGGACAGACCTTGAAACCATTTGGTGTTGAAGACAGTTTGGTCTTGTTTGACTTTTGAAACTGTTTGGTAAAGTGCACACTCAAGACTGTTTTCCCAAGATGGGGTGAAGACCGTTTGGTCATGAAGATTGTTTGGTCAAGTTGACTTTGAAACCGCATGGACATAACCGATCTTGAAATCGCATGAGATCAAACGGTTTGGGATCGTTTGGTACCAAACGGTCTTAAGACCGTTTGGACTCAAACGGTCTTAAGACCATTTAGACTCAAATGGTCTTGAGACCATTTGGACCCAAACGGTCTTGAGACCGTTTGGTCCAAACCACCTCAAAACCACAAGGACCAAAAAGTGTCTCAACCACTTCAATTGAATTAGGGTTTCCAATGTTGAACCCCTCAATTAAACATACACTTGCTAGCCACTTATCAATTGAGTCAATTAGGTCAACCCTCAACTGATTTGACACTCAATTGACCCTCAATTGATCATCAATTAGGGCTTGGATCGATTGGATTAGGGTTTGAAATCGATTACCCTTCAACATGTTCCAATGTGAGTCGAATTGATTTAAAATCATAGAACCATCATTCAATTTGGTCATGACCTGACCCCAAACGGTCTTGGGATCGTTTGGATGACCGCCAAATGGTCTTGAGACTGTTTTCCCAATTCAACACCAAAAACTAACTCAACTAATTAAGGTTTATCTCATTGGATTGATAATTAGGTCAACAATCAATTGTACTTCAATTTGTTACCTTTAGATCTTCAACCACTTGACCATAGTCAACCCTAGACCTCCAAACGGTCTTGGGTGATCACCAAATGGTCTTGGGATTGTTTAGATACCCTCCAAATGGTCTTGAGACCATTTTCACATTATTTTATCAAAAACCAAATCATTCAATTAAGGTTTGAACTCTAGGTTTGGTCACCAAATCAGCAATTGATTATTCATCAACTTGATATCATTGGGTCTTCAATTAGTCAACCCTACTTAACCCTAGACCTTAAAATGGTCTTGGGTGATCACCAAACGGTATTGAGACCGTTTGGGTGATCCCCAAACGATTTGAAACCATTTGGGCCACTCAACCCAAACTTCAACATAATACTATTATTGAAATAAGCAATTGACCCGATTAGGGTTTAGATGATTGATGGGCCTTCAATTGGTAATTCTCTTGGAATTAATTGATGATTTTTGGTAGGTAATTAGTATACATTATTCACAACAGACTTCCAAACGGTCAACGCCTGGTCAACGTATCCAAACGGTCTTGGACTGTTTGCTTCTATGTGGTTTGGTTGAAACCATTTGCATTCAAACGGTTTGAAACCGTTTGCTCCCAAACAGTTTGGGAAACAGTTTGAGCAAGGGTTGGAGACCGTTTGCTAATGTAGGGTTTTGGATAAATATAGGAATTAACGTCATCATCTTCTACCTCAAGAACAGAGGTTGTTCTTCACGGAATTGCTAGCAAGAACACAAGAGTAACAAAGGAAGAAGAATAACTAACGGTTTTTCTTGGAGATGAAGATGCATAAACAAAGCTCAAGGTTTAGAGTTATAAAACCCACCTCTAGGACTGATCTAGAGCTCCAAGATTCGTATCTTTAATGGTGTATGAAGCTCCAGTAGTTGTCCCAGATTCGTTCTTCAAGTTTTGGATGGAGAAGATGGCTAGAAAGAAGAATCGTGTGAAAAACACCAATAAACCAACCTTGTTTTATGGTTTCCACCATGAATTTGAGGTAGATGACGATCCATACTTACCAAACCAGCTTTGTCATCTTTCCTCTGCTCCATAGCTCCTCCTTGGTCGGCCAAAGTAGGTTTTGAGAAGAAAAGAACTAAGGGAAACGATCCCTTGTTTATTTGTAAAGATTGCTTATATATTTATGGGTCTTTTCAAAGCAAAAGGAAAAAGGATAGTTATTTCCTTTTTATTTCCCAAACTTATCCACTAAGTATTGCTCCATCCTTGGACACGTTTTCCACTTAATAAACTCATGCAAACTCCTCCATTATCCAAGGTTTTAAAGGAAAAGAAACCAAACATCTTAATAAGTTGTATATATAAAAGAGTTATTTACTTAAACCTTGATTATTCAATACCAAAATTCTCTCTCTTCCATGATCCTTCAAATGAGGCGCCCCTCTCATTTTCTTTGCTCAAATTTATGCCAAGAAACATGAGAGATACTCTATAGGATACATTTTACATGTTGGACCCTAGGTTTTGGGTAAATTACACATTACACTAAAACTAGGTTTTAAAGCACAAGGATTGATCTATCTGCTATATCTTGGTGCTCAAGCTTGTGGAATCCATATCACCACATCATATACATTCTTATGATGTCTCATCATTAGATGAACATCTTAAAATGTTCAAATTGCAATTAAACCCCTCAACTTGGGTAATTTGCACTTTAGTCCATTATTAACAAAACAAAGTTGCAACATTATTCAAAAAGGACTAAAATAGAAATATAAGTTTCTCAAAAGCCTTAATTACATTTCATAGGATAAACACCATCATCTAATCACTTAATTACACAAAACACCTAGGGTTAGTACATAACCCAGGTCAGGGATGTTACAACAATACTTGGAACCACGAAGCAATCGAGTTCTCATTGGTCCAAATAGATCAATGTGAAGAAGATCAAGAGCTCTCTTAGTACTAAGGACTCCTTTGGATTTAAAGGATGACTTGGTTTGCTTTCCTTGGTTAAAAGGTTGGCATTCCTCATCCTTTTCAAAATCCAATTTAGGAAGTTCTTTGACCAAGTCCTTTTTGCCCAACTTCTTCAACTGATGCATATTTACATTTACATGACCAAGATGGTGGTGCCAAAGAGAAATATCATTCGAGTTGACTACTAGGCATCTACCAACAACATGCTTAATAGAGTCAAGAACAATAACATAAAGATTACCACTTTTTGTTCCCTTATATATAACTTGGTAGGTGAGGGAATCTAGAATCAAACATTCAAAGGAAGTAAATAGCATAGGGTAACCATTATTACAAATTTGACTAACACTAATTAAATTGTGATGTAGGCCATCCACAAAAAGAACATTCTTGATGCACAAGGATTCACCTACATCACCCTCACCTTTAACTTTACCCTTCTTATTGTCCCTAAAGGTGACCGATCATCCTTTCTTTTTGGTGAAATTGTTGAAATGGCCTATGTCACAGGTCATGTACTTTATGCAGTCACTATCAATATCTACCTTTTTCCTACAAGAAAGGAGAATGCCAGTTCCCAAATCAAACTGTGGGATCCAGAGTTAGCTTGGGGACCCATTTCATCTTTGGGTTGGTCCCCTTGGGCTTGTAAGGACAATAAGTAGAGTAGTGATCATCACATTTGCAATAAGAACAAACCATATGATTCTTAGTGCCGGAGGACTCTCCTATAAAGAAATAGGTCTCCTTGCTCTTTTTCTTACCTTTGGCTTTGCTCTTGCCCTTTGATGCTCCCCCTACAAATCCCAAATCACTAGTACCACTTTGTTTGGTAGAATGGTCAAGGATTTCATTTAGGGAGTTCTTCCCTTTGAGGAATTTCTGTAAGGATGCTCTCAATCTATGGTTATCATCATTTAAAGAAACAATGGTAGAAGGTAAACTAGATATGTAATCCCTAGCATGTACAAGACCATCCTTAAGACATAAAGCTTTAGTTAAATATGAATCCTTTTCAAGAGAGATAGAAGCGACATTAGCACCAGGAAATAAAGGTCTAGAAGATAGATCATTTACTTGGCCAAGCAACCTATCATTTTCAGATTTAAGCATTTGAATCTCTTTAAGATAGACATCTCTTTCTTCTCTACTATCATCATTAAGGAGCTTAAATTCAGCATTTTTAGTTTTAAGCAATTCAAGCTCTTAAGGCAGTTTTGCTTTTCTTCATTAAGATTCTCAATGTCCTTAAGGTAGATACCATTCTCAACTTCAACCCCATTGTATTGGAGTTCAAGATGAAGGTATTGCCCTTGCAAATTATCAATACACTCAAGGTTGGTTTTCTCATTCAATTCAAGAATTTCAAGCTTAGCATAAAGATCATCAATAATTTTTCCTAACCGTTTTCTTTTAGATTTACATTTAGAAAAAGATGAACGGGTAGAAATAAGCATGTCAATAACAGCTTCCTTAGATAACTCATGCAAGCTTACCTCACTTACCTCGCTTGTCTCACCAATATCTTCACTAGTAGAGGCCATGAGAGCAAGGTGGCACTTTCCATCTTCTTTGGAGCTTGAGCTGCTTGAAGATGAAGCTTCTCAAGCTGCATGAGTTGCATTCTTGTATCTCTTCTCCTTCTTGTCCTTCCTTGTGTATTTTCTCTCCTTCTTGTATTCCTCTTCCTTCTTCAAGTTTTCCTTGTGGTGTGACTTTCTTGAGTTGGGACAATTACTCTTATAGTGCCCCTTTTGGCCACACTTGTAGCATCTCAGAGTAGAGGAGGATGAGGCTTTTTTTCCCTTGAAGTGTTTGCTCTTGATGTAGTTAGCTTCATGCTCACTAGGGCCTTCATCTTCACTAGAGGAGGAGGGAGAAGTCCGGCAAGCAAGTTGTTGTTGAAGGATGACAACCTCTACTTGTGATTTGAAATCACTATCTTCGATCTTCTTAGCTTCCTTTTCTTCTTGCTTGGCTTCTTCTTTTTGCTTGTTAAGTCTAGACTCATGAGCTTGAAGGTTGCCAATGAGCTCTTCAGTTGGGATGTCACCAAGGCTCCTCACTTCTTCAATGGAGGTGACCTTTGACTCCCATCTCTTTGGTAGAGTTCTCAAGATCTTTGAGTTGATAAAGTGTTGCCCAATGCAACCAACCCATTGATGATGACATTGAGTCTTGAGTACATCTCTGCAATCCCTTCTTTTTTACCCATCTTGAAGTTCTCTAGAAGATTGTTCAACATGTAGATATTTGCCTCCTTGACTTGCTTTTAGCCTTCATAGGTGATGCACAGCTTGTCCCAAATCTCATAGGCAGTGTCCCAAGATGAGATCTTGTTGAACTCCGTAGGGGTGAGGGTTGCGTAGAGGATTCTTATGGTTTTGGCATTGAGTTGGGCTTCCTTGAGTGTAGCTTCACTCCATGTTGTAACAACTCTGGTTGGCTCCTTGTAAGGTGTGACCATCACCTTCCACATATCAAAGTTCATCCCTTAAATGTAGAATTGCATACACCTCTTCCAATAGAGGAAGTTGGTACCATCAAAGATCGGAGGACGCATGGAGAAGCCTCCCTCTAGGTTGAGAGAACCAAGTAGGTTGTCACCCATCTTCTCATCTCATGGGAGATTGTTGGAGAAGATCCTTGACTCTGATACCACCTGTTGGACCTAAGGGCTCTAGGGGGGTGAATAAAGCTATAAAATTTCTCACAAAATAGATTAGACCTTCAAATTATATCAAGTTTGATCCAAAAGATTAAGTGCAATTTGAAGTCCTATCTAACAAGCATAGCAAGGATGAGAGAGATTGATAGCAAGCACTTGAGAAATGGATATAGAGTAGTTCTACACTTCAAACTAGAAGTGAGTCAGTCCACTACATAGAAAGGTCAACCTCTAGGACTTTGCAAGTGCTTTTCTCTATATTATTGCCAATATGAGTTACAACACAAGACCACCAAAGGACTTACCCATCCAATTACAAGGAGATATCCACATTACTAAAGGGCTTACCCACTTTGCTTGAGTCTTCATCCTTCATCAAGGTCTTACCCACTCAAGCACAAGTCTTCCGCCTTGAAGGACTTTACTTCTCCTCTTGGATCTTAAGCCTTTGCCTTCTCCTTCACCTAGAGAAGATCACCACCTCTTCATCAACCTTGAAGAGGACCAGCTACATCTCCTTCTTCACTCGATGGAGCTTGCTTCACCTTTTCTTCATGTAGGAAGGGGATAGGGAAGTAGAAGAAGATGAGAGCTTTACATGCACAAGGGGGGATCTCTCTTATAATATGCCTAACTCACTCACAATCATGAAATGAAGTGTAAACTAGAGAGAAAAAGGGGCTCAAGGAGTAGTAGCATACTCAACTATAGCAAGGACCTTGAATATCTTGAATGAGCAAACTTGGATTGAACTCCAAGTGGTCATATTTATAGATGGGGGTGCTCCCTTGAGTTGGGGAACACTTAGGATCGAAATATAGCCATTTTCCTCAAGGTAACATATCTATTTTCACCTAAAATAAGTCACCAATGGTTATAATTACTTTTTCTGCATTTTTCAAACAGTACATTCGGTCCAGTATCAATAAAGGTAACTCGACCGATCAACTAAAAGACAATTCCAGTTTTCAAACTATCAATCGAGTTTGTTATGGGGAACTTAACTGATGAGCTAAAATTGAGTTTGCTCAATGAGTCGGTCGGTCGAGTTATGTGAGTGAACAACTCGACCGATGGGTCATCTTCAGAAAATCCATCATAGGATCGGTCAAGTTTACGACTCGACCGATGAACAACTTGTGATCAATTTTCTAAATTGACTTTTGGGTGATTAAACCTTGGTATTAAGTGTCCCACATATTTTTCTCATCTTAGTTATAAGTCATATCATCAATACAAGTGATTACAAAATTCTTCTAAGGTTGTTTGAAGTGATTTTCTTATTAGCATACTTGCATTACATTTGACTTGAACTTGGACAAGCTAGGGCTCATGTAATTTGATCCTTTTCATGTACCTAAAATCCAAAATCAATCTTGAACTAACATATTAGATACATAGGAATGGAATGGTTAAGTCATTATCAAAATATGGGCAATGTATAACTCTTAGGTCAATAAGGAGAATGGGTAGATAATGGAAAAAGGAATGTTTTGGTCTATAATATTTCCATGAGAAAAGCGACATGGAAGGGGAAACACTTACAAGACGTTGTTTGTTACATGTATATGGGGAGGAAGATATTTATATATTTTTAGTAAAAACACCCATTTAAGGATGATTCAATTTTTTCTAAATAACACTAGTAAAAATTGGGCCATTATTCACGAGTGAGTCCTGTCACAAACCCCTCTCTACAGGCCCTCACAAATAGGGACGGTTGTGGGTCTGGCCCTCACAAATGGTCCGTGAAGAGAACTCACGTGACAAATACCAGTGGCCCTCACGAATACAATTGTCACGGACCAACTGACACTCAAGAATGTTATATTGAGGGACTAATTAGCCTTCATAAATACATTTTTGAGGGACCATTTAGCCTTCATGAATACATTTTTTAGGGACTATTTAGCCTTCATAAATACATTTTTGAGGGACTATTTAGTTCTCATAAATACATTTTTGAGGGACTTGATGGTCCTGGAGAATATATTTTTGAAGGGATAATGCCTCCATTAATATTATTTTTGAGGGGCTATGTGGTCGTCATCAATGCAATTTTGATGGTCAATCTGGACCTTCATCAATATATTTATGAGGGACTACTGTAAATGATTTTGTTATTGATTATTGAATGATTTATTAAATGATAATTAATTGTTACTATAGTGAATATCAAATTTTAAATGAAAACTTTGTATACATAACCTCAAGCAAAAATTTTATACTAATTCACATGACATCATAAGAAGATTCAACACCAAAATGACACATAAAAATGTTAAATCACCTCAAACCAAATTTTGTTATTGAAGCAAAATATTATCCATACATTGCGTACTCAACGTTGATATAAATAAAGAATACATATGGCTCAAAAATTTGAGATTGATGACAATCAACATATCATGCTAGAAACTCTTAAGATCTATAATGTCTCCATATTCCTTCAAATAGTGTGGTGCTCTTCATCAATGCCAGGCCTCATACGGTTAGGTACTTGAATATTCTTCTCCTAAAAATGACAAATCATTATATTAATAGAATTTAAAGTTTATACATAAATCATATTATCATAGTAAAACAAACAACTTACTCTTATATTTCGGTTCTGGTGTACTCCAAGGTGCATTGTCGGTCAAAATCCATCATTAAAAGCAATTCTACCCTATCAATATAAATACAAAAAGGAATCAGAGTGAGTGTGAAGTCGAGATAAATGTAAGTGAACCAACATAGCAGCAACATGCACTTGTAAACTAAAATTATGGTTGAACTCAGTAAATAGTACATGATTAAAAAAAAACTCAGTGGGTTATATGCCTATTAACACCTACACATTCTACTCTTGAACCATCTTCAGCACAGCAGCAAGATGCTGCTTCCACGTCAGCAAGCAACCACCCCAAGAAACCACCTCCACATAAGCAACATCCTACTACTTCCTCCCATCTCCTAGAAACCACCTACAAATCTACAGACCACCCAATCTTCCATCATAACATCATCATCTCCTAGAAGCATGCTACTACACACCACCACCAGCCCACACCATCAGCCACTACCAACAGCCCACACCATCAGCCACCACCAACACCTACACATCAGCACTCCCACCCACCGGCCAACACCACCACCACCAACCAACATCCACCGCCACCAACCGTCACGCCACCATCCACAAAACAACACCAACAATAGCAAATTGCTATTCCATACATCCTCCACACACCAGCACACCATACAACAACCACCATCAACCAACAACACCAACAACTACCACCAACCAACACCCAACAGCTACCACCTCACTCCTCCACCAAACAATAGTCTTGAACATATGTAATATTTAAAGAGAGGGGAGTGGAGAGAGAAAGTGACTATAGGAAGAAAAAAGAATACATTTTGTATTGCATCTCTCCTTTCATCCAAAAATATGTATTGCATCTCTCCTTTCAGCAAGTGGGTTTGCGACAGAAAGGCGGCGATAGACTACAACACCTAAGAGAACAGATGCTACAACTGCATAACTTATGCAATGACCCAAATACCTGGGAGAAAGTTTGACCAGACATAGATTAACAAATCACTCATGGATTCAGATTGAGTAAGACAATTTGAAGAAATAAAATTGAAATAACAAGAGATACCAGTAATGAACTCCAAAGCATATAAGAAATATCCTAGATATTCCAGCAACACATAATGCAGCAACCCGATTCTTGAGAAGCTCAAACCCAAACAAACATGCTCCAACGTTCCAATCTGGGGAGAAAATGGAAAGTTGACAACATATACTAAATAGAAGAACGTCCCAAATAACATAAAAGAGCCAAATCATGAGGTATATCTGGCCCAGGAAAAAAATATATATATATATGAAAACCAACTAAATTCAAGCATTGAAATAGTACAGACCTAATACAATAACCGCAACTGATGTAATAGCTCCTAGCCAATGTGCTTCTTTAGCCGTCAAAGCATACACCACAGAATAGACAAGAAGAACAACTAGAGATCCAACATATAAAAGAATTAGATGTATTGCCCTGCAATGAACCCAAACAATATGAATGATAGCCAAGAAAACTTTCAAAAACTAAGAATTTGAGGTGAGTCTATAAATAAATACTCTGCATGGAACTTAAAAATAAATTTCATATCATAAAGTAAAATGAGTAGAATTGCAAGAGACGAGATAATTTCTCTAGAAATTATCTAAAGAGCTAAAAACCTCAAATTCACAGAATCGCTGATGTAAAAGGGAGACTGACCTGCTGGATTTCCGTATATACAACTCATTAGGATCAGGTGGCTCGGGCAAAGAAGCAATTGGTCCAACTTCAATACAATCAGAATATGCAAACTTATAAGATCTGCGGACATATTCGTCGACATCCAAACCAATTCTTGCGAATAGAGATATCATAAAATATACATGAAGTAATCAATAGTGGAAAAATTTTAAACAGAAATTTCTAATTACCATCAAACACCATCCTGCAAATAAATAGCATGTTGACAGCAAGTGCTATTGCCGATACGCCAAAGAAGAAGCCAGATGGAGAATATTGCTCAGAAGCAGTAGACCCTGATGTGACATATACGACACAGAGTTCATAGCCACAAAGGAGCGCCACAACGGTTGTAAGAAGAATTACAACAGCCCCAACAAAGAAATATAAAGAAAATAACTACTAGTGTAACAGAAGAAAATATTGGCAGCATAAGATATATTTTTATATTTACTTTCTGTTGGCAACAAATTAGCAATGCCAAACATTTGATAAACTTTTAGGATGACAATTAGAGGGTATAAACCAGGAATTACCGAAGATCATCTATTTATCAAGTATTTATCTTTATCTTCTGATGCTAAGGTGCAAGAGAAATAACTAATATCAGTATAATACTATAAGTTTAAGATCAAATAAGATAGGTAGACAATGGAAACCCAAAATAAGTGTGACATTCAAAGTTCCGGTGAAGAAATATATGCTAACAGAAAGAATAAGAAAAAAAATCAATGAAACAAAACAAGTATACTCCTGAAAAAGTTCAGCTCCGGAATTGTACACATCTTTTGACAGGATTCACATTTTACATTCATGAATTTCAAATTTAACATGTGCAAATAGCATAGCTAGTTACAATAGTAGATAATATTAAGATTTAATTAAACGTCCAACAACAAAATTAAACTAAATGTCTCACATTGCTGTGTAAAGTTATATTTTCCTAACATATACCACATCATCTTGTTGCGCATGGTTTATAACACAATCAAAAAATTTAGTGAACAAATACAATGCAAAAAGTGTAGTTAGTAACTCCTACTTTGCCTCATGTTCAGACACATGCCTACAAGTTTATTGCGTTGGAATAAACTTATTGCATCAAAATACTTGAGTTCTCACATCACGATTCAGTTGAATATAATAGAAATAAAACAAAAACAAATTTACGATGCTATTATAAAGTAGGAACCCTATCAAGCAAAACTTCAATTCTTCAAGAAAGGATAAAATCAAAAAGCAGCCTTGGGGACAACTAGCACTCTACACTATTGACAAGCTCTTTGGGTTCATCCAAATGGAACTAGTAAATGAAGGACCTTTAGCAATATTCAGAAAGCACAAAAAGAAACATCCAATAAAAAAAGTGTCATATAAGATATAGGCAACATACTTGAGCTTTGCCATTGGGTTCTCCACCAAAGCATGATAGAATAGAAAGCAAGAAAAAGAGTTGTACCAGCCATTATTATGGCCAAACCAATCAAATCTCACTCCATGGTAGTAATGAGGCAACCTCCCCAGATAATAAGAATGATAACAGGTGAAAGCACAGCCAACCACACAAAAAGAGAGAGAGAGAAGAGCATATTATACTCAAAAGATGTCCCTGGATGATGTCTGGCCATTTTCTAGCGAAGATCCAACTGGAAATGCAAAGGCAACAGTGTCAACAGAAATAAGAACTAAGACAAAAGTGCTGATTAAAAAAAACAGAGTTTTACATAATTAAATAAATAATATATCCGCAAAAAGATGGACTCAACCCAAATCCCAATTGAACATGGGGATTAGAAAGAATTATATATATATATATATATATATATATATATATATATATATATATTTGGATATGAATTCTAAAGATGCAACTGGATGTGAAATTGTAAAACATTTGCATCCATCTTATACTGACCATACCACCACCCTACCAAAAGAAAGGTCTTCTCAAACTCACCAACCTTATCCACCACTGAGATGAGAGGCCTAACAAAGATCACTTCCAAAAGAGAAGGGCATCCATAATAACTTCATATAGCAACTGGCTGCCTGATAAAGGATCAATTGGATCTAAACAAAGCATATTAACAACGGGATAAAACAAAGTAACTTCTACAAACTTATCCCCTAACATAAAACTCATTAAAGAGAGCATGAACTATCAGGAAGTTGCATCACATTATACAAGTGATGTGGGACAAGAGCCATGTTCAGCTCTTGTTCGGATCCAAACAAAACCCAGATAGCCCAAATAGTCAATCTAAGTGTTGTAATTGCAAAGTTCCAAGTTTAGGAGTTTATTATTATTCAGTTATCATGCCCACTGTTTAACACCCATACTGTCACACCTAACCCAACCAAAACCCTCCTAAAACAAAACCATGCCACAGATTTCCAGTTCTCATTACACTGCTTGCCCGACACAGCTTTTAACCAGATGATCCAACACTAGAATCGACCATGCATCACATCATGTTACATTAAATAATCCTTAAGATGATGTACGTCAATAAGGGAGTACCTCAGACCTCCAATGAAATCCAGGAAGAAAGTTATCGAATTTCCCCATTTCACCTAACAAGAAGTGGTTCTTACAAAAGGGGTCCAAGAACACGCCTTGCAAACAAAGAGATATATCATATGTGGTACCTTAGAACAACCACAACTTTCTTAAAGGAGGTTAAAGTTAAACAGTACCATATAGACTACCTTCAAACAACAAATCCACATACGATGGTAAGAATTAGCCCACCTTTGACCACAAATGTTGACCATACCACCATCCTACCAAATGAAAGGCCTACTCAAACTCGCCAACCTTATACACCACTAAGATGAGAGGCCTAACAAAAATCATTCAAAGACAAGGCATCCGTAATAACTTCAGATAGCAACTAGTTGCCTTATAAAAGATCATTCAGGCCAAAACAAATCATATTAACAAGGGAATAAAACAAAATACCTTCTTCAAACTGATCCCCAACATAAAACTCCTAAAAGAGAGAATGAACCATTAAGATATTGCATAATACATTACACAAGTGATGTATGACGAGCCCTGTTCAGCCCTTGTTCGGATCCAGACAAAACCCAAATAGCATAAATATTCCATCTAAGTGTTGTATTTGCATATTTTTCCATGTTCAGAAGTTTATAATCTTTTTTTTGGTCGGTCCAAAAAGCGTGTTACTGTATTACCAAAACTTTAGGTACAAAACATTTTGTGCCCCCATTACAATCCTAGATGAACACATCCAAACAACCAGAGAAACAAACTAGAACAAGCTACACAGTAGCCATCTACCTAGATAAAAGAAAAGAAATAGACTCACAATACCAACTCAAGAGATAACAGAGAAACTAAACCGACTCTTCAAACTGCACATGCCAACACTGGCATTAGACTCATCCTCTGAAATTGTGGCAACATGGGCAGCCAAAAACATCCCTTCAGCAATCTGGGAACCTCATGAGCAATATAGCAGAGACCACCACTGCTCTCATCCAGGTCATCGAGTTTCTGGCAAGCAAAAGAAACCGCCAAGAGGACCTGGCTATTTCTTTAAGAAATAACCAGAGACCAAGCATCGAATGCTGCTGTTTGCACAACAACACCCCACAAGCACCCAAGGGAGTGAACCCCTTGTTAATCCATCTTCTCAAATAAGACTCCAGAGAATAACTAAGCAGACTGGAACAAAGCTCCATTCAACCATCATATTACACCTTCTGTTTGCACAGAAACATCACGACAAGAGACCCGAAGGCCCTGGCAATGTACGTCAGCTGGAAGCAAGAAATAGGAGGTCACCATCTAGCCTTTAGGAAGATACTGGCCGGTAGCTCCAACTCCAACTAACTGACAGAAAATACACCCAGATATTGTAGTAGAGGGAAAGCGTCAACCAACACCATCCTCAAAGATTGAATGGGAACCTGTCCACTTGGAACTAAGCTACCAACAACCACATGGCAGCACTGAGCACCAGGAACCAAGAAGGTTGAAAACATCCTTCGCTCAGCTACACCTGGTCCAGCAACACCCAACAGAAGGGGGATACAAGGAAAGACAGAGACAATCCGACGTCCTTAGAATCCAACCCCACGAAGGCCATCTGCTTGCACAAAGCCCCTCCTCGAACACCTAGAGAGCGTCTGACTCTGGTTCCAGAGAATCACGCACCACTTGGGAGAGAATATGCCCTCCAACGCCACACCACCCACGAGCAGCAAGTCCATCGGCAGAGCAGGGAAACAAAACTGCCTCGCGTGAAGAAGCAGCATGGAGCAGAACCCCACATAGAAGCAGCTAGGGGGATAGAATCGACCCCAGAGGCGATGTAGGGCAAGCCCGATTCGAACACCTAGGGGGCATTCCATCACGCAACATCTGGAACCAACAAGGGAAGACTGTAGATCTGCCCCCTATCGCCAAGGTTTTGTTGACGAGGACCCTGGAGGGAAACAACATCGCTGACTAGCGGGGGAGTGCCGCCGCCAGGGCAGTAAGGGTACTGACCCAGGCCACCCAGCGAGGGGCTCGACCACCTCCTTGGTCTCCAAGCAAGAAGGCAGCGTTGACACCGGCACAAATGAGACCATCGCGGAGATGCTGAGTGGGAACAACGTCAAAGCTTCACCACATGAGGAGCCTTGGACACACGATGATCGCGAGGCGCAACGGAGCTCACGGCACACCCCGGTGCCACCGAGGAGTCTCGGCGACGAGGTAGCCCCCAGGGGAACGAGCCCAAAGGATCGAAGCCATAGTCAGCTAGCAGAGACACCTCCAACGTGAAGACAAACGAGCAAGAGGTAGGAGTCGCGAAGAAAAGGGCCAGGGGTGGGGCATGGCATTTGGCTACTCACCGGTCACCATTTGCGGTTGAGACAATGGGTGGCATCGACTCCTCACCATCTAATCACCTTTAACTATATGGGGCTTGCAGGCAAGCTCATGCCGATATCCCTTCCACCCAGACTGCCCGCCGCTCCATAACCCCCCTCTTTCCCCTTCGCCACGACAAAACACCCCAAGGAGCTCAGTCCCTAACTCTAGGAGAATCCACGAAAGTTGTGACTAGGCCAGGGGGAGGAAGCCATCGAGAAGACGCTCCCTCCCCCTAGCGATGGCCGCTAGGGAGATCCTAGAGAGAAGGGGGAGCAAACCCTAGAGATAGAAAGGGCCGACAAGCTTAACTTTATGTTTTGGATGTATGTGGCTGGTGGTTGGACGACCATGTCCATTCTTTTGGGTGTGCTGATTATCATGGCTCCATGGTTGCCTACTATCAACTGCAGAAGTCTAAAGGGATGTTCAGAAGTTTATAATCATTGTTATAAGTTTTAAAAAAATGGTAATTTAAGCAATTTTAGCAGCGCTTAGGTGTTCACTCAGTTAGCTATTATAAATAACAATCCTTGGGTCTTGTCTAGGTAGATAATTCAAGTTTAAGAAATAGAATAACTTTGATTACTTAATCCTTTGCTCCTTTATGATGTGTGTCACATCAATTGGTATCATAGCCTAACCCTAATCCATTAGGATTATACCTTTTCTCCCTTTTTGTTTCTTCCTCCTCATTCCTACTAAAGGTAAGTTGCTATAGTGTCGTATTGTAGCGTCGCTGGCCTAGCAGATGCCGCCTCCAGCCACCCTCCCATCTCCCTAGGGACTCTAGCAACCAACCGGAGCTAGAGCGAGATCTTGCCAAGGGTATAAAAAGGCATCGTGACCAGTACGTGTACCAGTAAAGCGCTCGCGCTCGTGAACTGCCCCGTTAATGACCACAGTCGTTGGATCAGTGTTGTGTCACGACTAGCGTCAGATCCAGGTGGCACATGCCATGTATTTTGGATGTCTATAGTTTTGTGGGTGAGAGATGTCATTTTATGCTCATTCAATAGTCTTGAACATCAACTTTGAGCAAACCAAATCATGACATTGAGTGTTCAATACCAATTGTTGGGCATACTTGTGACCATGCATTGTTAAGTATTAGCCAAATTGTCAACAATACTTGTGGTCCATAGTTAAAGCTATCCCTAATAGGGTCTGATTTGCAATTGGTATGCCTTTGCTAATAATTTTGTAGGCAAAAAAATTGTTTCCCATTGGATGTAGCCACCTTTAGAGGACAAGAATTTGATAGACACATTGGAATACCATCACTGAGGATAACACACCTTCCCAAAAAGTTGGTATCTGAAGGAGGCACAAATTCAGAAGAATTAAATCCTGAAATCAACTATCTAAGGACTAAGGAGAAGGTGAAGGGCTCAATCAATATGAAGAAGCTATTGATGCTTCCATAACTTGGCTGATGACTTTAGTGCTACCTCTTTTGAAGAAGAAAGTAGAGGTGACTGGTTATCATTGGCATCATAATGAAGATCAAATAGAGATCGAGACATTTTATTTAAGGGAAATGATGTCTACCTAACACCCTTTACTTGTTTCCATCTCATTGGCAGTTCTATGGCCACATTTTTTGAAGAATTTATGGTTAGTGAATTATCATCAAGTGTGCTTATGTCTATTGGGCTCACTGCTCTGCACACCGCGCTGGCGATCACCCTTGCGATCTAGGGTTAGCGTCGGTGCCCTGGGCTTGGGGGGGGGGGCGGCGGCTGCGGCCAGTGGTCTCTTCCCCTACTCCCCCGAAGCCTCCTCCTGCCTCGCCTCGCCTCCACCAAGCTGCCGTCGAACCCCTTCGGCTGGTCCTGCCTCTCGTCGTTCTTGTGCGGCGGGATCTCTGGGTGGCGTTGTTGCCGCCGTGGGCGAGTTCTAGGGTAGTTTCTCACCTGGTGGGGGACTTATCCATATCGCCCAGTGGTGGTGTCGCTGCCTTTACAGGCACTTGTCGTGTCAGGTTGGGCGACGATGTGGTTATGAGGGGCTGAGGTTTCCTTTTCCCCTTTCTGGTATGCTCTGTTTTCTTTTCAGTTGCTTGTCTATTTTCGTCTTCTACCTGTGTCAAGTTTTGGGTTGGTTTGTGGCAGCTCCAGTCTGCCATTTTAGTTGTCGTTCATCGGCATTTGTTATTCTTCTGGTTTTCTCTCTCCTTTGTGGGAGCAAGGAGTTCCTACTGGTGCTCCATTTTGTCTCAGTCGGTTTTATTGATCTTGGTCGTATGGTTAAGCTGGATGTGGAAAATGCTGATCAGTATACTAATTGGAGGCAGACTACCTGTCACCGTTACAAACTCATGTTGAAGGAATCCTCGTTGAAAAGCTGCTTTAGTCAGCATCGGTGTTGGAGGATCAAGGCAGAAGCATTTTACTCTCTTTCCAACTTGATTAACGGTGTTTGGATAGCCCTGGTTCTGGTTGTTGTATGTTTGGTTAGTGTTCTTCTTCACTCTTGTAGATGCCGTATGGCTTATAATTAATGAAATTGATTTGTTTGCTCAAAAAAAAAATCAAGTGTGCTTATGTGTAATCCTTCATTTGTGAGAGAAACAAGTACCAAGTAGAAAGAAGACCTGATGCATGGAGATGACAACCAATGATGTTTGAATGAACAAGAAGTCTCATATTTACTTTTCCTCATGCTCATCACTGACTTTTCCCTAAAGCACCATGACAACTTTTATGATAGTTGATTTTCACATCATCAAAAGACTGAAACAATTTCAATTCTATTGAGAAGAAAGAATAAGCATGATCGTATGATAACTAATTGTGAAGTGGACATACTCTAGACAAAAACCACAAAAGACATTAAGATACTCTTTGGATTCATAAAAAATGTGCCCAAAGTTATTTGCAAAAAGTAGAGTAATAAGCATCACATGCATAAAAATAACAATGAGGATACAATGGTAAACGTCACATGCATAAAAATAACAATGAGGATACAATGGTAAAAATGTGATGTCCAAAGTGTATTCTGTAGAGAAAGTAATATGTGATGTAGTTACAAGCATATAATATCCTTAAATAGGTCAAGAGGATTGTCTTTCAAAGATAAATGCTAAGGAATTCCTAGAGAAACTCAGGAAATACTATATTCTACATGACAAAATAATAGGATCTAGCTAATGAGTAAGATACTGATGTTGATGGTTGGGGAAAAAATGATCAACAAGCTCATTCATGGATTTATATGGGCAAGAGCATTGACTGACAGATTCAAAATTCAAAACCACCTAAACAACAAAGCATTTTTTGTTAGAGATCTCAAAAATATGATAATTACAAAGGAAACAAGGCTTGTTGCTTATGTGATTAGAGTCACCCTATAGACAGAGACTGATAAGGAAAACCAATCACCAGAGTTTGCATTGTAGTTGTTCTCTTAGCTACATCCTACTATTCAACTTTTGTAGGATCCTAAATTAAATATTAACTTCACAATAATCATACATATATTAAACCCCTTACATGCAACTTCTGTAGGACCTGGATTGGATCTTTGAGGCAAAATCTCAAACCCCTTACATGCATCTTCCACCACCAGGAACTTCTCCCCCTCCCTGTCGGAACCCCATGCCACCTGATCAGAGCAGTAGGGCTTCTCCAAGCCCTCAATCTCACCTTGCCCCTCCGAGCGACACCCATCCAGGATGCTCACCCCCGCATCACTACCATCCCCACCTATAATAGAAGAAGGGGGAGGGGACATGCTTGTCTCACGAACCTCCATGGCAGCACACACCTTAGGCGTCCGCCCGCCATCGTTGGACCATCCAGATCAGGGGGTGAAGGGAGGAGAATAGGGAAGGAGAAAGATGTTGGAACCTACCTTATTCAGCTGCGATCGCCGTCCAAGCCAAGACCACGACCGTCAAAGCAAAGAAGACGATCAATCCTCGGCGGCGGCAGAGCAGGACCTAGCGCGACACGGATGATGGCAGCAACCGATTCCTTGTGGCGACGCCGAGAGCGCAGAGAGCGCAGCCAAACTGGAGCGGGAGGGACGCAGCGAGCGTAGGGCGCCGACAGGTTGTTTACGGGGGTTTTGGGAAAGTTGTGGAGGGAAACTAAGACCCGTATGGTGGGAAACCATTTTTCACGGAATGGGGGAGTGAATAATGAAATTGTGAGGGATTAGTGTCCCTCAAAAAGGTCTACTTACATTAAAAGCACGCTTGAGGGATTCAATCTCGTATTTGAGGGACAAGTCCTCACAAATAGACTTTATTAGTCACGGTTCTTGGTTCTTCATAAATGTTCTTGAACAATAGCCCAATTTTTTGTAGTGTAATGCAAAGGCTTAGTGAATTTATTTTGATATATACATATATATATATATATATATATATATATATAATGACGCCATTGTATGCTCACATTAGTTATATTTTAAAATTATAAACAATTATAACATATGAGAATATGCTATTACTTATCTAAGTGAATTTCAAACTATTTTTGTAAAAACATATTAATTAGAGGAAAATAAATTTAATTTTAGTAAATAATCAAATGTTTGGTATTATATTAATTCTTCTATGCTAAAGATAAATCTCAGAGAAAAAATAGTTAATAAAGTTAGGGCTGTAAATAGGTACGGGTAGACCCACAAATTCGGACTCTTAAAAAACCCGTCACGGGTCTAATTTTTTTATATCTGCATACCTTTAGACCCGTATACCCTTAGAACCGAATATAAACGGGTCCAATAATGAGTATGCTTGGACCCAGACCCGCTAGACCCGTGTACCCGCTATACATAAGTAACTACTTAAATAAACCACACCTCCCAAAAAAGAAATCCTACCAATACGAGAAGAAGGGGATCTGGTTCAGCTTTGTAGTAGGGAAAATATAAAGGGGCGAGGGGGAGCACATGTATCCATATAACTAGTGCACACTTTTTTTCACTAGAATCCTTTTCTCACGTTTTTTTTTGGGAAAGATTTACTTTCAATTATTAAGATGCATCAGAGATGCAATTAACATGCAATTAACGTATGGATTACAGAAATCAATCTCAGAAGACTGAGAGTGGGACCCAATACAATATAAGTTGGGAATAACTAGAGAAAAACTATAATATAAAAATAAAGCAAAGTTTTATTCGAAAAGTTTCCCTTCCCACATGCTATACGAATATCACTTTTAATTTTCTCCCTATTTTTCTCCCATGGAGTCAATGCCGGCATGTTTGATTTGCTAGATTCTTAAAAATCCTGCATTTAGGGCATCATGTATATGTAGAATGTTCGTTGTCAAAAATTCCATAAATATAAATATTATATATAATTTTCTGAATCGGTAAAAACATGATTTATTTTTTTCTTTGTCCATCCACCGGTCATTGTTGAATTTTAATATCCGGGTGAGTTTTGATAGACCAAAATGCGGATCCTTTTTATAAAATTCCTGGATTACCTCCATTTTCTAAATCCTGCAAGCAAATATAAATTTTCTGCTGTTGGATACCAAAATACGCAACGAAATCCGGAAAACATAAATTTTCTGCGTAGCCGTAATCGGGCACCCTTTGGAATACCAGGTGTGAGGGTTTAGTCCCCGACTCCCCCGATACCCCGCGGACTCTCCCGATACCCTCTATTGCGTCTCCCCTGCCATCATCGTCTCTACTCCTCTCCCCTTCCCTTCTCCTCCTTCTCTGCCCAAGTTGCCGGTGGGTTCGTGCTCGTGACACTGTGGATCCGCTCTGCGATACCGCGCGGTGGTTCCTGTGGAAGATCGGGCGCCGATTCCTGTTTGGGGCAGAAGCTGAGCTTGAGCAGGTGCCTTTCTTTTTCCGCATTACTTCTTCGCCACTACCCGGCCTTCCCTGGCGGGAAATGCGCAGGAATTGCAGCAATTACGCACTGGGGTGAAGCGCATTGACCCCTATTGTTCACCGCCTCCTTGATGCGGAGTGGGTTTCTACTAGTGTGTGATCTATTGGTTACCCAAACGGATGGTTGCATTTCTGCTACTTTCCTTCTTGAAGTTGGATGAGGACGTGTTGCTTCTAGTATCTGTTTGCCAAAATAAAATCCATCTGTGGTTATGACATTAGCCGTAGAGGTTGCCCCAACAGAAGCTTGGTTGCCATTAAAAAAACAGAAGAATGTTAGTTCTCCGCTTTGTCCTTGGAGAGCAGCTTGCCCCTTCTCTTCTTGATTTATTTGATGGTTTCGGATATCAGTATATATGTTGCCGTTGGCTACTACTGAGGGGGGTATAGTTTGATGTTCCTTTCCCGGTTCTCGGTCTGTTTTACTTTTCCTATATTTTTTGGAGACATCCTGTTAATGCCGGATGGGATCTACTCTGGTATTTTCTGAGGGTCCGCTATGTTGGCGTCCTCGTTTCTGGTGGTAGCTGTTGTTTTAGGATCCTCTGCCTTGTCGTCCAGGATCTCAAATGGATTTCCGTTCCTTTCATCCGTCGTTGTAGCTGTGGGTGGGTTTCTTCTAGGCTTCCTTGGAAGTGCCTGGCACGAACAGCAGGCCAAAAACCTACAAGAATGTCAGGTTTTAAGGTTATCCTCTATAAGGTCATGTGGATCACTATTGTTCTGATAGGAAGTATTTTTTTTGCATTTACCACAGTTTTCTCTACTTGTTATAGGAGGCCAGATTTCACTCTGATTGTGGATATATTCTCATGTTATAGACATTCAACTGGTCAACTCTTCTTTTGAATTTGCATACTCCACTTGGTCATATCAGCCTTCCTAAATTTCAGTATAGGGCCCTGTGATTCTACTTGGATATCACTTTGTATTACTGATCACTGTTGACTGAAATCTTCTAAATGCAATGTTAAGAGTGATGTGTTGTGTGGCCAAGGCCCAAGATGTATCCTACGCTTCAGGAAAATTCTTTGATTAGGTTCTCAAGCCTTGTCATGTACCGTGTTCAGCATTTCCCTTCTTGGGATTAAAAAATTTAATAATGACGCTGATCTTGGTCATATCAGCCTTCCTAAATATTCGTATAGGGCCCACAGCTTTTTATTACTGAATATTGAGCAAAATACAATATGCACACTATAACCATTGTTTTAGATCCAGTCGGCTTATATTTTCCCCAATATTGAAGCATTGTTTCCTGTAATATGTTACATGCTAAGGTTTTATACCAATACACAAACCGGCAAACACCTTGCACTGATCTGTCACTATTTCTGTTTTTTTGTTTTCAGGTGGTTGATGGGGATAATAAAGAGCAGCTTCACTTTCTTTTTGGGTACAGGCGTTGGTATCTATGTAGCCCAAAACTACAATGTGCCGAATGTCAAGAAGTTTGTCAATACATGGCTCTTTGTGGCAAAGCATATAGAAGAAAGTTACAGGAAACCAGATAAGAAAGATGATTAGCCATCATAGCCAGCCCTTTTAAGACTCTCATGATTCTTGTCGGATCAAATCTCATTGTTGTACAAAATGGTTTGTCACATACATGGATCACTAGATCATAGTTTTTTAGTTTTTTTTTCTACAATTGAAATGTTCATGTTTTTTCCAGTTTAAATGTATACAAGAGAGATGTTATTTTTTTACTCAAAAGATTAATCTTCTCTTTTATGCTAGATTGAAGACTTCAGCTGTTTGTTCTCTATATAAATAAAAAATATATTGTGGTAGGTTTGCAGGTTGTGCCTGCACAAGTGGTGGTAATTCTTTCGATACACACCCCTGTAATAGTCCATCTTCCTCCACTATACACACACACTACATTGTTGAATCCAAGAATAGGGGGTTTGAGAACTTGAAATAGAGGACAACTTCATAAGTGACCACGGCGATGAAAATTTCAATACTCCCTAAACCAGCTTAAAAATTAGGTCTGTAGGTTCTTATTTTGTGTAGAAGGTATATTGATTGAGCCTTTACTAAATTAGATTTTAGAATTGTAGGTCATTACTTTATATGGAAGCCAGGAAGTTATAGGCTTCAATATAGGGATATGGGCTATCATTATTTGTGGAAGGTACTTTGGATACACTGCTAGTTTTCTGTTGAGGCATCAACCCATACACTCAAATTAAGATGTCATTAATATCACAAATGAAGATGTCTGCCTAGATTGATTACTTGGACCACATTATCCCAGCCTTATGTATTCTTTAGTGCCAATGAGTGGTCCAGAAAAACAGTACAACTTCGCAAAAAAAAAAAAAACTGTTTGATATACTCTTAAGATTAAGAATAGAATAAAATAAAGATTTTTACAACTCCTTAGGTAGATAGTAAACCTAGCTTTCCTCTCAATGATGGAGCGTAAGAAAGTATATAATATTCACAGTTCTTGGAACTTCTGGAGCTGTTTTTGGCTTAAATATTTATTGAACATGGCTGCAATGTTGTTTGTGGAACGAGTGGAGAGAGTATCTTTGGATGGTGGTGGCTGGGAGAAGGGTGATTAGGTGCAACAAGGGTTTATGCACTCTTTGGCTGTTGATGTGGACCCTGTTATTTTGTAGTCATCCAAGCCCAAGGTGGAGGTGTGGATCTAGGAAGTGCTAACACAGTGGCGGAGCCAAGATTTGACGGTTGGGGGGGGGCAAGATTTAAATAAAACAGTTTACTTGTAAAAAAATTAAATTGCTCAATACACATTTTGAACATAAGACCTCATGAAAGTCAAACACAACACCAGCCACTAGACCAATTTCACTTTGTGTATCATTTGTATCCTTTGCTATGTATATCTGATGACTCACGAATACACATATCTAGAAAAATTATGAAGTAGCACAAAGTAAGGACGCAGCACTGTGCCATTGACACATTGTGTATCATGTGTATTTGTTTCTGTATATATTGCAGACTCCCGTGTACACATATCTTAAAATTATAAAACATGCCTGGGCAAGGATTCAAACCAGCGACTTACAGTTTAAAACATTACCTGTGTGCCGCTGCGCTATTGAAGATTTCTGTATATTATTAGTTCCATATAGTATTTATTATAGCATTTATTTATAGACATATGTATATATTCAACATTTTCATTTTCTTTTTGGGGGGTGGGGGGTGGGGGGGGGGTCATGGCCTCTGCTTGCCCCCTGGCTCTGCCTCTGTGCTAACACTTAAAAGCAGCAGCCATGTCTGTGTGAGAGATTAATATTGGACGCTCATCTGGCACATATCAAACACTATAAACTGTGTCCCTATGTTTAGAAAATAAACATCAAACATGAGCATGTGTTAGACATTTGTAGAACAATTCATTCTTTGATATCTTGTTCTGACTTCTTTTGCTTTCACTACCGTGACAATATGGTTATGTATGATACCAATAATGAAACAATCTTAGCTTTAATTAGAAGGAACACAAAAGGTTATATCTACAGCAGTGCCATATGACTATACAATGCTACATGACTAGTTAAGCAATTGTCTTCTTTATTACTATTGTAATGCTACATGACTAATGATGTAGTTAGTCAATTTTATTCTTTTTATAATAATAAAAATTATAACCTATGTAGTTTATTGTGCTTGTTTCTGCAAGGGCATAAAGTGACAAGTCCAAATTTTTTTAGTTGTTAAATAATAAAAGTTGTAAGCTGCGTATTTTAATGGGCCTTTTTCTGTAAGGGGAACATCAAATCTAAAATGTTTGTCAATAAAGATTGTAAAATGACTGGGATTTTCTAGAAGAGCTTAAAATGACACGGCTCATCTAAAAAATGTGTAGTCATTAAATACAAGATGCGATAGCCTTCAACTTAATGTTATTTGAGAATGAATCTATGGCTCATATCTGGTTATGTGATTACAAGTTTTGAGTCGGAAGTGAACTATGTCATTGAGATAAGGTGTCATGGAAAACATACTTTCTCATGCATATGTGATTTATATTTTGTAGTGTCCCAGTAATAGCTGTATCCTAGCCTCGACCTTTGAAAATTGGTTTTGTCAACATGCCTAATATTGTTTTCGTCTCGTATCTTTATCCATGCCTACTAGATGTGACAATGTCAATACGCAAGTTCACTTTAGGGGTTGGTTGCAAGATCTATTGGATGTTTTGTTTTGAGATCAGGTTATTCTGGAGGCAGATTTGGGTTTGGTCCTTGTGTTTGTCGAGTTATTGGTAGTTTTGAACTTTTGATTTTTCAAAGAGGTGTGTGACCCACTGGCCTTGTCTTCAAAAGGGATAAAGTCGAGACACAATATGAGACAAGACTTTTATTAATGAATATTCATGGGAATACCAGAGCAATCTCTCATGGTCCAGAAACTTCTAATTGGGGGAAGGGAGAAAGCATTTGAAACTCAAAAGAGCTAGGGGGGGTGGGTGGATGAGGAGCTTCTTTGCTAGACTATTATTGTATATTTTGGGTTGAGCTTATTTCTTCGCAAGGGGGCAACCTTTTGTGGATATTGCATCACAATTTGCCTTTCATCTTATGCTTGTGATCTTGATGAGCTATAACCTATGAAGCACGGATACTCCAAAACAGATGCCGTACCCGTATCCGATACGTATCGGATACCAATACTCCATGGATACTCCTGGATATACTCCTAATCCGTATCCATCCGTATCCATCCGTATCCAAGCCGTATCCAGTCGGTAACAACTAGAAAAAAAATTTGGGCATGACATTGCTTGATTAGCATTTGACACCAACTCATGTCTCAACCTTCTCTGCTAAGTAATAGCTTGCAGCAAGGCTGTCACAGTTGCTTCCTTGAAGTAGTTCAAGGTTAGTCACCATTCCTCTTGCTAAATACAATCTTCCTTCTTATCTTTATTGGTTGTACCTCCTCTTTTTTTTGGAATTTCACTTTTTAAAGAACTTCCAAGCACCGATACTCCAAAATAGGTGTGCTACCAGTACTGAATGCATATCTCATACTAATACTCCCTAGATACTCTCTAATACATACCAAATACTTCTTCAATCGTATTCCTTTTTTTAGTAGCAAGACCTCAATGTCTCAACAAGATGAACGTGGCTGAAATGCGTATGCTAAGAGGGATGTGTGGGAAGACAAGAAAAGATCGTTTGAGAAATGACTATATCAGGAATAAAGTGGGGGTGGCGAGCATTGAGGACAAGTTGCGTGAGGGCCGACTCAGATGGTACGGACATGTGCAACGTAGACCTACTAGTGCGCCTATACGAAGCAATGCTATTGAGCCAAACACTACAAATAGAAGAAGAGGAAGGCCTAAATTAACATGGGATGAGCTTATAAAGAGAGATTTTGAATCTCTACATCTCAATCTGAATATGGCCCATGATAGAGCTGAATGGAAACGAAGGATCCATGTAGCCGACCCCAACATAGTTGGGATTGAGGCTTAGATGATGATGATGATGAAGATATGACCTCAATGCAGCGAGGATATAACCAACCCATTTAGCATCCAACACAACACCCCACTCGTGTGATCCCTCAAAATCCCGAAATCATGTGACTTCCAACTCTAGACTCCCCTATTGTATTGAGATTTGAGAATGAAATTGGTATTTTCTATTAAAATTTTAAAATTAAATTAGAAAAATTGTTGTATCCATGTACCTGTATCTTATATTTCGAAAATTGTCGTATCCCCGTTCCATACCTGTATTCATTTCTGTATCTATATTTGTGCTTCATAGTAGCTAGCCATACATGACAGAAGATAGTTTGGTATCACAGATGACACAACTCACTTTACAACACAACATTACATGATACATGAAATGTGAAAGGTTTAGAATATGATATTATCATGTCTTTTTGTAACTTCTGTCTCACATTAATATGAATGAAAGACCCCATTTTAAATCATTGTTTGATATTATGGTATTGGTCTCCATTTTATTTAGAAATATTGTGATTTTTGAATGAAGTTTGATTGTCTTCATCTATTTTAAAAATAAATTTATTGGTTATTTTTAAAAATATTAAAATAAATATTAGAAAATTGCCGTATCCACGACGTACCCGTATCCTATATTTTCAAAAATTGCCGTATCCCCGTAGCCGTACCCGTATCGGATACGTATCCGTATCCGTCCTTCCTAGGCTATAACCCTCTGGGTCCGACTCCTTCAAAAGAGAGTTAACACTATATGCAGAACGTGGAGTTTTTATTTGATTCATCATAATCTTCTTGAAAACAGTATTGACTTTGATATACTTGTCGAATGAAGCACATGATTCCTAGAAATTTTCTAGAGAACTTCATGCCTAATAGAGTTGATGTGAAGGTCAATGCCGCGCCGCATCAAATTCTTCTAGCAATTATTTTGCCCACATTCTTTTGTTGGTATTCTGAACCATTGACCATGTCTTATTTGTTGGCCCTGAGCAACCCTTTCCAGACATGGCCATTGTTGGACTGATCCCAAGAGTGTAAACCTCAGAACCTGTTGTGTCGATGGCCGGATGCACAACACGCTCGATCCAATGTGATTTTCAATCCCAAGGGGAGCAAGTGTTGAGCTTAGGTCCCTCCATTGGGGATTGCAAGAGCCGCACCGCTTGGGCTACCCCTCATTGGCAGGACCATGCCAATCTTAAGCACTAGAGTTCACAATAAGAAAAAGTTCTCCTTTAATATAGCATTTGTTTTCAACACCGAGATAAATGCGTTTGTTTTCCCCTTCTACAGGCTAGCATATGTATTTACCCACTTTCCAATTTAGTAGTTTGGCATTTGTAAAAAAACTCTAAAAAGTAAAGAAGCCATGCTCCCACCTAGTATAAGATTCAGTGGCATTTAGATGGTGGAAGTAGGGCTTTTTGGGCCCTATTTCCATTAAGATGTAAAGATTCTAAATTTCTCCTTACTAGCTCTTCTTGATTCATGCCTTTTCCCCTTTCAACTATGCTTGACTCAATATCATTACTTCAGATTAGTGCATTTGTTGGTTTGCATTGCATTTATCCTTACTATCTGAGACAACTTTCACATAGCCGTCCTCATCGACCACTACTTCACCTTTATTCTTTATAGTTACTTCTCAAGATATCTATCCTTGTTTTTACACACATCTATCTTAGTATTCACATAATGCCACATTCATCTTGTTTCTTCAGTTCCAACGTTCACTATCGTACAACATGATTGTATGTTTAGCTGCTTACAGTTCAATTTGAGAAGGTTCTTTTGGTCACATGTCAATCGAATCACATTCCTCCATATCATCCATCTTATTGTAATCCTTTGCATACATCATCTTGAACCATGGTTGTATAGGCGGCTAGGTGTTGCCTGGGGATGCCCAGACAGCCTAGGTGGAGGTCAGCATTTTCATTTATTTTTTATGACGTATATATACTATATAATATTATTTAATTATATACACACATATATAGTTATATTAACCTATAAGCAATATATGAACCAGTAGGAATTGTTAAGAGGAGCTGGGGAGGAGCATTAGTGTGGGAGGTGATTGATGAAACAGAAATAGAGAATAGAAGGAACATCTGGATGAAGAAGAAGAACGCAGCAACCAATTTGCTGCTTGGTGGAGCAAAAAGAAAACACAACCGAGATTTGTGATAGGGAGAACTAAGAACAAAAAGAAAGAAAAAATCATTGCATAGAAGCAACATTGCTGCTTGATGGAGGAAAAAGAAGACAAATACAGAAAAGTGGGAATGTAAAGAAAAAATAACAAAAATAAAACTGCAGCAAGTCTGCAAAGATGATAAATAGTAGACATTTCAATTTTTTTTTTAACTTAGTGGATCAACAGTAAATTAGTAATAGAGGAGCTGCAATAAATAAGTAATAGAGGGCAGCAATAAATTGGTCAATTAGCAAAGTTGTTGATGCGGAACACATCTTGAAGAAGAAGAAAGAAGAAGATAACGACAATTCTCAAAATTCAATTCATATTCAACTGCCTGGACAAAGGCCCCAAGGCTGACTTTTATAACAACTACATGACTTGACCCACAAGTCATTAAAATAAAGTCCTATTTAGTAAAATTCGGAATTAATTAAAAACTAAAATAAAAGAAAGCATAAAACATTTACGTCTAAGTACAATAACTAGATAATTTGCACTTAGGTCCCTATAAACAAAGCAAAAAAATTAGAATAAAACCTAATATGTCCTACATTAGTTGTTGCTTGGTGAAAGGAAAAAAATCGTGGAGCATGTAATAGATAAGTAATAGAAGAGAAACAATGAATCGGTAATGGTGGGGAGCAACAGTAAACCGGTCACATAGCAACTTGATAAAGCAAAAAAATAAAAAAAGTCCAGTAGCTGCCTATGCGCCGCCCATGTTTGCTCAGAGGCCCAACTAGACTGGGCACTTGGGATTTGGACCCCAGGTGGTGGCCTGGGTCGCCTAGGGCGTGCCTAGGTGCCGCTTGGGCGAGCGCTCAGACAACACAGAGGTCATGCATATTCCACCAAAATATGGGCTAGTGGAGAGTTGAGTTGTTTTTCCAACGAATACAATAGGGATTCTTTTCTCCTTTGAGCAAGATTTTGCACTAATACATAATAAATAGAATGTTGATTCCTTTTAAACAAGGGAAATCTGAACATTCTTCTTTTTGTTGAATCATTTTAGCTCTCACCTCGCTTGAAAACATGTAGAAGACAAATTTCCTCTTTGCTTTATGGTCGATCTCCTTGTCTCATGTTGTTCAAACTTGTCTACATCAACCTCAATAAAGAATGAAGAATATTCTCTATATCATTATTTCACCACCATAACAAGAGTCTATCTATAATAAGCTCATAGAGGAAGTGGTTGTGTGTAAATGCCGTGTGTGCGCGCATGTATGCATGTGTGTGTGTGCATCATCCTGTGTGTGTGCATCTGCGTGTGCATGCGCGTGCATTGTATATGTTGTATCTATACAAGTTTAGCCAAGCGTGGCCATATATTTTAAGCTATTAATGTAAGTTAATGACTTGTACATATGGCATGCATCACTCTTTGTATAGTGTTTGCTTGACAATGTTTAAACATGCATTTGTGCTTTGCACTTCCATGGAATGGTACTAGAGTAGTTATTGATAATGATAAGAGTGTTTTACTTAATGTTTTCACCAATAGCGAGCATCTACCACCTCAGGTTAGCCCATCTTTATACAACCATGCAATGCCACTGATTTGTTTCAATATGATACTAGGAAGTTCTAAGAGTAGAAGAGCCAATACATTGTATTCTTTGATCTCCATAGTCTAGGCCTCACACTAAACCTATTTTCTCGCTAGGGGCAACGTTTTGTCAACATATTCAACATCTTGTTGTAGCAACTGCAAGCAATGTTCAATGAACAAAACCATCAATGTGATTTCAAACTTTGTCTAGGAGAGTAGGTTGCACCCTCCAGGATTCGGGAGCCTAGGCGGCCCAGGCGTTCTGTTAAATCATTTATTTTATTATTTTTTATTGTTAATTATATATGTCTAGATGTGTATCTGAGTGAGCATACTATATTGGTCTCCCAAGCTTAATCAATCCTAAATTTACCAATATTGAGACTTAACTTGGCCTAAATTAGATCCAACTTACTCTAATTTGACCTAAACCAAATCTAATTTAGACAAATTAAACCCATATTCACCTTAATTCAACATGGACTAACCTAATTTAGCCAGAGATGAAATCAAATGAACTAATATTACCTAATCTTGTAAAATTCAGACTTGAATTGACCTAATTTGGTGTCAAAATGACCTAAATTGGACCTAAAAGTCCTTGGGTGCCCACTCAGCTAGTATGTTGGTGGCCTAGGCGCCCAGACTTCCCTCCTCCAGAGCCTAGACCGCCTAGGTGTGCCTAGACAGGGCCTAGGCAAGGGCTTGGATAACTATGTCTTGAAGATCACCATCCATAAGGATATGACACGTCGATTTTGATTCCAGTTTTGCCCCCTCAAAAATGAAAATTTGTTGAACATTTGATGAAAATTTTAGAAAATACTAGATGTCAAGGGAAATTTTTGAAGGAATTTTCAGCAATACAAAAACTATAGAAATCGAAGGATAGTTTTATCCAGGAATTAAATGCCGATACCGACGCCTTATCGACGGCGTGGAAATAGATATTTATAGGTATACCGACGGAAATATCGACAGATGCAATCCTGAACTTATCGACGCCTAAATGAACGAATTAAATCATGAAATTTTACAGGTGTGGTCTCAACACCTAGATGCAACGTTTTATGCAATAAAATCCTATATTGGGTATGTTGGGGGGGGGGTCAATCATGTGGGAGGTAAGGAATCAATCCAATTTTTTTGAGATTTCAATGAAGGATTTCGATGACAAAATATAAGAATTAAGATCTGAAATTTTAGTAGCACAATCCATAAACGCATGTTTATAAACTTATGCAATAATATTCAACTTACAACAAACATATAACAACATAGTAAATTACTAAGTACTAACTCACATCAGTTGTATGTTGAGTGGCGCGCCAGCTGCTGATAAGGATATTGTTGTTCTACATATTGCTCCCATGTCATCAAAGCTCTATACGATTTGTTGTATGTGACAACATGCTCCTCATATACTTCAGGATTCACATACTGCATCATCCCAATCTTTGGAAAATGTTCTTGTAAATCTTTGAGATATTGAGCCTTGTTTGCTGAATTCCTGGGAGGCTGAGAAGAAGTGGGAGGAGGTGCGGGTGCCCTTGCTTGAGGAGCTGGAGGTTGAGGAAAAGGAGGTTGTAATGGAACTCCGGCAATAGGATAAATTGTAGTATGCCCACCACTCCATGTTTGCCCGAAATCACCAGAGTATGCTTCAGTGTTCACCCGAAAGCATCCATAAGGGCTACGGACAGAGTATGCTTCATGATATCCCATACCAGGTCCAAGTTCTAATTGTAACCTTGGTTGTGGGCCTTGTGGTTCAACTTGATATCCAGAATACCCATGTTGAGAAGTCTGAGATGGGTATGGAAGTGTCTGCCCAAATAACATATCTCCAAATGAATGTTCTTGAGATTGAGATTGAGAGTCAGATATACTCAATGCATCCATGGATTCAACAACATCAGAATGATAATCACTTGGACTCCGGTATTGTGGTTGTGGTTGTGGATTAGATGGGTAGGAGTAGGGGTAGGGGCTTGGAGTTGTGGGCATTGCGGCATTTGGTGGAGGTGCACCGCTGTAATCTTTCCCAGTTCGAGTTTTTCTTCTTTGAATTTTTTTTTCAGGCATGGGATATTCTTGTTGTTGTGGAGGTGCACCCCTAGTAACATAAGGCCGATCATCATGTTGAGGATCCACAACTGGAGGATATTTTGGAGAGCGTTGACTTTGATTACCACCATCATTATCATTGTCACTATCATCAGACTTAGATTTAGAACCAGCTGAAGAAGAAGAATTTGAGCCACCTAACTGCTCTTGTACTCTTCTATCTATTTCCATATCAACATTTACATGTGCAGCTTCAGGCTCAAGTCTTTTTGGCGGATTATCAAGAATAATATCATCACCGTTGTTTGGCTCAAATTGATCTTCTATGTATGGATCTGGACGCCCATCTAAATTATCAAGAACAGGACGACCTATCTCATTCATCCATTCCTCTAAAGGATTTTCTGAATCTTCCTCCAGCCCTCTACGTCTGTCAGTGCTGAAAGTGTATGCGGTGTCAATGGGATCGTGGACAACAACAAAATCCACTTCCCTATAGTTGGCATCTCGTATTGCTCTAGCCCTCAACCGCATGTTGTAGTGAACGTAGACAAGGTCCCTCAACCTGTTTGCCCCAAGCTTGTTCCTTCTCTTTGAGTGTATCAGATTGAATGTGCTCCAATTTCTTTCACAACCCCCTGCAGATGTTGTTTGAGCAAGGAGACGAACAACCACTTTTCTTAAATGGGGGGCACCTGTTCCATTCCAAACCCACCACTCACAAGGATCACCTGCCTCACGATCAGAAACCACATTTGGATGTCCAAAACATCCAGTGCCTTCACGGAAATGGCGCAACTGCAAAAAAAAATATCATTTACGATATTTAGATGATGAAATCAAAGTGATGACTAATGAGTAATGACTAATGAGACATTAAGAATGTAAGTAATATAGTTATCTTATACCTCTTCCAGTACTAGCAATCGCTCTTCTGGAGAGGTAATGAACTTGTTGGTGACATCTCTCACTGCAGTCATTACTGCAGTCATTAGAGTCGGATTCAATCCAAGCGTTCGTGAGTATTCGAACCTCGGATTCAAATAGCAAGCTGTCACAAATATAAATAAGGAAATTAGAATGACATTTTAATAGGTAGACTATGAGTTAGACAAATAACTCAGAAGTTAGAAACTTAGAACATAATTGATTGAGATATATACCTGCTTTATGCAATGGATGCAAAAACATATTTGTCCAACGATTCTCATATATTCTGATGTATTGCTCATTGGACTTGGGAGCTGCTTCTTTGATGCGGTCCACCATTGAGGTCATTGCATCATATAAAAAAGGCATTGTTGCAGTTTTGTCACCATCTACCAGCCTTAATACCTTGACAATGGGTTCCATTATTCACAGCACCCTAGTAACCTTATCCCAAAAAGGTCTGCTGGCAATCAACTGCTCAATTCTACTGCCAACTGGGTATTGTGCTCCTTCATGGAGGTCCACTCCACTCCATTGAAGAGCCTCCTAAGTCCATCCTTTTTGGACTTTAATGATTGTAAGGCAAGAAAGTTTGTTGCAAATCTAGTTGCACCTGTTCTAATCAGATCACCTCCACAATACTCACGTCGCCTCTATTAATACAACTGGATTTCGGTAACTAAGCTTATGCCTCGTTGTTCACAACTAAATTTATTCTGATTTGAGCATGTTCGAATATTGTGCTTCAAATATGTTCAGATATTGTGCTTCGAGTATGTTCGGATATTGTGTTTTGGTTTGCTATCAATTGGTTGATGATTATTTTGTTGAGAAATAGATACATGCGCTTGAATTCGAATCCAAAATAAGTACACAACACCTCAATATTGGGCAAACCATGAATGGAGTGTCATCACATCTACATATATTATTTGAAGACTAGTTGCTCCCATACACCCAATATGCCTTTATTACCTCTGTCAGGTAAGATGATTAATCCTACCTTTTAGAATCTTGTAGATCATCTAGCATAGTTGTTGAGGCGCCCAAGCGGGGGTCGCCTAGCTAGACGCCCAACTTTCTTGCCCAAATAGGCGTCCGCTTAGGGCGCTTGGGCGGCTAGTCGACCGCCTGGGTCGGTGCTAGCCTGACTGGGCGACTGCTTTTTTGCTTGGCAGGCCGAAGCAAGGGCCCAAATACCACGACTCACCTTCTATATTTTTCATTCTATGGAGCAACAATGTACCATTTTGACATTTACATTTATCATTTATTGTTGAAAACTGGGGTATACAACTATAAACTACACTTATGTTCTGATATATAGAAGTGATAATGTAGAATGATTTACATTCTCTTTATATATTGTAATGTCTTTCTTATTATTTATATTGCGAATGTAGATCTACACCTCTTACTGTTTGTATTCTCTACTTAATTTTTCTTAAATGTAATACAATTAGAGAATTTCAAGGATTAGTGGATTACTAGAGTTGCAATGTATGTAATTAGTGTGAACCTTACATTCTTGAATTATCTTGTTGCTTCTCATTTAATTTAATTCATCTAATTACATCAATTATAATTTATTTTGGGGGGTTTGGATTAGAATTGTACAGTTTCAGGTGTAATTATCATATATACTTATATATAATAACTAAATTTTTATTTTTAATTTAGTTAAAAAAGTCACCACCTGGGTGACCTAGGCGTCCTGGGTGGCTTGGGCGTTCTGCCAAAGCAGGCCACCGCCCGTCCGCCTTGAAAACTATGTCATCTAGCAATAGTTGCTTCTTGAGTATTCAAACTACTGTGTTTATGTAAGTAATATCAAAATAGATCTTAGCTAGATAGGTTATTGCATTCTAAGAAGCACTAAGACGGACACAGATACAAATACAGACATGTGACATGACAATTTTAAATTACATAGGACACACACACGCGTTGGACACGACTATATATATAAATATAACATATGTACATACAAACATACACATATTTTCGTATATACATATACACATTGGCGAGGGATAATGTGGTTCGCGAATTCTGATGGTCTGCTGATAACATTCTGTTTTGTGGACATCATGTGCTTATTTTATCCTTATATTGAACCCCTTTTTGCGATTTGTCTAACTAATTCTAATTGCTTTTGACAAAATTTGATGTGACTACCCAAACTTACAACCCTTTTTCACTTCATACAGATTCACCTTCGGTCGCTACACCCCATCAACCTGTAGCCTCATTGTAGCGATCACAACAACATCACGGTCAAAGGAGCCGCCCTAGCGGCCAACACCATAAAAATGTTGCAGTCGCTACAAGCCACTGAACGTTTCGACCGCAACAACTAGATAAGTGTCCCGACCGCAAGAGGAGAGTTGTATGTTGCGATTGCCACGCCCTACATAGCGACCATACCAGCTAGCGACCTACATGGCTGTATAGGCGGCGCCCAGGCGAAGGCCCAGGCGTTTCCAGGCGTTTTCTTATATATATATATATTAATTTAATGGATACATGTAAAATTTATGATAAATAAAGTTAAATGAGTAGATGATTAAATAATATCAGAATCAATACATAAATAAACACAAATCAGTAGATAATTAAATAAAAAACCGTAGATTAATAAATACAAATAACTGTATGAATAATACAATTAAGTGGATAAATAAATACAAACCAGTTGATAAATAAAGTTACATTACTAGATGATTATATAATTTCAAAAGCACTACACAAATAAATTCAAATGAGTAGATAGCTAAATAAAAAACAGTAAATGGATAAATTTAATAGATGAATAAATACAAATCAGTTGATAAACTAATATAAATCAGTAGATGATTAATTCATTCCTAAATCAGTACATAAATAAAAATAAATAGTAGATGAATAAATACAAATCAGTTGATAAATAAAATTAAATCAGTTGATAAATAAAGTTAAATGAGTAGATGATTAAATAATATCAGAATCAGTACATAAATAAACACACATCAGTAGATAACTAAATAAAAGTTGCCGCACTCCACACTCACCCACCGCCTCTCCATCAATCTTGGATCTCCGAAGACGAAAGTTGGAAGAGAAAGAGAGAAGATCCGCCATCATCCGCCATCATCTTCTTCGAAAGGAGGAGTTGCCATCCATCGTCTACGCCTTCGCCAGATCCAGATCTGAAGGAGTATTGTTGGTGTATCACATTCTTCTTTCTTTAGACCTGTCATTTCCTTCAACGCTGTTCACCCATCCCTTCGTCTATTTTGATGTATCTTCACCCTTGTAATCCCGTGATGTTACGAACATGAGTGGCTAAACACATAGCTTGGGGTGGGAGTAGCCACTAAGGCTCTCCCCACATGTATATACTTACATCCCTTTGAATATATATGCTCTTAGTAATTATTATCTCCGTTTGCTTGGTCTTAATGCTTCACTTGTATGATTAGCTACCATCTTGTGATGTTTGATTGTTAGTGCCTCGAAAGAGTAACACTAGCCTTATCTAAGTGTTTTGGAGTTGTATGAATGCATGAGAATGTTGGAATGTTAAAGCTATTGGTCATATGGTTATGTTTGTGATTGTTTGTTTGCCATATCGAGAGAGAGGGAGACAACCTTATAATCTAGATCTATCCTAAGCTCGAGAGAGGAGGGAATAGACATATATAATGATTGCTTGTAATCTTGCTAAAAGTATACAAAGGGTGTGGGTATTGCATGTTGGTGAGAGATCTTAGTAGGTGAAACCCAATCCAAGTCCCCATCCATATCTTGTTGCCACGTGCTTGTTTGCTTTGTTCTCTTGTTTTCTTTCTTTTATCTTTTTTACTTGTTTTGTTTGTTTGGAGTAATTCCGTTATGTTAGGAACACCTTTTAAACCTACCCTTTTTGATTGGTGCAATTGAGATAAGATTCTACGTTCCTAGCACTTACCACCTTTGTGCCTGTGGATTGACTCCAATTACTACATCGGACCCCGTATAATAGTTGCGGGGGCATGAGAAGTGGGGTAAAAAAATTTAAGAGTCCGACTACTCTAGATCCTCTCCTTTTGGGCGTGTGATTTAGGTCGGTCATCCGCAATGAAGGAAGCAGGGTTCGAACCACATAGAAAAGCATTTCTTGATTTACCCACCCCTCCTAGTTGTACGGCTTCCACCACATGCTGCGGGAGCGGGGGGGGGGATCTTAGCATGTGGGAGCGGGGGGAATCTTTCTCTCTTAATCCCATGTACATGCATGCATACATTGATACATATATATACATACACATGCATATGTATATAATCATCATCAACTAAGCCTCAATCCCAACTATGCTGGGGTCGGCTACATGGATCCTTCTTTTCCATTCAACTCTGTCATGGGTCATATTCTGATTGAGATGTAGAGATTTAAAATCTCTCTTTATAAGCTCTTCCCATGTTAATTTAGGTCTTCCTCTTCTTCTATTAATTGTGCTTGTCTCAATAGTATCGCTTCGTATAGGCGCATTAGTCGGTCTGCGTTGCACATGTCCATACCATCTGAGTCGGCCCTCCCACAACTTGTCCTCAATGCTCGCCACCCCCACTTTATTCCTGATATAGTCATTTTTCAAGCGATCTTTTCTTGTCTTCCCACACATCCATCTCAACATACGCATTTCAACCACGTTCATCTTGTTGAGTCCTTGTTTCTTCACCGCCCAACATTCACTCCCATAGAGCATGGCTGGCCGTATAGCAGTTTTATAAAACTTGCTTTTTAGTCTGAGAGGGATCTTTTGATCACATAATACTCCAGTTGTACTCCTCCATTTCAACCATCCTGCAGTGATCCTATGACAAACGTCATTTTGGACATAGCCCAAGTAATGAAATTTATCACATTTTGGTATATCTACTCCATCCAACTTGGCTCCACCATTCACACTGCGAGATTAGCTGAAATTGCAATGCATATACTCAGTTTTGCTCCTACTAATCATCAATCTATTTGATTCCAATGCTTTTCTCCAAAGTTCAATTTTATCATTCAAACCATCTTTAGTTTCGTCAATCAATACAATATCATCAACAAATAACATACACTAAGGAACATCATCCTGAACATTCTTTGTCAACTCGTTCCATAACAAGAACGAACAAATATGGGCTGAGTGTGGATCCTTGGTGTACCCCAACTGTGATGGGAAATGTTGGTGTCTCTCCTTTAGGAGTCTTCACACTTGCAGTAGAGCTACCATACATGTCTTTAATCAAGTCAATGTATTGGATTGGCACACCCTTTTTCCTCAAAACCATCCACAACACTGCTCTGGGTATTAGATCATAAGCCTTTTCCAAATCGATAAAAACCATCTGAAGATCTCTTTTTCTTTCCCTATACTTACTCCTTTAGCCTCCTTATCAGAAAAATGGCATCTGTCGTTGATCTACTTGGCATGAAACCAAATTAGTTGTTTGATATCTGCATTATAGATCTTAGCCTCTGCTCAATAATCCTCCCCCAAAGCTTCATTGTGTGACTCATCAACTTGATACCTCTGTAGTTTGTGCAACTCTGAACATCACCTTTGTTCTTGTAGATGAGAACTATAGTACTATTTCTCCACTCATCCGACATCTTCTTTGTCTTCATGATCTTGTTAAATAAATTTGTTAACCAATTAACTCCTTCATCCCCTATACTCTTCCGTACATCAATAGGAATACCGTCTGGTCCGTATGCCTTTCTCATTTTCATATTTTTCAAGGCATTCTTGACCTCAAAATGTGACTCTTCGTATGTAAATGATATCTCTTGTATCCGTGTCACACGAGCCTCTAACATTATTTATAGTATCTCCATTGAAAAGCGTATGGAAGTAATTTCTCCTTTGGTTCTTGATATCATCGTCCTTTACCAACACTCTGCCATCTTCATTCTTGATGCATTTTCCTTGACTCAAGTTTCTTCCTTTCCTTTCTCTTATACGAGACATTTTATATATATCTTTTTCCCCTTCTCTAGTGTCCAACTTCTTATAAATATCATCAAAGTATCTAAACCTTGTTTCCTGAACAACCTTTTTCGCTTCTTTCTTTGCTTGCTTGTATCTCTGGAATGTTGCAACATCTCGAGATTTGGGCAAGCTCCTATAGATCTCCCTTTTCAGTTTAATAGCCTTCTGTACTTCATCATTCCACCACCAAGTCTCTTTTTGTGGAGGCCCACAACCTTTGGACTCCCCTAAAACCTCTCCGACAATTTTTGTTATGCATGAGCTCATGTTATGCCACACAGTGTTGACATTAGACTCTAAGTTCCAAATTCCCTCCTTGATGAGTTTATCATGAAAGGTCAATTTCTTTTCTCCTTTAAGATTCCACCACTTGATCCTGCTATCTTGATTTTTGTTATGCTTGCCTTATTGATCTTCATGTTAATATCCAAAGTGCATATGCATTTGCATATAATGCACATATAAAACACAACAAGATCCATTCTAAACAAGCACAAACAAAGATCACCATAATACCTACATTAAATTCACTTATGTATTCAAACCCACTTTGCTAATCATTAATCAATATAGAATTTAGCTTACAAAATAATATATTATAATATCTCATAATGATATACTTCTGAAAACATTTGAAATTAATTACACAAATCTTGCAATTAAAATCTGACACCTTAGTTATTAGGGTGCCCGCCTAGGCTTAAGATGGACCGCCTCAAACTGGGCGCCCAACTCCCAAGTTGACCAATGTGGCCGCCTAAGGCCTTATAGCCCAAATTAGGCCACTTTAAGGGTAATTTAGCATAATTTAGGTCTGAATTTGATAAAGTTGAGTCATTTTTATGGTTGAAATAGGTCTAATTTATTCTAAATTAGGGTAAATTATGTTTGATTTAGGGAATACATGCCTGATTTGGGGGAAATAGATCTAATTTGGGGAAAACATGCCTGATTTGAATACATATATTTTCGTATATACATAGATACATTGGCGAGGGATGATGTGGTTGGTGAATTCCAATTGTCCGTAATGAAAGAAGCGGTGTTCGAACCACATAAAAACATTTCTCGATTTACCCACCCTCCTGGTTGTACGACCTCCACCACATGTTGTGGGAGTCGGGGGGATCTTAGCATGTGGGAGCAGGGGGAATCTTTCTCTCTTAATCCCCCCCTACACGCGCGCGCGCGCACGCGCCCTCACACGCACGCACACGCACGCACATACGCATGCACGCACACACACACAAACACGCACACACGCACCCACGCACGCACGCACGCACGCACGGCCGCACGCACGCACACACACACAGAGAGAGAGAGAAATATATATAGAGTTAGGCTAGAATACACTCGAGTGTACAAATCACGCCATACACCTCAATGGTGTTTGCATATGTAGAGCATGTTTTTCCAAAATCTAATCCATTGATCTTCATGGTTACAATAATAATAGGCCACATACAAAATTTGAACTCATTTGGATGAGTGTAAGTCACTCATCCAAGGACAACAAAATCGACGTACAAAACTAATTTGAAATACATGATTTTTGCCTCCTTCAGAAGCACGACCTATAAGTGTCCAAAGGAGCTAAAATTTATTATATAGTATGTTCTTATGATAATTAAGAAGATCAACGGTTCAGATTTTTCAAAAATTTATTGCATCTTTAAAAATGACCGAGGTGTACGGTGCCTCCGGTACACTCGAGTGTACACTAGCCTGACTCTCTCTCTCTCTCTCTATATATATATATATATATAGACACACACACATAATGTATATATAAAACACACCGAGATCCATTCTAAACAAGCACAAACAAAGATCACCACAATACCTACATTAAATTCACATATGTATTCAAAGCCACTTTGTTAATCATTAATCAATGTAGAATTTAGCTTACAAAATAATATATTATAATATCTCATAATGATATACTTTAGAAAACATTTGAAGTTAATTACAAACAAATCTTGCAACTAAAATCTGACATGCCCAAATTAGGCCACTTAAAGGAAAATATCAGCATAATTTAGTTCTGAATTTGATCAAGTTGAGTCATTTTATGGTTGAAATGGGTCTAATTTATCCCAAATTAGGTTGAATTAGGGTAAATAGGTCTAATTTTGGGAAAACATGCATGATTTGGGGGAAATAGATCTAATTTGCGGAAATTAGGTCTGGTTGGCCATGGCATGTCTCATTTCGATGAATATAGGGCAAATTGGGGGTAGTTAGGTTTGATTAGGCAATCTTATGCAAAATAAGGTTTGGTTTTAGGCCAAATTATGTCAAATTAGAGCAGATTACGTCTGATTTGGGGGAAATGGGTCTGATTTGGTGAGATTATGTGTGATTTGGTCAACTTAGGCCTTGTTTAAGTCAAACATAGGATAAATTTGGGGAAGCTAGGTCTGATTAGGTCTTATTATGCAAAATTATGTTTGATTTAGGTTGAATCATGTCAAATTGTGCACATAGGTCTGATTTGGGGAAAACAAGTATGATTTGGGGAAAATAGTTCAACTTAGGAAGATTAGGTCTCATTTGGCCAAAATTGTTCTCATTTAGGTCAATATGTTCAATATAGGGAAAATTTAGGGAAATTGGGTCTGAATAGGTCATGTTATACAAAATTAGGTTTGATATAGGCTGAATTATGGCAAACTAGGTCAAATTAAATCACATTTGGATCACATGAGTTCAAATTAGGGCCAATCAATTCTAGTTTAGATAATGTTAGATGTGATTTAGCCTAAACTCTATGTAATACTATGTAATAATGTCATTATTCAATATTTTTTTTAGAGTACGAGAGAACCGCCCTCATAGAAGCGCCACATTTGTGACCCCCCCCCCCCCCCCAGACATCGTAAACTCTCGGGTCCCCGAGTGCCCCGCCCACCCGGGAACCGGTTAAAGCGCACAGCGGCCGCCTCCGAAATGGTACCCGTCGCACAGGCCAACCATTATTCAATATTTACATATGTAAAATTATGAATGCAAATATTAAAATTTTAGCATTTTTTATATAAAAACCAAAACGCCTAGAAACACATGGGCACCTAGTCGCTCTAGGCGTCCCCTAGAAAAGCCTAGCCCAGACGCCTTAACAACTATGTTTTAGCAGTTACAATACTAATGGAGGAGTGGAGTATAGGGAAGAGGAGGGAAGCAACAATGATGGATGGGAGAGGTGTACTGGTGGTGGTAAAGCAAGAGGAGGTTGACACATTTAGTAGTCATGTAGGAGTGAAGGATTGAAGGAAAAGGATGAAAGTAAAACATGAGGACTGCATGTTGCCATAGGAGGAAAGGAGTGGAGGAGAGTTTTGAATGGAATAAGAAGAAGAGGTGGTTGGAGGACTGGACACATTGGAGGACAACAAAATAGAAAAAAAGAGGAGGGAGAAAAGGAACAAGAAAAAAAAACTAGAGGAAGAATAGGAAGGAGTTATCTAGAGGGGAGAGGTGTACTAGTGGTGGTGAAGCAAGAGGAAATTGACACATGCTGTAGTCATGTAGGAGTGAAGGGTAGAAGGAAAAGGACAAAAGTAAAACAAGAGGATTGCATGTTGGTAGAGGACGAAAGGAGGGGAGGAGAGTTTTGAATTGAATAGGAAGAAGAGGTGGTTGAAGGAGTGGACACATGCAAGGACCAACAAAATAGGAAAAAGAGGAGTGAGAAAAGGAACAACAAAAAAATACCAGAGGGAGAATAGGGAAGGAGTTATCTAGAGGGGAAGGAAGTTGCTTCGGATGCTCATGGTGTTGGCTGCTTTTGCTGCAAACTGATGCTGCTTGCGATGACTTCAACTCCTAGTGGTTGCTGCAGCAGCAGCTGCTGCTTGTAGAAGCTCCATCTCCTTGTGGCGGCTGCTTGCAACAGCTCCGCACTTAGTTTCTACTTGCAACAATTACTGCAAGAGGCAGTTGCTTCTTTTTCTTCATGAGAGCAGCAATTAGAGGGGGATAGGTTTGTTGGTCGCCTGACTCATCTCTCTAGGGCATGAATGAGGGTTTTGGTGACGAGTTGAGATTGGTCAAGGAATTGAGAGGGGTTGGTATTATTTTCTTCCTAGTTGGGTCTTCTGTGGGTTGGGCTGGCTTTGTCCAGGAAGTGTCCACGCCATGTTCAACTTGCTTGATAAAAAAATGAAGCTGGACCCACCGCAGCCGCGTCTGCCGGGTGTCCACAGTGTGTTTGTGTCAGGTCACATCCTCCAGAATTGTTTTGTGCTTCCTAGGTTGCATTTCTTAACTCCAAAATCAGACTTCTCTTAAGCCTATAGGTTAGATACACATATACCTGCTGAAGATCTCTATAAAGTTATTTGTTGTATTCAGCTAGAGTAGTAGCAGATGATCATCTTCGGAAGAGACGGAAGGACCTGGATAAAATGAAGTATTGCCATGGCAAGAAATGTCTTAATTAAAAATTAAATGTATTGCAAAAAAATGTTTTGTTATGTCTTGGCACCCCCGGGATGTATCTCAAGGACTCAAGAGATTCTTAGTGCTTTCTCTCAATCAAATGTAACCTTCATTGCCTTACAGCTGAATTAAGGTAATTAGGCTTACAATTCGTAATTCACAGATAAATGTGTTCTCATTTGAGCATGTTCGGATAATGTAATTTGATTCACTATCAGTTGGTTGATGATATCGTATTTGGAAAGGGATCGGGGCCTTTGAATCCGAATCTGAAATGTGTACAAAAACCTCAATTTTTGACAGGCCAACAATGGGGTGTCAACACATACATGTATAGTCTGAGGACTAGTTGCATGCACACACCTAGTTTGTCTTTATCACCTCTTTACGTAAGATGTTTAATCCACCCTTTGGAATCTTGCAGACCAACTGGCAATTTTTGCTTCTTGAGTACTCAACTACTGTATTCATGTAAGTAAATATTGGAATAGATCTTAGGCCATAGGTTAGTTGCATTTCTTAACTTCCAAACCAAACTCTTCTTAAGCCCATAGGTTATATGCGTATATATCTTGCTGAAGATCTCTATACATGTATTTTTTTGTATCCTACTAAATAGTAGCATATTATCATCTTTGGAAGAGATGGAGGGGCTTAAATGAAATCAAGCATTGCCGTGGGAGATGTCTCAAATTCACAACAATTGTTTTTACATAAACCTTAACATGTATTAGAGAGTCTGGTTAATTTAGTTAATTAAGTTAAGTGAGTCTATATGTATACGGGTCCAAGTGTGTCTTGGCCCATTAGGGTTTAGTCTAAAGTCTGTATGCTTCCCCCCTTCTCCTGAGGGGGATTCCTCTTATCAATATGTCGAATAGCCTTCTTTTACAATGTGAGATGGTATTAGAGCGGTGATCCAACTAGAGACAAACTTTCCTTCCGCATGCAGTCGACGACCGCCCTTCCTGGCTGGGCCGTCCGATGGGCAATCTCTTGGTGTTCAACCTTTGTGATGTCTTCCAGCCTACAACCGATGTATTATTGAATATCTAGACACATCTTGACTGTGGTTCATCTCGGATGTCGTCTCATCCAGCAGCCACACCATCTGCCCGTCGTCCCCTTCCACAACCACTCATCACCGCTTCTGCCCTCTCAAATCAGCAGCGTCAACACTGGCAGTCACACAAGGGTCAATACCTCTACATACATTCCTCTTCCTGCCTCCGGATCCAATCGAGCTCAAATAACTTCTCAACCACACCGTCCCTTAGCCGCAACCGTTGGGAGACTTTCACAGACCAACGATGACGCCAACATGTTGATCTCAACAATCGCGTTCCTGTGATGGTGGTGTTCTTGCAAACGACGATGGGAAGGCTCTTCTCACCATAAACCACATTAAGTAACCCCACCCATTCTAGGACGAGTACGTTTCTATCAGTCTTTGCCATAATAGCCAAATGCCCAACCGCTTCGTCATCTTCAAGGTAGCGATGGTGAGTTGCCAATTTCCAGATCTCTGGTCTTGCAAGCTGCCAACACCGACCCCCATATTACCACTTCAGATATTGAGGATCAGTTTTAAATCTTTTGCTTCATTTTATATTTCTGGTATGATCATCTAACAACTGTGATATGGCTCTCCTGCACCCAAAGAAAGAAATCCGGCTGTATTAATCATGACTACTACTTCCGTTTCTTACTAAAAACTGTCAAAACCATTATGTTTTTAATTAGTTTCCTAATCTTGCCTTCTCGTCCACAAGAAAGGCCATTCATTTCTTCAAAATTGTCAACGTTTTCTTTTCTCACAAGAATGACGACTGGCCTTAGACATTCTTGGTAAGTACCTTGTTGATTTCTCATCCTGGTTGTGGCTTCTGGTATTTCGGTCTAGACAATTCCTGGAATGTTATGTCTTATTTTTTGGAGTGTTTCTTTATCATTGTCCACCCCAACCACTCTTGGATTTTTCCGTGATTGGCGTGAGGGGGAGAAATAGAAAAGAGATGAGATGGAGGAGAAGAAGATTATATTCTACTGCCTATATTTTTATGGATTTTTATACACCTCTTGAACAACTTAGAAACTTTTACTATTGATATTTACTGCTATATGCTTCTTGAAGAGCTTACTGTCTGGAGTTTCTATGTATATTGCTTGCTTATTTAAGCTGATGGTCTTCTATCCGGCTGCGTCGACTCTACTTTCTACTTTTTGTCCGTGCTTGTTTTGCACGTTGACAGTTTCTATGCTTTACGCACATTGACTTTTCTAATGGGAACCAACACACTCTGGCTTGTTCGTGTTTGGCGCACGCTGACTCCTCATTGTCCATGCTTTGTGTGCATGCTGACTTTCTATTACTATAATCCAACACTTTTTGGTTCGTTCATGCTTTCTTTGCAAGTTGACTACTACTACTGTGAACCAACACTATCTGAACTTTTCTACTGTGAACCAACACTCTTAGGACTGCGACGATAGCGACTGTGATGAAGACTCTGACACCTTCTTGCTGTTGTTTACTACTACTCCAAATGCCACACCTTATTTATCAAGAAGCTTCTGCTACCTGTTCATGACATGCACCTGCGATTGGTGACATACTTCAGATTTGATCTGGTTGCATACCTGCATTGGTTTATCTTCTTAAGTGGAAGTATTTGAATGATGAGTTCTTTATTGTAATCTTGAGGGGGAGAAATTCTTGTAAGGGTTTGGTTTATCTTTTATTCTATTTCCATCTTTATAGTTTGTCTATCTGCTTGCAAGCTAACTTGGGATTCTCCCAAGCTTCAGCTTGAAGGGGAGTATTAGAGAGTCTGGTTAATTTAGTTAATTAAGTTAATTGTGTCTATTTGTATATGGGCCCAAGTGTGTCTTGGCCCATTAGGGTTTAGTCTAAAGTCTGTATGCTTCCCCCTTCTCCTAAAGGAGGGGGATTCCTCTTATCATTATATCGAATAGCCTTTCACAATGTGAGAACATGCATCATGACTTTTAGGCATTCCATAATATCAGTTATAATTAGTTTTCGAGTTACTACTCAACTGCATCCAGCATACTAACACTGGGAGCGATGTTTTTGAAACTATCATGTAGTTAGCGTACATGCAACCTAGATATGTAAGTGCTTTGCTAAATCTAATTATGTTGAACATATGCAATGTGTAAATGAAGATAGAAATAGTTCTATCTTAACATATGAAGTAGGACTAATCTGAAAAGAACACAAACCTGTGGCAGGCATACAACAGTAGTCCGAGTCTGTGTTGTACGGGTGATCGCCCAGGCGGCGCCTAGGTGCCCCTTGGCGTTCACCTAGGGTCTAAATCTCAGGCGCCCAGCCTAGTTAGGCCTCTAGGGCGACGCTTGGGTGGCGCCTAGGCATATGCCTAGGCTGCTGTTGGACTTTTTTTTTTGTATATTTTTGCTCTATCAAACTAATATGTGACTGGTTTACTGTTGCAGTGCTGCTCCTTACTATAACTAATTTAATGTTGCTCTTCTATTACTCATCTACTACATGCTCCACGATTTTTCCCTTCACCAAGCAACAACTTGCTAATTGACCAATTTACTGCTGCCCTCTATTACTATTTTACTGCAGCTCCTCAATTACTAATTTATTGCTGATTCACCAAGTTAAAATATAAAATGTCTATTTTTTATCATCTTTGTAGACTTGCGACACTTTTATTCTTGTTATTTCTTCTTCCCCCTCTGACTTTTCTGTATGTCTTCTTATTCCTTCATCAAGCAGCAATGTTGCTGCTATGCAATGATTTTTTCTTTCTTTTTGTTCTTAAATGTCCCTATCACAATTCTCGGTTGTATTTTCTTACTGCTCCACCAAGCAGCAAGTTGGTTGCTGCATTCTTCTTCTTCTTCTTCATCCCGATGTTCCATCTATTCCCTATTTCTATTTCATCCATCTCCTCCCACACTAATGCTCCTCCCCAACTCCTCTTGATAATTCTTAGTTTCCTACTGATTCATATATTGCTTATAGGTTAAAAAATAACTATACGTGTGTGTATATAATTATATTATATAGTATGTATATGTTATAAAAAATAAAATAAAAACTCCTGGAAACGCCTAGGCTGTCTGGGCGTCCCCAGGCAACGTCTGGCCGCGTAACCGCCTATACAACCATGGTCTGAGTACAAAACCTTCTTTCCCGTCACATGCATGCACAAACACCTCCTATTCCTACATGGCATAGGCAAGTGCTAGCCCGAGTTCATGAGATAAACACATAGTGACAAATTCGGGATTCGACAACTTTTCGACTGGCCGGAAAAAATCGGAATTAAAAAAAAAATCGTGAAAAAAGGATATATATCGGCCAAAGTTCGATCAACTATCCGGAAAAAATCGAGAATAAGTCATCTATTTATACATATATATACATATATATACTTATATATACACATATATATACATATATGTATATGCATACATATATGTTTGTATATACATATATGTATACATATATGCATGTATTTACATATATGTATATATATAGATATATTTGTTATACATATGTGTACATGTATATACAATACATATATATATTTATGTATGTATATACATACATACATACATACATATATATATATATATATATATATATATATATATATATATCTTTCTCTCTTAATCCCATATATATCTATATATAGCCGACAAGGGAATAGCCCGGTTGGCGAATTCCGCTGGTCCCCAATGAAGGGACCCAAGTTCGAAACCACACGGAGAAGCATCCCTTGATTTATCACCCTCCCGTTCGTCCGACCTCCGCCACGGCCCACGGGTTATGGGAGAGGGGGAGAGAAATCTTTCTCTCTTAATCCCATATATATATATATGTTTATATATGTATATATATACACATACATATCAGATGAAATTGTAACTATTAAGCTCACTAGACATATAATCTTATTGATGAAAAAAATAGGTAAAGGATTAAAGAAAATAGTTGAATAATGACAATGGGTTATTAGGAGGTGGGGGGTTGGAGATTTAGTGTATATCTGGAGTTGTGTACATGGTTTGGTAAAAAAAGAGCAAACGACTTAAAAGAGAAAAATCGTGAAAAAGACATGAAAAGTCACGAAGAATTGTGAAAAATTGTATAAATCGCAAAAAAGCAGGAAAAGTCGTGAAAAATCGGCGATCGACGTATTAATTGTGGTGAATATTCGGGAGCCTACAAAATCACAAAAAATCGCCATTTTTTTGTAATATTCGAAGACTTTTGTTACTATGGATAAAAGAACACTCATATTCCCGTTTGGTTATTTAATAAAATGTGGGTAACTGATACAAGCTGCTTCATATTTTCACGGGGTACAACCCCTATTTCTTATTTATGAAACTGCTTAAATGATTATGTAAGGATTAATTTACAAGTCTAGTGAGAGACCACACTCATTATGGAGAGAGGAAAAACTTAGAATTTGGATACTACACAAAATATCCAGGAAGAGATCAATACATGTATTGTCAACTATTTGATCAATTTTAGATTAATTTAAGTGATATTTATACATGCAATGCTTGTCAATTACTAGCACTGACACATTAGAAACTCTTAACACTTTTTACAGACAATAAACATCATCATCATCTAAGTCTGAATCCCAACTATGTTGGGGCCGACAACATGGATCTTTCTTTTCCAATCAGCTCTGTTGTGGGTCTTGTTCTGATCAAAGATGTAAAGATTTAAATCACTCTTTATAAGCTCTTCCCAATATAATTTAGGCTTGCCTCTTTTTCTTTTAACTATTCTAGACTCAATAACATTGCTTCAAGTAGGCACATTAGTTTGTCCACGTTGCACATGTCCATACCATCTCAAACGACCCTCACACAAGTTGTCTTTAATGCTCGCTACCCCCACTCTCTTCTTGATGTATTTTTCAGGCACTCTTTTCTCATCTTCCCACACATCCATCTCAGTATACACATTTTGGCCACATTCATCTCAGTATACACATTTTGGCCACATTCATCTTGTTGAGACCTTGTTTCTTCACCGTCTAACATTCACTCCCATATAGAATGGCAGGAGGTATAACTATTCTATACAACTCACTTTGTATTTGAGAAGGATCTTCCAGTCACATATTACTCTAGTTGAACTCCTCCATTTTGACCACCTTGTTGTGATCATGTGACAAACAACTTGAACATCACCATTTGGATAATAGAACCCAAGTAATGAAACTTATCATATTGCACACTCCAAATTTGGCCCCACCATTCACAAAAAACATCATCATCATCTAAGCCTCGATCCCAACCGTGTTGGGGTCGGTTACATGGATCCTTCTTTTTCAATCAACTCTGTTATGGGTCATACTCTGATCAAGATGCAAAGATTTGAAATCTCTCTTTATAAGCTCTTCCCAAGTTAATTTAGGTCTACCTGTGCTTCTTTTAATTGTACTTGACTCAATAACCTTGCTTAGGTGCTTTTTCCATACCATCTAAGACGGCCCTCACACAACTTGTCCTCAATGCTCACCACCCCTACTTTGTCCCTGATGTAGTCATTCTTCAAATGATATTTTTTATCTTCCCACATATCCATGTCAACATGCACATTTCGGCCACATTCATCTTGTCGAGACCTAATTTCTTCACTGCGCAACATTCGCTTCCTAGCATGGCACGCCATATAGCTGTTCTATAAAACTTGCCTTTTAATCTAAGTGGGATCTTCTGAAGTTTTAGTCACATACTACTCTAGTTGCACTCCATTTCAGCCATCCTGCTGTGATCTTGTGACATGTCATCTTAAACATCACCCTCTCTTTTAGTAATAGACCCCAAGTAACAAAACTTATCCTGTTGTGGTACATCCATTCCATCCAACTTGACCCCACCATTCACAATTTTAGATTGGCTAAAATTGCAATGCATATATGCAATTTTGCTTGTACCGATCTAAATCCATTAGAATCAAACACATTTCTGCAGAGTTCAACTATATCATTCAAAATATCTTTTCTTTCATCAATCAATCATTAACAAATAACATACACCAAGGAATATCATCCTGAACAAGCTTTGTCAACTCATCCATAACAGGAATAAATAGGTGTGGGCAGTGCTGATCCTTGTCACAAAAAACATGATAAAACAAATCGCTTCTACTCTAATATATATCATTATTATTATCATTCTTATCATTGCCACCGCAACCGCCATTATCATCATCATCTAAGCCTCATTGTCAACCATGTTGAAGCCAGTCACATGAATCATTCTTTTCCAATCAGTTCTGTTATGGGCCATATTACTGATCTTCTGATATATAAAACTACTCATGCATGATTAATATATGAATCTAGGAAGCACAAACATGTTTCCAGACACAAGATACAAATACGAGCACGTGATAGGCGATTTACGAAGCTATATGACGTACATACAACTCTCTATACGACTAAAAGGTTAACGTAAGATGTATTTGTATGTATCTAGTATGTACATAGCGTCATCCACTTGCAACCATGGAACAAAATTTCAATCAAAACTGCGAAATTTCGCACGAAATTTCATTTTTTTTACAACCGAACATCGAAACGCATGTACGCAGGGACTGGTCCGCAATTTCGCGAAAATTTTGCAGCTGCCGTCGAAATTTTGCAAAACTGGGGGTCTGCCGGTGCAAAAAGCCCATTTTGGGCCTTGAAATCGCGAAATCCCTGCGGGACGGAACTCCTGTTTCGCGAAACAGTGTCCCGCCGACTGAGTGAGTTGGGTTTTTGCTTGTTTGGCGATTTTCTTGAGATCTCTTGCTCCCGGAGGCTGCTCTACTTGATTCTAAGGTATGTTACACCTCTCCCTAGCCCATCTACTCCTCCCCCTTGTATCTCTACTCTCTTTTATACCTATCTTAATATATACTCCGAAAATCCTAAATTTTGGAATGACATTTCTCTTAAAATACTCAAGATCTTGAAGTGAAACTTGTAGATCTAAGAAACTATAGTGTGAAATACGTATGTGTATACTTATTTTGAAAATGCAATTAATATATTTCGTATTTATACCAAAAATGGCTAAAAAAGGCTTTTTTTAATGAAATTTCTTATTTTTTTGTATTTTTAGACTTGTGTAACTTGAAATATATTATAATACTAGACAAATACGATATATGTTAACTAATTTCAGACTTTTCAATATTGTAACTTCATTTTTATTTTTATACCAATTTAAATATTAATTTCAGACCTTTAATTTTCTTATTTTTTGTATTTTTACACTTATAAAACACAATTGTATTATAATACTAAACTAATACAATATATGTTAACTAATTTTGGTGTTTTTGATATTGTAACTTCGATTTATATTTTTATACCAATTCAAATATTAATTTCAGACCTTAAATTTAAAAATAAAAATAAAAATGAACTAATTAAAATAAAAATGACGAAGTACTTAGTTATACTTTTAACTTCTAAGTTTCTAACATGCAATTTTAGGCTTTAAGATTTATTTATGTGCATGTGTTGACTTGATGTGATGGTTTATTCATGTTTTTATTTTTTAAAATTGCAGTAGATGGCTTCTTTAGCTGGTGATAGTGAAGGTGGAAGGAGAAATGATGAAGGTGGTAGAAAGCTCACTGATTTTGCATGGGGTCATTGTGATCAAGTTCCTGGTACTAAGCAACAAGTAATTTGCAAATATTGTGACAAGAAGATAGGGGGTGGGGGGATTACAAGATTTAAATAGTCAGAAGAAAAACATTCGTCAACATCAACAAGAACTTGATCAACTCTATGTTGATACCTTCTTTGAATATGGGAGAGGAGGTTCTTCTGCTGAGTCTGACTCAGATGTAGATTATCCTGAAGGTTATATCACCTCCCAACAACGCCGCTTGTATCACAGGGCGCTTAGAGATTCCAAAAAGCAAGCATGGGAGAGAGAACAACATGATGCATATAGGAGGGGCATTGGCCCATCTGTTTTTGAGCATGGTGGAGGCAGTGGTGTAGGTCGTGCGACTGGTTCCCGATCAGGAAGAGCATCCATCCCCATGGTTGACTTAGGAGATGACAGTGATAGGCCTGCCCAAGTTAAAAGAAAGGGACAATTGATACCTTGTTCAGATCTCATAGCACAAGAGGGAGGTTGGGTGTGGATATAGATGAGCCAGGTATGAGAAGGCCAAAACCAGTATAACAGAAGATGAAATCTATGTTTTCTGGTGCAAAGAACAAGGTTGGCAAAGCAATGGGTAAATTCTTCTTTGCCCATGGGATCCCTGCAGACGTGGCTATTGAGCCATATCTACAACACCTCTTGAGAACTACAAGGGAGGCTGGACCGGGTGTTAAAGCCCCCACTGCATATGAGCTTATGAATGTATACCTTCCTGAACAAAAAGTGGAGATCTAAAAATGGATTGATGATAAGAAACAAAGGTAACTAAGGCACTAAGATTCTTTCTTT